>CM008332.1:12186393-12202452 GCA_002525835.2 Ipomoea batatas
GGTGGATGAGTTATGTACCCCACGGGTGATGTGTGAGAGCTAACTGTCGGGTGTCCTAACAGTAGTGTGTGCGTTGTGTACCCCACGGGTGAATTAATGGCTGTGTCATGTGCCGAAATTACTGACATAATGTGAAATTGTTTGTTGTTAAATTGCTTGCAGGTAGACTGCGATTGCTGGGTAACGTTTACCTTACTTTATTGTATTACTGATTGCGGTTTCGAAAACCTTTGTTTATTTTCGAGTGACCACGGATATCCTTACTTAGCCGTCGCGCTAACTACACTTCATTGTGTCATTTATTAGATGCAGTCTAGCGTGGGCCTTGTGGCCGATGAGCTCTGAATAGGATAAGAGTCGAGGTTGAAGATTACTCCATCCTAGAATAGACACCTTGGAAGAATTATTTCCATATGTACATATTTGGATATATTGATATGGTTAGTTGAGATTGTAAGTTTAGGTTAGTTGAGATTGTAAGTTTAGCCTTAACGTTTGGGTATAGGAAAGATACCTGAGCGTACCTGAGCGTGGCGGTAACACCCAGTTTTCTGCTGGTTGGTTAAACGCTTCCGCTTTTCTGCTGGTTGGTTAAACGCTTCCGCAATATTTTGTAATAAATCCAAGATGTGAAAATTGGGGTGTTACAAACATATTCCATTTGTGATTACACTTAATGGTGTCATTCTGGTTTCTGATCGTACTACAAAGAGGGATTGAACCTGTGACCTCTCACTTAGGAGGACCACAGCTATGCCGCTTGACCACAAGGTCTTTGGCATTAATAGGTGTTAATGGAGAGCAAATTGTAAATCCACCAAATAATGCTTCATTAAATTAATTTCTTAATCTTTTTGTCCAATATACTATTATTATTATTGTTGTTGTTGTTGTTGTTGTTGTTATTGTTGTTGTTATTACTAGTATTTTCACCCGTGCGATGCATAGAATGGATTTTTTATAGCTGCATTGAAGAATGAAGGAAAATTTATGACTAGATTAAATGCTGAAGAACCAACTGTTATTTGCAATACCGACTCATTTTCTAAAATAGCATATAAAAGGATCAATATTTAGACGATTCCATAGAATGGTTCGTACTTTAAATACACAACTATGGATGCATCTCATATTTGTAATATTAAATCTTATATATTAATTGCATATATATTATTTGAGTTGCTAACCACTGCAATATTTTTGAGAAATAATAAAATCAAATAAGTACATAATAATTAACACATTAATTGGAGTAAATCAATAATTTAAAACAACAAATAAATCAAAAGTTTTATATAATAAAATGTAAAGGTTATTACAAATAATTTAAATTTGAGTTGTATTACCATTCCTAGGCATATTAATAGGTGTTCTTGAAGACCAAACCATAAGTCCACCGTACAATGTTTCACTACCGGCCACTGCAATTATGTATACCCGAGGAAGGAAAATTACAAATTGCATTTTATTTAAATAAAATAGTTAGGTACACTTTGAGATAACAAATTTGCTTACAATTAAACTGAGATTAGCTTGACTAAATGCTGGTGCACCAATAGCTAGTTTTAACAACGGCTGAGCATTATCGAACAACCGATTTGGTTGAGGCAACGATTCTTGTATATTATTCTGATTACTTAATGACTTGTTTTCTTAAAAAATAAAATGTCCGAGTTAAATCATTTGTCAAAGAATGACTCGTAATATAAATAAATAACGAAAAATCCATTCAATAATAAACATTTCATTTTATATGTTAATTAGATATTTATTACTTAATTATTTTTATTCTACAATTTTTAATTGCATATTCTATTCAAGATAGGGCTGTTAGCGAACAGAGCTTTCGACAAACTACTCGTGTTCGAGCTCGGTAAGCGTTCGTTTATGTTCGTTTATTAAGGTAAACGAACATTAACAAACAAAATTTAGAGCTCGGTTAATAAATGAACAGAGTCTAAACAATGGTAAGCTCGTTTGTTAAGTGTTCGCGAACAAGCTCATTTGTGTTTGTTTAGTAGTGTTCGTGAACAAGCTCATTTGTGTTCGTTTAGTAGTATTCGCGAACAAGCTCGTTTAGTGTTCGTTTAATAATGTTCGCGAACATGTTTATATATATATATATATATATATATATATATGTATATATATGTATGTATGTATGTATAATTGTTCGTGAACGTAGATTATTTCTTGTTCACGAACAAATTGTGTTCACGAACATGTGCATGTGTTTGGTTATTAAGTGTTCACTAACATGTTCATAAATGTAAATGAACATGTTTGTGAACACGTTCGTGAACATGTTTGTTAACATTAACGAACACGTTCATGAACGTGTTCGCGAACGTTAACGAACACTAATGAACACTTGACAAACGAACACGAATAGAATTTTCAAAAACCTTAACAAACAAACATGAACACGAACACCCCAAAATCCTTAATAAACGAACACGAACAACCTCTGTTCGTTTATGTTCGGTTCGTTAACAACCCTAATTCAAGATGAACATAAATCATGGCAAAACTTTCTATAATTTTCTAGGAAAAAATTAAACATTGCTGCTCAAAATTAGATAGCCCCATAACGATGTCATTTTGGGAATGTGTATTCATTCATACATACATACATATATACATTGTATTCAAAAAAAAAAAAATACATATATACATACATACATACACACACACACACATACACATATACATGTATATATATATATATATATATATATATTAAATTTCATTATGCGTGTATACCCTTTAATTTCTCTGTCGTTTTTCCCCAATTTGAGAACATATGCAAGGGTTATCAAATAATTGAACCCATGTCTGCGTTTCTCAAACTGAAAAATTTAAAATTGGATTTCTCAGTATGAGAAAACCAAGTATGGAGTTCTAAAGTATATAGATAATAACGAAAATAATGAGTGAAACCATATAGAATGAGATTTAATTTTGGCTCTAACCTTGATCTGTGGTCTTTTGCTTCTTTGTGCTACTTAGAATTGTTGATGATTCTGTAAGTTTTCTCATTATGTTGTTTGTATGAATTGTGAAAAAAATAATGATCACTAAAAAATTAAAGCTCACAGTTAATTATTAGTTAAGTAATAGTTAATTAAATGAGTAGTTCAAATTTGATTAAAGAGCCCAAGAACGAATGTCATGGTCAATTGGTCAGTAGCCTAAAGAAAAATATAGTATTTATACCAAAATCTTAATTTGTATCCACATTGCTAAAGTTTGGGTATTGTAAAACATTCAACATTTTACATTTTATTATGGAAAAATATGTTATGATATGCATTGTCTACATTTTATGATGGAAAAATAATATGCATTGTTTATTTTAAAGTGAACAATTTAGTTTGCAATTTACTATGCAATAGGGTTTGGTATTGCTTGTAGTACGAATATGAATATTATTACCATATTTTAGAATATTACGTTGCAGGGAAGTATATGTATTGTATTACTACGATTAGTAATTTTAATCAAGAAATGTATTAGGAATAAGAAAGTAGGAAAAATGTGTTGTATTAGAAATTGTATTACCATATTTTAACATATTACGCAAACTTTAATAGTATATTACACAAACCTTAATAGTATAGATTAATAATTTTAATCTAGAATTGTATTACGTATAAGAAAGTAGGAAATAATATATTGTATTATGAATTGTATTACCACATTTTAATATACAATTGACATCTACTATACTAATAAGAGCCAAAGAGAGTTAGGCCTAAAATGGGTAGAAAAAATGGCGGTAATCAAATGGATGGTTCAGATGAATTAATTAATCAAATAGATGGCTAAGATAATTCAGATTAATATTATTAATAGGGATTACCTAATTTAACCTTACTTTTATGATTATCCGTTAAGTTTTCCGTTAAATATTCTCTTCTCCGTTAATATTCCGTTAACTTTTAACTTACCCATTAATTTCTATAAGAAAGATCTTAGGTTCGAACCTCATCTCAATCAAATTTGAGATAATTAAGTTTCTCACTCTATTTACTCTTATTAAATTAAATAAATTAGTAGCTACAACAAAAAATGATACATATGTATTTTTTTAATTTAGAATTATGTGTCTACAATACCTTTATTTGAAAAAATTATTCATTATCAAAAAATTAAATTAAATCAGAGAAATAATTTCATTAGTTATACTGTCTTTATTTTCTCTCATGCAAAGATCCTTTACATTCAAATTTATCAATTGATATTCATTACATTGTCCATTATCTTATTTTTACAATATCTTGTAATTAAATATCAAAGTTATAATACAAAATAATGTTATATATTTATTTACCAAGTATTTTATTAATACTATGACAAAAAATTTAAAATAATTTGAAGCTAATTATATTAACTACTTGGGGATTGGTTAACAAAGATAGTACTCAAATAACCCAACAAATTGAAGCGGAATCGCTCTATCTTACTCTTATTGAATTAAATAAATTAGTAGTTACACCAAAAAAAGATACATATGTATTTCTTTAATTCCATGAAAAAATTAAAAAAGAATAGTTTGAATTAACTACTTGGGGGATTTGTTGACAATGAAAATACTCAAATAACCCATTACCCTACAAATTGAAGCGAGAAACTACCTTTTAATATCTTTAGAATATATAATATTTTAAATTTTCAAATTTTTATTAATTTATTTAATCTTTTTTCTTAAACTAGCGATTTCTTTATCCACAATAACTCATTCAACAATAATAGTTGAACCAAATAATAGCAGAACACCTAAAGGAAAGTTCATAACTCCTATATCATAATCTCATTGCATGACGTTGTCATCTATGCTACCAACAATAACCAAATTGCAAATAACACACTATCAACAAAAAGAAATAGAACAAATAGTAAAGATAAAGACAATGACAATGTTACTCAAAAGAGAATTAAGAACACTTAGAAAAATTCAAATGAAAAGTAGTATTTATTTAGACTATCATTTTTAGACCAAATATTTAGACTATCGATTTTACAAGGTTACAAACATTTATTTTAGTAATAATTATAATGAATTTTCTATATTATCTTGGATTCATATACTTTGAGTTAGATATTTAAATTAAAAAATTCGACATTCAATTACCCATGTATAAACTTCTCCTATATAATCTTGCATTGATATACTTTCAAATATTTATATTTAAATATAAACATTGGGCATTAACCCATACGCGCAATGCGCGTATAAAACTAGTACAAATAGAAATTGTATTACCATATTTTACAGTATTATATACACCATAATAGTATAGGAGTGCTTTGTGCAGGAAATTAAAATGGAAGATTTTTTTTATTAATAGTATATATTACTTTGCAGGAAAGTATATGTACTGTTTTATTACAATTATTAATTTTAATCTAGAATTGTATTTTGAATAAGAAAGTATGAAAGAATATATTGTATTAGGAATTACATTACCAAATTTTAATGTACAATTGTAGTACGAATAGAAATTGTGTTACCATTTTGTTTACAATATTACACAAACTTTAATAGTATAGGAGTGTTTTGAGCGGGAAGTTAAAATGGAATATTTTGTTTTTATTAAAGTGTAGATTATTATTATGATCGATGATTGTAGCATATTTTCATAACAACTCAAATACCCGGAGTATTCCGGGGTATCGATCCACAGGGAAGCGGGGCGCATTGAACACTAGTTACTGATATATTCATGTGAAGCTAATCCTAACGAAAGAGATGTTTGAACGGTTGTAAATAGTAATGAACGAGAATAAAGAAAACGTAATTGATGAAAACAAATAGGAGGAGAAATGGGATTTCCGGGTTTAGGTGTTTAGTCTCCTAATGCCATACTAAGGTGAGATATGTAATTTGGGTTCTAACAAAAGTGGATGGTTGCACACACAAAGGGGAAGGAATTACTCCCATAATTCAAACCCACAATAAAGAACTAAACAAGAACAAGCAATCTAAAAGGAATCCCTTAACAAATATGCCCTCTCCCAAGGTGCATAAGTTAAGTGCAAATGTAAGTGCTCTAATCTATGCCCCAACTCCCATTAAGACACAATTATAGCAAGATACAAGCAATTTAGGCCTTTAATCACAAGCATCTCAATAGAAATCACATTTGCAACAAAAGTATTAAACCCAAATATAAACATATCATTTAAACATTAAGAACAAGGCAAATAGGATTCATAAACACCTATTACCCAAAAATCCCAACTTTACTTTAGCCACTCATGGCTAGGATAGAATTCAAAGCACAAGTAATGAAGAGTTTACAAAGACTAAGGAAATAAAGAAAGGGAAAGGAAATTCTCCCGAATATAGCTCTCCTTCTTCCTCCCAAAGCCTTGTTAGCTCCTTGAGATGACTATCTTCTTCTCCAAAGTGGTAGATCCCTCCTTCACTCCATTGAAGAGACAACACCTTTCACTCACTCCTTTTTTCCTCCCAAAAACGCAGCTTAGCCCTAGGGTTCTTGGAAAATGAGCTTTATATAGTGGGAGCACAAAATAGGGGCAAAATAGGCTTTTCCGCGCAGCAGAGTTCTGGACAGTCACAGATTCTACGACGCGTCGACCCTTCGACGAATTTCTAAATAAATGATACGGCACCTTCTCGACGCGTCGAGCCTGCTGTTGGCTCAAATCCACGCGTCTTGAAGTGTTTTGTCGCGAAGGGCGGGATTCCGGACGCGTTCAGCTCTAAATTCAGCATTCTTCATTCGTTTTGACTCCAATCATGCCTTCAATCGTCCCTTTGCTTTGCGTTTGATCTAAAATGTCTTCACAGTACTAACAAACGCGTTAAAAGCACCAAAATCAATAATAAACCAAGTCTACACTACAAAGCAAGGAAACATGAATTGAAGAAGGCAATTTAATACATTTAAGCTCCAAATATGATCTAAAACACTTAGATAAATATGCACAAATGAGATCATATCAAACTCCCCCACACTTAAGTCTTTGCTTGTCCTCAAGCAAACAAATGGGTAAATTCAAGTCAAGCACAAAAGTCGCGCATACCTCTCTTGCAACAACCAAACATCCACAAACCAACTTGTCACACGACAACATGCTTCAAGAATCATCTCGGATTAACACACAAGATCCATTCGCAAGCCAATATCCAAGCACCAAATTATTTATGGTGAGAAATCTAGTGTGCACACATACTCAGTTAGGTTTATGCAAAACTTGGCATTAGAAATATATCCCAAAGGCTTGCCTTTCGTACTCCTCCTAGTATAGATCTAAAGTTGTATGCAAAGATCAAATAGGTCTTTTATTAGCTTGTAACGGGGCTAAGGGTTTAGGCTAACAAAGAAGGGGTATGGAAAAATTAACAAAAGAGAGAGAATGTCACAAATATCTACCTTGTGAAATCCTAGAAGAGATGAGAAAGATATGACCAAAGGAGCCAAATGTAACTTTTAAGAACCAAAGCAACACTCTAATGAAGTGGGGGTTGAAAACAAACTTTCCAAATGACTATTTACAAACTTCAAACTAAACAAACTCTTATTCTTCAAGCTATTTACAAGCTTTTTGATTTTTCTTCAAAGACAAGCACAACTTTACAAAGTATCCACTTTGGGATTTTGATTTTCGATTTTTGATTTTTTTTCTTTTTTTTTTGACTTTTATTTTTTGACTTTTTTGTTTTTTTTTTTGTTTTTTTTTTCAAATATAGAAGCAAACTTTATTCGAACGCTAGCAAACTACCCAAGTAGTAAATGACTATACAAAGGTCAAGACTCCCACACTTAGACATTTCAAAGTAAAATGTTGCTTTCTAACTTCAAGCTCCAAAAATATCTCTTATAAGAATAAGAAAGATAGATGCTAAATTCTCTCTAGGGTGGAAGGGAACATATTTGGCTAATGGCTAAGGGTTTAATGATGAGGGTTAAACAAGAAAAATACACGAAGAGGGGTTAAGTGCTTAGCACTTATTAAACAAAGAAAAAGGCTCAAAGGGGACACAAGGGATAAAAACATGTGATAAGGGTAGGTTTAAAGGCTAAGGGTGAACAAAAATGGCCTAAATCATTTCTAAACATGCAAACAATTAGACTACATTTTGGAGGAGTAATGAGGCAAGTTCCATAAAGCCAACTAATGAGGCAATGCCGGAATTTCGCATAAACTTTCACTAGCGAAGCACAACTACTAGATTAGGAATTATTTCATTTATTAGACGGTTAACAAGGACATTGGCAAGAGAATAGTTCAATCATATGCTTCACTTTGATTTCATCAATGGCACATTGGAATGCAACAAGTTCAACCAATCAATCCACAAACTGACAAGAGAGAATAATTGCAACTAGATGCCATGACAAGAATTTATCAACACGAAGCACATGAGTCATCCAAGCAAAACATGATATATTTTCAAAAAAATTCAAGTGGGGAAACTAACAAGCTCATGAGCATATATTTCAACATAAAAGCACAATTATTCATTTCAAAGAAACCCGAAAAGCCAGACAAAGGAGCAAGAGTTCAAATTCAATTCAGGAGAAGTTTTAAAAAGCAAAATAAAAGCAAAATAAAACTAAATAAATAAAAACAAAGCAAATATAAAGAGGGAAAATCAATTCAACCTCTTCCCCCCACACTTAAAGAATTGCATTGTCCCAATGCAATAAAATAAATCGGGGGAAAGGGATTGAAGGGCATCCCTTGACCTTCTATTGGTGATTGCCTTCGGGTGGTGGTGGTGGTGGGAATTGAGAAGAATAATACGCAGGGATGAACTGGGGATCCTGAAGCCATGGAGGTGGTGGTGGGAACTGAGGGGTAAAGCCTTGAGCAGCTAGATTATGTTGATGCGCAGATGTACCAACAAACCAATTGATGTCATCGTTCCTCCTCATGTAACCCTCATGTCTCGTCATGAATTCTTCCTGCCGCCTCATAAACTCCTCCTGTCTGGCAAAGTATTGCTCCATGTTGTACTGAGGAGGGAATTGATTCGGTGCGTGTGCGGCAGGTGCAGGGTCCTCCATTGCTTCGTCATGAGCTTGTTCCTCATTTTCTTCATCATCAGGGTCATTGACGGGCATTTGTCCATGCCCATATCGACTTTGAATGTACTGCTGAGAGAGAAAACACTGAGGATGGACCTTGATTTCCAGGTGAGGATCCATTGGCACTCCCGCAAGACGGCAAAGCTCTGTAATAAGGAACGGGTGGCCTAAAGGGCAACGTGATTTTTTATCCGAGGATGCAATATCACGTATGCTACGATTAATAAGAGCTCCTACGTCAATTGTTTGACGCTCTTTGATACAATAGGCCAAAAGGACCTGGTCTCTGCGAACGCTTCCCCTATGAGAATGGGGGATAAGCTTTGCCTTGATGAAGTCCAGGATGCCACGGTCTTGCGGGGTAAAGTACGCATAGTTCATGTGAGCTATCGTCTCACCTCGGACGTTCCATTCTGCATCACGGTGGAAGGTTCTGGCAATTTCATTTAATGCTCCAACTGTAATCCTGCCATGCATCAACTCATTGTGATAATAATCTTCTCCATTGTAGCTTCTCGTACCGTAATACGCGTTGATTGCCTGTGGAGAAAAATTCACTTCCACACCTCTTACTATGCATACATTATTGCGTGGTCCAACTTTGGCATTAGCATAGAATTCACGGACCACTGCAGCAAAGGCCACACCCGGTTGAGCCAATAATAAAGGACCCCAATTCCACCTTTCTGGGACAACATATTCTAACCCCCTTTCTTTCTTAAAATCTCTCGTAGAGATCCAAGTCTGGAATCTTTCCAAAGCTTATGGGGTATTGAAAATTTCAGCTTGCGCCCCTTGTGGTTGCTCTTGAGGTTGTCGGGATGATTCACCCCTATTCCTCTTGGGATTTCTAGTTTTCGGGGCCATATTTAGCAACTACAAATCAAAACCAAAACACATTACTTGCAAAAGTTCAAAGAATTATAGAATTGAAAAGCATAATGCAAGAAAATAACTTAAAGACTTCAAAAATTCTCACTTAGGCATTTTATCAAACACTTCATATGCATCAATTAAAGCATGAGAATTTGAATCAATTAGCATGACAATCCATCCCATTTTTGTTCAACAATGGATACCACCAACAAGACAATACACCAATAGCAAATGCAAGCTAAAATAACACTAATAATGCAAGAAAACTATGGGCATTGAACATGTGAAAACATAAGCAAATAAAGAGTGTAAATCTATTGTTTTCATTCAAAATTCAAGTATAGAGTGTTATAAACATGTAAGAGCAACATATAAAGCAAAATCAATCAAAGAAACACTAACCCAAAGCAATTTAATCCAAGAAATTCGAAAATTAGGCAAAATTCGTGGGTTAGGTTTCATGCCCAAAAACTATGAAATTAAGAACAAAAATAAAAGAGATTGATGGAGAAAATGAAAAAGAATGTTACCTTGATGCTTTAGGATGAATTTGGAGTGAAAATGAGTGTATTTTGAGGGAAAATGATGAAGAGAAGGTGAAAAATGGCGTGGGAATGTTGCTGTGCGAAAGAAGCCAAAATGAAGAACTTGGGGGGAAAATGGGTTTAAAAAACGTGGTCAACTGTTAACCGAGGGGCTCGACGCGTCGAGGTAGGGTCTCGACGCGTCGAGACTCCCAGAATTTTAGAATAATGTTACGACTTCGGTTCGACGCGTCGAGACTAGTTCTTGACGCGTCGAGGTTTTTCCAGAATTTTTCCTAAAATCTTACGGCATGAGTTCGACGCGTCGAAAAATTCCAGTCTGCAAATATCCGCTGTTTTCAGCTGTAAAATCTGAAACTAACTCCCACACAAAAACAACACTCAATTAGGTAAAAATTCAACTCCAAAACCATATAAACATGAAAACTCAAGCTCAAAAATTTCGAAAACATCATGTGATATCAAGATAAAGCAAGTAACACCCAAATTCCTTATTCAAAAAAACATCATGCAAAATAAACTAGCAAAAATTAAAGCGCAAGAAATTAAAAGGGCTTGGGTTGCCTCCCAAGAAGCGCTTGTTTAAGGGTCATAAGCTCGACCCCTTTTTTCAAAGTTCATCCGGGTTGATTCTTGAGGCTACCTCCATCACTAGCCTCATTGAAGTTCCCAACACAAGCTTTGCATCCCAAAAGACATCCTTTGTCGACTTTCTCCAAATGTGTAAAATTAGCATCTCCATCGCGAGTCTTGCCACCCATCACATCGGCCCTATAACACCTTTCAATAACACGAGAATTAGGATCTTCAAGAACATTGAATGCCACTTTTTTCTTCTCCAAAATCAAAGATCATTGATCCTTTCCGTGCATCAATTATTGCTCCTGTTGTGGCTAAGAAAGGTGTAATACCCTGTAAAATTATTCCAAATAAATTATATTATTTTAATACAAATATTTTCAAATATAAAATTTATTTTTCAATCATAAATAGTTTTAGCGTAAATGCTATTAAAATCAATTATTTTGTTTTCGACTTTAAATAAATTATTTTATGATTCCAAATTTTTTTTATCCAAAATCTATTTGAGAGGAGCCTGCTAACATTATTTTTATAAGGCAAATTATACCATGCACCACGGTGCACATAGCAATGTGCACCACGTACCTAAACGACGTCGTTTTGAGCATTGTAAACTAATCATCCATTTTTTTGGAAATCACGTTTCCCGTTTCGTCCGGTCTCTGTATTTATGTTAATATTCTGTGTATTCCAGGCAATCATTCTGTGTATTCTAGGCAACCGTTCTGTGTATTCTAGGCAACCGTTATGTGTATTCATGTTAGTAACACATGTAATGTGTTTGTGCATTCGAATGTTTAGGATGATGAGTTCTGTGTATTTTGTGTCAATATTCTGTGTATTATGGGCAAACATTCTGTGTATTCTAGGCAAACGTTCTGTGTATTCAATATAATGATTATGTGTATTATAGATAATGAATTCCCTTGAGCCATTCGCGTCAACTAACATATGTGTATTTTGTGTCAATATTCTGTGTATTCTAGGCAAACATTCTGTGTATTCTAGGCAACCGTTCTGTGTATTATAGATAATGAATTCTCTGGAGTCATTCGCGTCCGCGCCCACTAACACCAAAACGACGTCGTTTTACGTACATGGTGCACATTGCTATGTGTACCGTGGTATAACGATTGTTTTTATAACTATCAAAACTCTTGAGCCCAAATATATGTTGTATTTTATGTCCAATAGTTTTTATGAGCCCAAATCTCAAATCAATAATTTTCTACCCAAAAATTTAATAATTACAATTTTGACCCTCAAATAACCCTAGCTATATAAATGATCCTAATCCTGCTTCTTCCTTCATTTTTTTCCCTCTTCTTCACGGAACCCTCACTCCTCACTCTCTCGTGCATCTCTTCTTCTTCTTCAAGCTTCATCTTCTTTCCAAGAACCCTAGGCTCCAATTGGTAAGACTCTTCCTCCTATTTCTCTTCTTTCATCCCTTGGTTAGCTTGTTCTTGTAGAGATTTTCATAAGGATTTTGTTGGGTTGTTGCTTTGTTGTGGTTTGAGGAGGAGAGTATGGTGGTGTTGTTCTTTGGCTTGGGAGAAGGAGGAAAGGTTATTCAAGGTTTGGAGTGATTTTTGAGGAATTAAGTTTTGAGGTAATGGTTTATGTTTGTCCAAATTATTTTGCCCTATCTTGTGTGTTCTAATCTATGAAATTTATATATATTGTATATGTGTATCTAAATACTTGATTTTTGGTGTTATTAATGACTCAAATCTTGGATATAGGTGTGTATGCATTTTATCTTATGATTTAATGGCTTTGTGAGGTAATTTGTGCTGTTAATATGCTCAATTTGCTACTGCTCTCTGTCTCTGCTGTGTTCTGCATTTCTGGGCGAGAAAACGCTAATTTATATAGGCTAAACTGAAATGGTCACCATGGGTAGAGATGGTGTAATGGAGTAAGTGTTGTGTTGCAGGTTGATTGACAGAGGTTCGAAACCCCTGCTGTTGGCCTGTGTGTTTGTTTGTTTTTTTTTTTTTTTGATATATTATGCTTAAATAAATTAGGCTATTTGTTTAAAGTGGGATTTGAACCCTAAAACCTTATATTTAATAAGTTTAGTTCTTTCCACCTAAGTAACTTAACCACTTTGAAAATATTTTAGTTTAATAAACTATTATATGATTTTAAGGAGTTATGTACTAAAGAAATTATTATTTTTGGGAAAGGTTTATACTTTACATATTCTTTAGTTTAATAAACTTAGTATCCATAATTTAAATATTATGTATTTTGAGGAAATGTATGATTTGAAAACCTATGTACTAAAAATTATGTATAAGTATACTATTTTGAGAAAAAAGTTTATATTTTGTGAAACTTAAGTTTTGAGGGATGTTCTTGTATGTTATTGTTATTATAAGGTCAATAGAAACTCTATTTTAGAAAACTAATATTTTGTAACCCACGATTAATGTTTGGTAATAAAATGTACTATTTTAGTTGCTATATAAAAATATATTATTTTAGAAAAGATAATTACACCTATTTTTGGAAGATTTATCTATGTAGAAATTATATAAATGTTTATATCTCTATATATGTATATTTACTTTGAAGGGTAAATACAACTTTGGAATTATATATGTATAATGATGGGTCATGTACCCTATATTGTTTTGAAAATGTATTTGGGTGCAAAATGTGATAAATAGTAACATGTGTGTATTTTGGTATTGACATGTGATTTACAAGTCTATGAGTATGTTTACATCTATATGTTGGGAATGTTATGGAATCATATGAGTTGAAGCTATATTTTGTTGAGAGGTGTATAACCTTATGGTGTTTCTAAATGCTTTCATGTGTTGAAAATCCTACTAGTTTGGAAAGGAAACTTACATTCAAAGGTTACTACTACGTTAGAGAAAATGTATCATTTTGTATACTATATATGTATTTCGGAGGATATGAAATTATATTTATTTTTGAAGGACTATTAATTATGAAGGAAATGTGTGGCTTAGAGAGAATATATTATTTTTCATACTACTCTATTTTAAATTGGAGGACGAATAATATTTTGAAAAGTATGGATATTGATGGGTGATGTAAACCCTACTTGACTTTTAGAAAAATTATATTATTACTAGCCTACGTGCAATGAGAATATTCATGAAAATCTATTTTGGATGACTATGCTATTTAGATATAAATAAGTAAAAAGGTATCTATTTTGGAAGACCCGATTGGGCTGCGGTCTCTCGGCTGAAATTTATTTTACTAGGGCTGGAGCTATTACTCGCTGGGTTTGGAATCCCAGTTAGGGGGTGTGCACACTTAAGGTAGCAGTCCTGATTCCACCTAAGATTAAGTGGGAGCAGTTTGGGGTTCAGTAGAGAGTTAATGTTCCTTGTTGGACATCGCTGCGGTGATGATCCCTTCCTCCCTTTGTTGAGATTAAGTGGGAGCAGTTTTGGGTTCGGTAGAGAGTTACTGTTCCTTGTTGGACATCGTTGCGGTGATGATCCCTTCCTCCTGTTGCTGAGGTTTAGTTCCCTCCATATTATTACTAAACATAATTATTTATTTATATACTTAGTACTATTTATGACAGAGATCTATATTCCCACTATTGAGATGTGGTTGATTCCATATGTATAGGTGATGCTTGAAGAAGTGATTTGAGAAATATGATTTCAATTCCTCCCTATCTATGATTAATTATATATATATGATTTCTAAAATGACTAATGAAAAAGTCTACACTTGAAATGATTATATGATGAGCTATGTATATGATTTTATTGGTTCCTCCATATCTATATTTCATTCGAGAAATGTTTATGAGAAAATAAGAAATTGTATTTCTCCGTACTTATATTATATATAAACTACACATGACCTTTGGAAATGTTATGCTTTGAAATGATTGTGGGTTGAGAGTTGCTATAAAGATTATTCTACCTTTGAAAATCCTCCTTGCTTATGATACTTTGAGAGTGAGTATTGATGATTTATAAAATTACTATATTGCTTCAACGTATGCATTATTATATTTGAGAAACTGTACATCTTACTTTTGAATGTTGAGTTAAATATCTTGAAAACTACTACATTTGATGGAAAGTCCTGTTGGAAATATTCTTTTAAGCTTTTGGTTAAATGATTTCTATAGTACGGTCTACTTAAGTATAAAAATCTATTTATAAAGCATATCTATTTTTCAAACTATAAATGCACTATTTTACAGGGCGTAGTAAAGCTTACTTATTATTTTATGCTAATTCTATTTGTTTGTGTTTTCCAACCCTTATTGTTTTCAGGACACTGGAATAGGTGGCTTGTTTTGAGGGCATGGCGTAGAGTTCATATGCCTTGTAATTGAATTTGGTATAGACCTTCTGGTTTTAGAAATTGAATTATAGAAGTGTAGTTAACCTGTATATTAGAATTGAGAAGTTGAGTTGTAAAGATTGTGGAATAGTTTATATGGTTGTTTAATGTTGTGGAATTGTAGTTGAATAGAACCCCGTTAGCCTGTGCGTTTGGGCTTGGTTGATAGCCCGAGCGTGGCGTGACACCCCATAGTTTAAGTTTGATTTTGCTTCCGCATTTATTTTCAGAATGGTTAGCGAGAATTATTGTCTATTTATGCTTAAGCTTGCTTTAGAAATTGGGGGTGTTACAAAAGGTCTCCCCAATATGATTGGAGTGTAGGGATATTCTCGAATATCCATTACCACGAAGTCACAAGGCACAAAATACTTGTCAACTCGAACGGGAACATCCTCAAGAATTCCAATAGGATTTTTGGTTGACCGGTCGGCAAATTGAAGTGTGAATTCGACCGGTCGTGGCTCTCCCAAATTGAGCTTCTTGCAAAGAGATAAAGGCATTACATTAACACTCGCTCCTAAGTCACAAAGTGATCTATTGATTGTGGAGCCACCAATAACACATGGAATTGTAAATCTTCCCAGATCTCTACGCTTTGTTGGAAACCTTCCCTCTTCACGTGTTAAGGCCCG
>CM008332.1:12203296-12220403 GCA_002525835.2 Ipomoea batatas
ATCACATTTGCAACAAAAGTATTAAACCCAAATATAAACATATCATTTAAACATTAAGAACAAGGCAAATAGGATTCATAAACACCTATTACCCAAAAATCCCAACTTTACTTTAGCCACTCATGGCTAGGATAGAATTCAAAGCACAAGTAATGAAGAGTTTACAAAGACTAAGGAAATAAAGAAAGGGAAAGGAAATTCTCCTGAATATAGCTCTCCTTCTTCCTCCCAAAGCCTTGTTAGCTCCTTGAGATGACTATCTTCTTCTCCAAAGTGGTGGATCCCTCCTTCACTCCATTGAAGAGACAACACCTTTCACTCACTCCTTTTTGCCTCCCAAAAACGCAGCTTAGCCCTAGGGTTCTTGGAAAATGAGCTTTATATAGTGGGAGCACAAAATAGGGGCAAAATAGGCTTTTCCGCGCAGCAGAGTTC
Source organism: Ipomoea batatas (assembly GCA_002525835.2). Classification (NCBI taxonomy): domain Eukaryota; kingdom Viridiplantae; phylum Streptophyta; class Magnoliopsida; order Solanales; family Convolvulaceae; genus Ipomoea; species Ipomoea batatas. The sequence goes on from CM008332.1 coordinate 12,203,732, forward strand.
TGGACAATCACAGATTCTCGACTCGTCGAGCCTTCGACGAATTTCTAAATAAATGATACGGCACCTTCTCGACGCGTCGAGCCTGCTGTTGGCTCAAATCCACGCGTCTTGAAGTGTTTTGTCGCGAAGGGCGGGATTCCGGACGCGTTCAGCTCTAAATTCAGCATTCTTCATTCGTTTTGACTCCAATCATGCCTTCAATCGTCCCTTTGCTTTGCGTTTGATCTAAAATGGCTTCACAATACTAACAAACGCGTTAAAAACACCAAAATCAATAATAAACCAAGTCTACACTACAAAGCAAGGAAACATGAATTGAAGAAGGCAATTTAATACATTTCAGCTCCAAATATGATCTAAAACACTTAGATAAATATGCACAAATGAGATCATATCAATCGAAGATTGCGTTTAATATTTTTTTTTGAAACCTCGATTAGTAATTTTAATTTAGAATTGTATTACGAATAGGAAAGTAGGAAAGAATATATTGTATTACCCTATTTTAATGTACAATTGTAGTATGAATAGGAATTGTATTACCATATTTTAATTTTACAATATTATGCAAACCTTGATAGTATAGAAGTGTTTTGGGCGGAAAGTTTAAATGGAAGATTTTTTATTTATTAATAGTATAGATTTTTTTTTGGATGAAAAAAAGGGGGACATCCGGAGAAACTAAGAAGTAGATCGGTCGTTGACCCTAACAGAGATCCGCCGATTAAATTTGGCTCCTATTTGATCTTCCCGAACCATGTCCCGTAGCTCATGCGGAGCTTCTTCAAGAATGATAAGACCCAAAGGTTGGGAGAGTGCTTGTTTAGCAAGTGTATCAGCAACCCAGTTCTGTTCTCGGTACACATGACAGAATTCGAGCGTAGTAAAACGCTTTGCTAGCCCCTTGCTACTAGTAATGATATTATGCAGGTATCTGTTCACTCTGTTGGCACCTTGGAGGAGCCCAATCGTGCTCTTAGAGTCGCTTTCAACAACAATATTCTGAACTCCCAAACGAATGGCCAAATGCAAACCTTGCATAATTCCCCAAGCTTCCGCTTCCTCAATCGAACAACACCCAATATTATGCATGTAACCGCCGGTCCAACGTCCGTGGTGATCTTGCATCACTCCGCCACAAGCAGCCACCCAGAGCTCGAAGAACAGCTCCCGTCCGTGTTAAGCTTCATCCAGCCATTAACTGACTTCTCCCATTTCGCCTCCGCTTCTTTAGAAGTACCAGTCCAATTCCCGCATTTACCCTGGTAAGCGAAAGCGTGTTCAATCTTGGATTCCTTGAGCTTGATCCAATGAAGCTTCTACTCGAGATGTATGTTCCTGCCATTGAAAACTGCATTGTTCTGCCATCGCCAGATCCACCACAAGCGAACCGCAAATCTTGCCGGCCAATTCCTCTCGAACCCCATCCGATGGTCACCCATCAGATTAACACTAAGCCAATCGTTCCAGTCTAACCACTCCAGCCTAGTCCTAAGTTTCCTTCCAATGCCACCTCCCAAATGAGAGCTGCCTCCTTGTAGAGACGAAATAGGTGGTTGCAGTTAGTAAGCACCCGCCCATGCTTCACCAGCCAAGTAAACATGCAAATGCGCATGAGCACTTTAAGAGCACTTTAAGAGTCCAAAAGGGCCCGAAGTTGCGACCAGAAGCTGTGATTGCGTCGTAGGCAGACCGTATAATGAAATCACCACTGGTACTCCAACGCCAGCCGACATCATCACCTTCCTTAACATCCGCAGACAGAACGTAGCTAGCTAGGTTGAGTAAAGCTCCCGTCGGGAGCAAATGATTCAAGCGATCCCGATTCCAACCTCTCCCTTCTTCCCAATAGTCATCAACGCTTGCATACAACTCCGGGAAGCTCACTAGAGCTTTCATGCTGTGGTAGAGTGGTTGGGTGTCGATCCAAGTATCCATCCAGAAGCGGGTGCTCTGGCCATTTCGGACGATCTTGAACAATTCTTCCTCTACGAAAGGATTGGCCTCAATGATTCCTTTCCAAGCATTGGACGTGTTACCGGATCCACTCGGATTCGGTTGCTTATACTTGCATAACAAGGTTTGTGCCCACATACTTCCTTCCTCGCGTTTAAGACACCAAGCCAACTGGCCATGCAAGCCTTGTTCAGCTCCTGTAGCCTGTGGATGCCAAGGCCCCTTACGCGTAGTAACAACATCCCATTTGATTAAACATAACTTATTAGGGTCATGCTATGTACTTCCCCAAATAAAACGACAGGTTTTCTTCTCAATTTCCTGACGGACTCCTTTAGTTAGGACCGTAGTCTGCATACTCTAAAACGGAATGGCATTCAGAACAGATTTAGCCAAAGTAACTCTCCCAACCATAGACAGCAATTTGGTCTTCCACCCTTCTACCCTGTTGTTGACTCTATCTAAAAGGCTGTTAAACGTGCGACAAGTAACCCGTCCATGAATGGACGGAATTCCCAAATACTTCCCCAAGTCGTCCGTCCTCTCGATATTTAGCGTGGTCGCAATGCTCTTCACTAAGCTGGGATCAGTATTCTTCGAGAAGAAGATAGGGGATTTGTTAAAACTGACCCGTTGGCCTGATGCCCCACAGAACCGATCAAGGCAGTCCCGGATAATAGCCACCTGCTCAATGGAAGCTTCCGTGAATAGGACCATGTCATCCGCGAAATAGAGATGAGACAAGATGGGCCCAGACTGATCCAGCTTGATACCCTTCCAATCACCTGCCTCCACCTTATGACTGATCATTTGGCTGAGCTTCTCAAGGCATAACACAAAAAGAGTAAGCAACATAGCGTCACCTTGACGAATGCCCCTATGGGTTGAGAATTGCTGCAGTTTGTCACTGTTCCAAAACACCAACATGCGCAGAGTTTCCACACAATGCATAATTAAGCTTTTCCACGAACTGCTAATTACTAAAATCGATCTCACGAAGCGTGTTTCGAATAAAACCCCAAGACAAACGGTCGTAGGCTTTTTCAAGGTCTAGTTTGATGGCGATATAAGAATGCTGACCCCGCTTCACTCGCATCGTGTGTAAAACCTCTTGGTAGATGAGGACTTTGTCTGATATTTGACGACTAGGGACAAACGAACTCTGGAAAGGGCTCACAATCTTAGGCAAGATGAGCTTAAGCCTATTTGTGATTGTCTTAGTGATAACCTTATAGCTGACATTGCACAAACTGATCGGTCGGAATTGTTTGATTGTATCAGGGGAAGTGACCTTAGGAATTAGGGCAAGAAGGGTGTCATTCATTCCCTCCAGCAAACCACCCGATTGAAACGCGTCCCTCACCGTCTAGAACAAACTCTCCCCCACTATGCTCCACATGCGTTGGTAAAACGTAGCGTGAAAACCATCGGGTCCTGAAGCTTTGAAAAGGGCCATATCAGACAAAGCCCCATGCACCTCTTCCTTAGAGATATCAGTATTGAACGCATCCCAATCCTCACTAGTTAGGCTTGGAAAAACCCCTTCCAGATTCATATTATTCGAAACACCACTGTCATTGGAAAATAAATTAGCATAGTAAACGCGAACATGGTCTTTAAGAAGCCCCTGATCACTAATCCAAACACCGTTGTCGTCACGAAGACATTTGATTTTATTACGAGCCTTTCTGATGGTGGTGGCAACATAGTAGTAAGCCGTGTTGCGATCCCCGGACACAATCCAATCATCCCTAGATCTTTCAAACCACGTGAGTTCTTCCTGATATAAAATCTCTTGATACTCCTCCATGAGTTTTTTCTCCAATTTAGCAAGACTACCATGGTACTGACGGGAGAAACGGTTCTGAACCCCACCTAGCTGAGCGAGAACGACCTTCTTTCAACGATTAATATCTCCGAAGACTTCCTTATTCTATTTAGTTAGGTCCGCCGTTAGAATGGGAATATTCTCGTGAAGGGCCCGGTTGTTGCTCCAAGTTTGGTTAACAACCTCCGATAGAAATTTCAAAGTTAACCAAGCTGCTTGGAACTTAAACGGCAGGTGGCCCCGATTAATCGGATCGTCACGCAAACGAATCAGAATTGGCGTATGGTCGGAGGAGATTCTCAGGAAGTGAGTTACGGTGGCCTCAGGGAATCGGTTCCTCCAGCTTAGACTGCACAATGCCTTGTCTAAACGCGCAACCTTAACCTGCCCGATAGGAAGGCCTTTAGTCCAAGTGTACTTTTGTCTGCTAAAGCCCATGTTAACAAGACCCTCCGTCTGAATCGAATCTACAAAATATGAACTGCGCTAAGAGGAAAAAACACTATAATTGTTCGTTTCATCTTGGATAACCACTGAGTTAAAATCCCCCGCAATCAAACAAGGCCCTGTAATCCCTCGTTTAGCCATGGTCAGTTCACTCCAGAGCCTTCTGCGAAGGTGTTGGGTCGGGCTCCTATAAACAACAACATAGTACCAAGGGTCCTGATTCATCCCATGTACCTACAAAAACACAAACTGAGGGTGAGTATGAATCACTGTAACATGTAACTGGCTATTCGAAAGGACCCAGATCCTACCGCTGAAACCAACTGCCTCTACGCGGACCCAATCCGAGTATCCCAGCTTAGTGCAAATTACGTTTGCCTGGGATCCCGAGACCTTAGGCTCAATAAGGCCAAGGATATCTGGCCTGTGAGTTTGAATAATGTTTTTAAAGACACGGTGGAACGCTTTACCACCAGATCCTTGGCAATTCCAAATAAAAAAAATCATGGGAAACTAGAAGAAAAGGAAACCCAGAAAGCAACAAAAAAAGGAACCCACGAAAGAACAAACTAAACAGGGGTAGCAACAGTGCCCCCTTGCTCCAGCGAGATATCTTGCTGCAACTCAATGTCCATAATTACATCGCCCTCCTCGTCCCTCCCATCCGGAGGGTCCCCGGAGTGCTCTATAGCAGGTTGAACATCAGCGGGAGCCCCATCCAAGGTGCTGCCTCCATTGTGGACTGTCGTTGAGTTTATAACCTTCCCCCCTAGACTCCGCGATTAACCACATGCTCATCCTCTTCCGCCGCCCTTCTGGAACAAGACCCAATCGACTTTCTCCCCTGCGTAGGCTCCGTCACCTTTGTTGGCCCTGAACTTGATCTAGGAACTTCATTTTGAATTTGCTTCTCACTCACTATCACATTCGCCCTTTTAGGTCGTCCTCCGGAGCCAGTCAACCTTTTCTTAGAGTGTTGATTCCCATCTACATTCCCAGTAGCATGATCCTCTACTCTACTATCCAGTTCGTGCGCCACATCTGCTTCTTCTCCTGGTAGTGCATCTGAGTCCAGCAAAGTAAATCGAGATCCGGTACCAATCGTGTCTGATCTAGGCTGAGCGGGATTCACCTTCTGTGCCACAGTAGCCGGTCTCCCTTGTTGTCTTCTTTCTCTCCAAGTAGTAATCATCTAAGACCCATACGGGCGTCATCCGCTAATCCCTCCACCATTCTTCGCTTTGTCACCAACCAGTGCCATCGAAGGCACCTTCATCTGATTCTAATCACTCGTTTCTCCGTCAATAGCTACGTCATCCATCACACCCGTTTTTGGACACGTGGGGCAGGATTCCTTGCGATGGCCATATAAAAGACACGAAAAACAGACTAAGTGGATTCCTTCGTAGGCCACAGGCCAAACCTTATCCTCCAGAGTAAACCGCAAGATGAGGGGTTTAGTGATATCAACTTCGACGCACACTCTTGCAAACTTCCCCTTTGAAACCAAACTAGTAGTATGATCCACACGTATGATGCACCCTAGCTTGTTTCTAACCTTCCTCAGGCACAGAAGGTTATAGTACTCAACTGGGAGAGTAAGAAAACTGACCCAAACCAGAACTTTCTCGGTCGTATCCGTAATAGGATCGAAATTCGGCACCAACTCCTTCACTATCAGATAGTGATCGAGTATCATTCAGGGGCCCTCATATTTGGCAAACTCCAAATCCTCTCGCATCTCGAACTTGACCAGGATGTAGTCATTATCAAGGGCGATAAGTTCTAATCTGCCTTTTGGACGCCACATCGATGTCAACCCACCCTACGTCCCATCACCTTGATGATCAGGGTTTGCCGCCACGGCTCCCTGATCCGCTCTTTCTCCTTTCCCGAAAGTCGGATTGTCAGGTATGTCGAGTCATCATCGACATGATCAGCCTTGTCTTCCTCGTCCGTGCCACCATCATCAGGATTCGCGATCAAAAAAAGGAGTCGTTCCGGTGCTATTGCCAACGACCGTATCCAGATAAGAACGCGGGACGGTGTTCCCCTGATCGGCCACCGGGGTTGTAGGACTTACCTCAGGCATTTCGATGCCCGCCATTGCACTGGGAGTTTCAGGAACAGCCTCTATCGACCCCGAGTCGGTCACCGCACGATCCATCAACTCCTGGGTCACTAGTGGCGATTCCGCCAGCATCTCCGCATATCCCATCGCTTGACTTCCCGTATCATCCGCCGCCTGCGACTCATCCACAATCTCCACCGCAGATGCGCCAAGATCGCCAACAGTAGGCTTAGGTTTCTTCTTGCTACGTTTGAGCAAATCGTCATCCTCAGAGTTCCGTTGGGTTGAGAGCATTTTTGAATTCTCCATGAAAATAGGTAGTATTAGTATAGATAGATTTCTGTAAAAGTTAATTGCTCTAAATTTTTAAAAGTATATTTGATAATAATTAGCAAAAAAAGGCTGTAAAAAGTAATTACTCTATTTTAATGTTCGAAGGCCTACAGCGATTTCTTAACTAACTTGATTAGACACTTTACAGCAATTTATATCGTGGACCAGGGTGCACAATGCAATGTGTACCCCGTACCAAAACGACGTCGTTTTGGCCATTTTAATTAATGGTTTGTTTTTTTGGAAATCATGTTTCTCGTTTCAGCCGATCTGTGTATTTGTGTTAATATTCTGTGTATTGTAGACTACAATTTTGTGTATTCATGTTAGGGATACTTAAACATAGGTTGTGACGTGTTTTGTGTATTTGAATGTTAGGAGGATGATTTCTGTGTAGTTGTATCAATATTCTGTGTATTCACTCAAGTCATTCTGTGTATTCTAGACAAGGATTCTGTGTATTCATGTTAGTGGTACTTAAATATAGGGGTGATGTGTTTGTGTATTAGGTGTTTTCATATTCTATGTATTCTTTGAAGGTATTTTGTCTATTGTAGACTACGATTCTATGTATTCATGTTAGGGGTACTTAAACATAGGTTGTGACGTGTTTTGTGTATTTGAATGTTAGGAAGATGATTTCTGTGTAGTTGTGTCAATATTCTGTGTATTCAGTCAAGTCATTCTGTGTATTCTAGACGAGGATTCTGTGTATTCTAGACAATGAATTCCCTGAAGTCATTCGCGCCCGCGTCCACTAATATCGAATGATGTCGTTTCGGACTAGGGTCCACGATATAACGATTGACACTTTACGGTAAGTTTGTTTTAAAAATAAAATTAGTTTCTACGACGATTGCAATAAAAACTGTCACAGTATGTCGATGTCCATTTTGAGATTTAAAAATCTACTATACTAATAAGAGCCAAAGAGAGTTAGGCCTAAAATGGGTAGAAAAATGACGGTCAAATTATTTAATCAAATGGATGGTTCAGATTATTTAGATTTATATTTTTCATTGAGATTTCCTAATTTATCCTTAATTATATGATTATCCGTTAAGTTTTTCATATTCTCTTCTCCGTTAGTATTCCGTTAAATTTTAACTTACCCATTAATTTCTATAAGAAAGGTCTTAGGTTCGAACCTCATCCCAATCAAATTTGGCATAATTAAGTTCCTCACTCTATTTTACTCTTATTAAATTAAATAAATTAGTAGCTACAACAAAAAATGATACATATGTATTTCTTTAATTTAGAATTATGTGTTTACAATACCTTTATTTGAAAAAATTATTCATTATCAAAAAATTAAATTAAATAAGAGAAATAATTTCATTAGTTATATTGTCTTTATTTTCTCCCATGCAAAGATTCTTTACATTCAAATTTATCAATTGATATTCATTACATTGTCCATTGTCTTATTTTTGCAATATCTATATCCTGTAAATAAATACCAAAGTTATAATACAAAATAATGTTATATATTTATTTACCAAGTATTTTATTAATACCATGAAAAAAAAATTTAAAATAATTTGAAGCTACTCGATTAATACCAAGTATTCACAATGTTAGTCAAAAGAGAATTAAGAATACTTAGAAAAATTCAAATCAAAAGTAGTATTTATTTAGACTATCATTTTTAGACCAAGTATTTAGACTATCGATTTTACAAAGTTGCAAATATTTATTTTAGTAACAATTATAATGACTTTCATATATTATATTGGATTCATATACTTTGAGTTACATATTTAAATAAATAAATTCGACATTCAATTACCTATGAATAAACTTTCCTATATAATCTTGCATTGATATACTTTCAAATATTTATTTAAATATAAACATTGGGCATTAACCTATTCGCGCAATGCGCGTGTAAAACTAGTAAATAAATAAAGATCAATTCCTAAGGTGGTTGCAACAAAAATCACCCTTGTATCTGTTTTGATAAATTTGTTTAAATGTGTTTGAACTTTCTACAATGAGCGCCGTACATATTAAATTTTTCTTTTCTTGAAAATATGGGAAAAAAACACACATGAATGGTGAAAAATATGGGAAAAAAAAAGTACAAAACCTTACACATACCACAACAAATGATTTCATAAACCAAACTATCTCACAAACAGTATACTAAAGAAAAACTACAAAACTAATGGGCACCATGAAAAGAGAACACACATGCACACAGTCGAAAACGGATATGCACACAGTGGCGTGAAAAAAAAATTACTACAACAACGAGAGAACAACACTGTAAGCACCAGACAAACAACAACATTAACAACCGAAACATACAAATCAACAACCACACTCCCACCCTAAAAAAACGAAGAAAACAAACACTAACACTACAAAACTCATACACGCGCACCAACGAAACAAAAGCATAATCAATTAACAGGGAAAAAAAGCTAAAAAAAATAAGGAATACATACCTTCATTAACGCAATCCATGCTTGAGGAAAGAAGATGAATAACCGGCGTCTACAGACCACAGAGGAAACATCAACTCCCCGAAAAAAGAAGAAAATACAATCCTACCTAAATTAAAACACCTAAAATTAAGCATAATAAAAAGCACTAGAATTCCGAAAAAAAATAAAACACATGCAAAATTACATTAAACACCCCAATAATTAATAATAACCATATAAAGGAAAAAGTAAGGAAAAAATCTCAGCCATCAAACACCCCAAGATGGACACCGAGAATTAATTCTTATTTCTCACCTAAATATGTTGTCTCATATGATTGAAAATCTCTCTCTCTCTCTCTCTCTCTCTATATATATATATATATATATATATATATATATATATATATATTTATTTATTTATTTATTTATTTATAGGGTAGGGTTTAGGTGCGGGGATAGCTTCCCGTGCAGTTGTGCGATGATCAATGCTCTTTAAAAAAAAAATCTAAACTGATGCACCTTTAAGGAAAAATGAGCACCTAAAGCTTTAGGCCGACACACTTAAGTGTCAGAAAACTGACGCACCTTACGCACACAAACCACGCACCTTAAGAAGGAAAACCATGCACCTAATGTTTTAAACCGATGCAATTAAGTTTTAACAACTGACGCACCTTAAGCACACAGAACAAAAATCATGCATCTTAAGCACACAAAAAGAAAAAATTAGCATCGCGCTTTTTTAAAACATTGTTAATCGTGCACATTGATTTACGCATGATCAATGGCTCTCATCTCACTGCACAATTGTACCTGACACACCCAATATATATATATATATATATTATATATATATATATATATAGAAATCCACTCAAATGCGGTCATGTGGCCGAATCTTCATCGTCCAATCAGTTGCATCCAATGGTTCTATATTGATCTCTATATTTGTTAAGTTTAAGCTGTGTTTCTTAAGTTGTGGTATTTTGGTAATTTTATATTATGTTTTACGTGCATGATAGACAGTCAAAGTTTATTATAATCAAATTATGCACCACCAAGCACACGGAAATGCACCATTAGGGTCTAGAAATGCACAAGTGTAAAAACTGACAATGCAATTTTCACCCAGTATTTAAAGCACAACAGTCATTGTGTAAAAGCATAACAGAACTACAATAAATAATGCAGAACTACGAGCCATTATTTAAATAAAAAAGAACCATAATTGTTCAGAAATGCACAACTGTCAAACTCATTTTAAGACGTAGTTATCATTGTGTAAAAGCATAACAGAACTACAATAAATAATGCAGAACTATGTACACTCAAATGCCCTGGCGTCTGAATAATAATGCACAATTTTACTCAGTATTTAAAGCACAATAGATAGTCGAATTATGCACCGTTATTTAAATAAAAAGGCACCATAAGTGTTCAGAAATGCACAACTTTTAAATTCATTTTAAGATTTAGCTCTCATTGTGTAAAAGCACAAGAACACTGCAATAATGCATAACTATATACACACAGATGCACAAGAGCCTGAATAATAATGCATCAAAAATTAATATTGTCTAGTTTTATACCCGTATTTAAAGCACAGCAAGTTAACATATTATACCCACTATGTGCATAAATATGCACAGCAAGTGTTCATATATGCACAACAAAGAGACTAATTTTAAAATGCATCACCCCCAACTATTATCAATGCACCAACAGGATTCTACAAATATACTAGAGTGTTAGGAATATAGTGTAATTGTTTTGATGAACCAAATATGTATTTTAGACCCCCAATTTTATTTTGAGTCTAGCAACATTTTATGTCCAAAGTCAAAGCCTAGTCAAAATTAGCAACGACGGGTTTGAAATTTACAATAGAGTATAAAATTATTTTATACTTGTAAGTCGTTTTCTTCCACTAAATAAAAATAGAAGAAGTGGAAAAATGATCGAGCACCGGAATTATCTTCGACGCTAAGGTCACGAGTTCAAGCCTCAGATTAATTCTTTTGGAAGAATTAATTTATCAAGGAAGAGGATGACTAGCACAAGTCAAAATTGAATAAGTTCTCTCACAAATCAATTTTAAGGAAGAGGTTGACAGCTCAATCAGGATGACATCAATCAGGCTGAGTTCGATCTGGATGACATCAGATCAGGATGACCTCAATCAATTGAAATCAAGATGAGTCTCGAATCACATTTGGTCAGGATGACATTGAAATCGAGAGGCTGACAGACATTGAAGAGGATGAGGCTGACATTGCAAAATTGAAGAGGATGACATTCAATTGAGAAGAGGAAGACTTCAAATCAATTAATCGAGAAGAGGCTGACTTTCCAGAAATTGAAAGAAAATCAGGATGAGGATGACCTCAATTCCAAATCAGGATGAGGATGACTTCCAAATCAGGAAATAGGATGACCTCAATCCAATTTTAGGATGAGGATGACTTTTGAATCTGGAAAGAAAATGAATGCACCAGCGAGAAGAAATTCAAAGGAGGTAAATCAAATACTTTATACTTGGAGCTGATTTAACTTACGAAAAAAGTCAAGGATTTTTTCGGTGGAAATTATTTATAGCTCAAGCAAGAGTCACGGAGTGAATTATTGATGAAAAGTGTTTGATTTGTCAAAATCAAAAGTGAACAAGTCAAATGTTGACACTACCAGAAGGTGCAAGAAGTCAAAATTGGAGGCTACAAATTACAAAGTCCATACTTGTCAGATTATTGGAAGACTTTTGAAGGGATAAGCAAGCAAAGTTCAAATTCATCTCACAGAGCCTATGTAACACCCCGTAAATTCGTTCAAGCCTTTAGATCGATAATTAATTCCTTGGGCAATTTAATTATTTTAATTGGGCTAGTTCTTTCAATTTAATGTGTGTATATATATATATATATATATATATATATATATATATATATATATTTCTTGAGCCTAATTTAATTATTCTAATCAAGAGCCCAATTCTTGAATTTATTCTTGTAAGGGATTTTATTCAATTTGGATCCTTACAATCCTTATAATTAAAATGTTCTTACATAGCCCAATTTCTTACTATTTATAAGTATAATGTCTTTTAAGACATCTTATGGGCTTCTTTATTCTAATATATGTATTTAATTGTAAGGGATGAATTCATTAGCCCAACTTATTAACCTTGTACATATTAATTCTTGTAAGTAATATAATATATGATTTGAGCCCATTCCATATTAAAGTGTTTCACCCTAATACATTATATGTATTGTAGTATATATATTCAAGACTAAAAATCCCTAAAGGTTTTCACTCCCTCTCTTCCCTACACACTTGCCTTTCACGCCATTTTCACCATTAATTCATCCAAAATTGATCTTCATTTCTCCTACAAGTTTTCAAGTCAAGATTGCTCCTTTAAGCTTGTTTAGGATTGGGTAAGTGCATCTAGCTAAGAATCTACCTTGCATTTTATGGTTTTGATAGTCTTTTTGCATATTCTTATGTGTTCTCTTTTGGGGTTCTTTGGGTAAAAGATGATCAAGAAGGTGGTGGGGCTTTGTGATCATTGTTGAGGCTTGGCTAGGTGGAAAGAGCTCCTTGAGGTAACCACTATGTCCATCAAAATCTATTTTTACACTCTCATTCTATATGATATTTTTGGTGTTGGAAATCCTGAAATTTCTTGGTGTTTAGCCCTATTCTTGGTTGTATTTTGTTGGAATTTCATGATCTTGTATCTTGATCTTTTGCCTAGTGTTGTTATGATCATTTGTTGGTTTGGATTTCCATGTTTTTGGCTTCTAAATAGATGAAATGTTGGTGTATTTGGGTCTGATCATGCTTTCTGGAATGATTTATTCGTGTCTGAGCGTTTCTGGGAACTGGGAGGGTGAGATGACCTCGCGGAGGACCCTAACGGAATAATGTCACCCGTTGGAGTGCTCTGCAAGGCCATCGCGGAGGAGAGCAACGGGGAAGGGTGGTCCGCCGAGGGGCTCTGCCCCCTTCGTGCGGAAGTGACTGGCGGTGGACTGCGTTCCGCCGAGGGGTTCCGCACGGTTTCTGGGAATTTGATTCCAGAGGCTGTTCTGAGTTGTTGTTGTCTGTTGTTTCCCCTTTGTTTCTGATTATTGTTGGAATGTTTTGTTGGGTATTTTACCATGACTTTGGAGTATTTATTCATGCCGTTTGTTGGGTATTTATACTATATCTTGGAGTATTGGTTCATGTCTTTGGTTTCCCTTTTTGTACTCTTGGTTTATTAATTCCTTGAATTCATTACCTGGGAGTTGGTTTGTGTTCATAGTTGAGATGAACACTTGGTTTGGTTGTTTTGGGTTGAGGTTGGAGTATGAGTATGTGGTGGTGGGTGCCTTGGTATCTTTTGGAGGTTGTTGGGTGGATTTACTGTGCTACTATTGACTATTGACTTCTGACTTTGGACTTCGGTCCCTGTGATTGGGTTGATTACCCCTGTGATTGGACTTCGGTCCCTGTGATTGGACTACGGTCCCTGTGATTGGACTTCAGTCCCTGTGATTGGGCTCATCACCCCTGTGTACCAGATTTCTGGATTCTGACTTCTGACTGTGGGCTTGACTTGGTATGATGGTTGGTATGAGGGTTTGGAGGTTGGAGTTGGGGTTTTCTTTCTTGGTCTATGTGTTCATGAGTTCCTTGTGTATATTCGGTTGATATCTTGTTGTTCTCGTTATGGCTGGTTGGTTCCTTTTGGTCGTTGATCAGTTGTTAACATTGCTTATGGAATTGTTGTGGTCTTGTACTCTCGTTATTGGATATTGGCTTGTTTGGATGAGTCTTGGTTTATGATTCGTTCAACTTATTGTTGTTGAGTATCTGTTTTGAACTATTGAATCGTTTGTTGGTGTTTATATTCTATACGGGTGTGTAAACCTATTTACAAGCTTATGTATATCTATATCTCCTTGCGGGTGTGAATGGTGGTTGCTTAGCAGTCTTTTGCTAATGGTTCTTTGCGTGTTTTCCAGGTATGGAGTAAGTCTGAGCGCGAGCGCGTTAGAGCCTATCGTTATGAGGACGCTTAGACTTAGTTTATGTGGTTTAGACTTTGGTTTTTGGGCCTGTGTGCCATTTGAGATTTCTATATACTCCTGACTAGTTGTTGGATATTGTTAAACATGATTTGAGGACTATCTATGCATGACAGTTTAGTTCAGTTCTTATGGTTAGCCTGTGCATCTAGGCTGTGTTTTCTACCTAGATGTGGCATGATGCCCCTTAAGTTTTAAATTCGCTTCCGCTATGTTATGTTGTGGGTTGAGATAGACAGTTGTTGTGTTAAGTTTTATCTATCTCAGCTTGTGTAAAGGTTGGGGTGTCACAGCCTACCAAGGACATTTATTATTACAGATCAAGCTAGAAGAGCTATCAAATCAAGTGAACGTTCAAGTTTGAATTTTCACAACGGGCAAATAACTTTTTCAAGTTATGAAAGGAGAATAGACTTGAGGATGAAGACATGAACCTGTGAATGAACTTGCGGATCATTTTTATAAGATAAAATACAAAGTACTGCGAAACACAAAAATAGCAAGTTCTTGAGCTACTAACGTGAAAATACAAGTCTGAGAAGAGAGAAGAAAAATATTTTCTTTGTGAAACCCATTTCTACTGTGTGTAGAAAATTGAGTGTAGCTTTGTGCGAGACACTCGGAGGACTAAGTGTAGCTTTGTGCGAGACACTTGGTTGTAGGAGCGTTGCTGGGTGCGAGACGCTCGGGAACGTAGCTTTGTGCAAGACGTTCGGGTTGGAGTGTAGCTTTGTGCAAAACACTCGGAGAAGTGCTTGTGTAGCACTTGGAGTTTCACTATTGTATCTATTGTATCTAGGTGATTGAAGATAGTGGAAACCTTCCTTGGAGTTAAAGGAAGAAGTGGAGTAGGAGAATTACACCATCCCCGAACCACTATAAATCTCTCTGTCTCTTTACTTTACTTGCAGTAGCTTTACTTTTTGCAAACTAATCTGAGCTAACCCATTTACTATTCATTACATATTTATCTTATCATCTGAGTTTGTGTGAAAGCTCTTTTGCATGCAAGATATATTCTTATCCTGAGACATCTTTTATCTTGCTACATCTTTCACAACCCTTCACACGTGTAATTCAATTTACACATCTGGGTTTGCATGATCCCACGTATGCATGTGCACCAAACTTCATACACTTATTATTTGATATATTCTAAGTGTTTCTAACGTATTGCATGCAAATTATCTCTTCGTTTTTATGCTGATTGTTTTATAGCACTTTACCGTATCGTTATTTCCGCTGTGCAATTCAAGTTGAATTTATTCACTTGAATTATTTTTGTTAAAGTGTTATAATATTTTTTTTATTGTTTGAAAAGTCTATTCACCCCCCCCCCCTTCAAGACTTTTCCCACCCTATCGGGACCAACATAGAGTAAGGCTAATAATGCACCAATTACACAAATAAAACACACTACAATGTGATTCGCCTTATTCCGGTACTCTATGACGAGTTTACCCTTACAGTTTACGTGGTAAGAGAACATGCGCAAAAATATTGAAGGAGTCTTGATCAATGTGATTCATTGGATTCGTCTAACCTAATGGGTTGTAATTAGTCGCACAGTTGCATGGAACAAATGGACCGCGCATGAGCAAGACTCTATATATATGAGTAATTAAGTTAGACTTATTTATAACTTTACGTAATATCAGTAAATATTGATTATTAAATAAAATAAAATATTACTCCGTATCTAGGAAGCTACCTGGTTTTTCTTCATTATATGTCGCTTTTCACTACTACAGAAAACACATTTAACGTCGCCTAAACAACGTCGGTTTTTAAAAAAACTGACGTCAAAAGGGATACGACGTCGGTTGTAGTACAAAACCGACGTCATTTGTTTTTAAAAAATTTACAAATATAAAACGACGTCGGTTGTAGTACCAAACCGACGTCGTATTTAATATTTAAATTTTTATTTTTTTTAAATATAAATTACGGCGTCGGTTCTGCGCATAACCGACCCCGTAAATTAAAATAAAAATAAGTACGACGTCGGTTCGTGAGTGAACCGACGTCGTATATTTATTATTATTTTTTTAATCTAATTAACAAGTTGTTTTCAGATTTTTTTTTTAAAAAAATGAAATAAATGGGCTACGACGTCGGTTGTTCAGAAAACCGACGCCGTAGGGCTTTAATTAAAAGCCCACCAGATCTACGCGAACAGCAGATCTGGAACACAAACCAAATATTTCCCGCTCCACGCGAGCAGTAGATCCACGCGAACAGCCATCGCCCTCCGCCATCCGGCCGCGACGACTCCGCCATCCGCCCTCGGCCCTCGGCCCTCCGCACTCCGCCACCGCCACCGCGACCCTGGACCGCCACCGCTCCTCCAATCGCGACAGCGCACCGCCACAGCTCCGCCACCGCACACCGGACGTCACAGCCGCCTCCCATTGCCGCCTCCCACCAGTAAATATTAATTTTTTTAAATATATTTCAAATTTCGAATTATTTGTTAATATATTACGAATTTTAAGAAATTATAATGTATTTTAGGGTTTATTATGTATCTT
>CM008332.1:12226278-12240139 GCA_002525835.2 Ipomoea batatas
ACCATCTATTATTAGTTAATGGTGGAACCATGATTATGGATTACCGATGAGGATTGGATTGTAATAGGGACTGAAATTCATGATAAGGAACAAGGTTAAGGATGTTGATATTAATGGTGCTATGAATCGATTGATTCATAAATGGTTAACTATGGGTTCGTACTATTATAATAATAGTATTGAGAATGGATATATGTAGTGTTAGTAGAATATATAAGTGTATACCTAGGTGGATGGATTTCAAGTATGAGACGTGAAGTATATCCAAAATGTTTATAAAAACTTACGTTGAAGAACGTATGCTATTTTCGTTGCCAAAACCTTATTTTTTAGGAAAACACCACTTTTAATGTGTGTGTACCTTACGTGAGAAAGATGAGAAAATGATGTTTGAAAATCCTGCGGGTACTGAAAGTATTTTGAAAATCCATCATGTTTTCAAAACCTTAGTTTCTAAAGTAAGTTGAGGAGGACCTTGATTGACCCACGGGTGGCTTTAAGTGCCATTGCCCAGTGGTCGTTGTGTTATATTGTATGATCATTCATACTGCAGGGCGAAGTCTATTCATAGTTATGTTATATTGTATGATCATTCATACTACAGGGCGAAGTCTATTCGTCGTTATGTTATATTGTATGACTAGTTCATACTGCAGGGCGAAGTCTATTCGCCGGGTACTATATAACTCGTAGGATGAGGTATTCCTATGGGGGTGTGCACACTTAAAGTATAGTTACTCCAGAAGTCCGGGTAGGTGTCATTTTAACGGACCTGGCTAGGCCAGCTAGGAATCATTTTAACGAGCTTACGTCCAAGGGATCAGTGTTAGACCGGGTGATGACCACTGACCCCGAGTTCGATGATCCAAGTGGTCAGAGAGGGAGTTATGAGAATGCTCCAAAGGCCTCACGCTTGTTAATATGAAACTAAGGAAGTATTAAAGATGAGAAAAGAGTTACTCTGTAACGGCCTTGAGAAAGAAATGATTTTGTCTTAAGAGACGTGTTTTAAAAACCTTTGTTGAATCTTGGGTGACCATGGATTCTCTTACTTAGCCGTCGTGCTAACTACACTTCAATGTGTTTTTCTTTTAACAGATGTTGTCTAATGTGGGCTCCTGTGGCCCGTTGAGCTCTGAATAGGATGGAAGTCGAGGTTGAAGACTACTCTATCCTAGAATAGACACCCTGGAAGGATTATTTCCGTATGTATTAAGTTGGAATATTGATGTGGTTATTTGATGTTGTAAGTTTAGCCTTAGCGTTTGGGTATAGGAGAGATGCCTAAGCGTGGCGGTAACACCCAGTTTTCTGCTAGTTAGATGCTTCCGCAATGTATATATTATTCGGGATTTTGTAATAAATCCAAGATGTGAAAATTGGGGTGTTACAATATGTCTTATATTAATAGGTCTTTGAAGGCAACACGCATGATAGGTGGAAAGAAAACAAGTCGTCAAGTAAAATGGATTACATGTTCGGTAAGTACATATATCTTATTGTTTTTTATTAATAAAATCTTAATTATATTAATTATTTCAAATGTAGTGTGTCATACAAAGAGGAGGTACCGAATGCAGATATTATGTGATGAAATTTATTTTGGAAATCATTTCATTGGGAACATGCAAGGGAATGAATATGGCAAGTACTTTAATAAAATATCTTTCTCCTTCATATTTTTTAAAATACTAAGTTATTAATTCTTTTTATTCTCTTTTAAACTTTATAGCTTTTAGAGAGACAAGGAAGATTGTCATACAATCAAAAAGAAATTGATGAAGTTAGAGACATATGGTGCCAATATTTAGTTGATGAATGGGTTGATAGATTACTTCTTTAGCTTGATGAATTGTGAGATTTATGTTAAATACTTGTTGTTTATTAGTTATTGAATTGTGAGATTTATGTTGAATATTCAATGTTTTATTAGTTATTGTAGTATACTTTATTAGTTTGATAAGTTGTGATGTTTATTAGCTTTGATTAATTGAGAACTTTATTAGTTTGATCAATTGTGAATTATAAATGTTAATTTGTTACACAGGTTCTGAAACTTATGTGTGAATTGGAAATATACTGTACAGGTTTTAGGTAGATTCGTAAAATATTTTTAATATTTAAAAAAAAAACGACGTCGGTTAATAAGAACTAACCGACGTCGTTTATATATATCTGCAGGCAGATTGGTCTCCTTTCCATGTTGACTGTCATTTTCCTTTCTTGAGTCTGGTTTTGACTTGTTCTTTAGATTATGACCAATATTATTTATTTAAAGGAAAAAAATTAATTTTAGAGTGCGTTTGATAGTCAGAAAAGTTTGAACTTTTTGAGAGTTCAAAATGTGAAAATTTTATTTTCATGTTTGGTCCAATATTTGATTTAGGAAAGTTCGGGTCTATAGAAATAGCATTCCATGATATCAAGAAAGGTTAATCTCACCTAGGGGAGGTAAGATTATTTTTCCTAGGTGACTGAAAATCTACCAAATTCTTTTAATTAGGTATTTATCCTTTTTGGAGTCCAATTAAAAGTCTCTTATAAATATAAGAAATTTATCTCTCGTACCATTACACATTGTTTATCAAAGAAATTTACATCCAGATACGTAGTTAAAGTTATTCGTAAAAGTGAGAACTAATATCATACGTCCATCAGGGTTCATAAATGGTAGAGGTTTTAGTAATAAAAACTAAAAAATAAAAAATAAAAATAAAAAGAATACAGTGTCAATTTTATAATTATTAAAAACTTTTGAGAGCGAGGTTCATTTTATAATTATTGCAAACTTGAAAGTTTAGTTATGGTAAGATCCTACCCTTTGATTTTTTAATATGGTCCACACCTTTTACAAGGGGAGGTATTATCACATGAACCATCCCCTATATATATATAGCTGGATTAACTTGCCAAATAGCTTGTAGTTCAAAGATACCTTTGTGACTATCTCAAATGGGAGTTCATAGGTTCAAATCCTAGTGGGGACTTTTTGTAACATATGTTAGAAAAAAATAGCATAAAATTTACCTCATCTTTTAGTTTTATAAAACTCTCAATCATTAATGAACCTTGATGAATGAATATGACTAGTCGTCACATTTTACTAGAGGAAACTTAAATTATTATCCTTATTATTATATTAAGAAGTGTGGAGGCCACGCGGGTTCACTTATTTAATTGCATAGTTGTCGTCGTATATATGAGGTGATTAGTACATTTTTAAATGATTTCTGGTTGGAATTGATTACCTCGTGGTAGAGGTGGCCACGGGCCGGTTCAAGACCGAACCAACCCTGAATCGGTCCGGAAAAAGCACGACCCAAGCTCGAACCGGTTTGAAAGTGGGCCTAGCCCGGACCGGAACCGCTTAATAAGGGCCGGTTCAGGTTCTCTAAAAAACAAGCCCGGGGCCCAGCCCAGAACCGGCCCAGGACCAGGCTCAAGCACGGCCCAGGCCCCTAACCGGCCCAGGCACGACCCAGGACCGGGCCCGGGCCCAGGCCCGGGGCTAGGCCCGGGAGGATAGTGACCTAGGGGGCAGTGCAAAGCATGGCAAATGTGCCATGCTTTGTTGAAAATATGAAATGTTGGCATGTTGCCTGCCACTACTATTATTTTTATTAAAAAACATATATATATATATATATAAACATTGCCTTGGGCAAGTTGCCATTGTGGCAGCTTTACCCAAGGTTTCATGTTGCAACGTGCAACGGCCAAAGTTCGGCCGTTGCATGTTGCAACTTTGGGTTTGCAAATGATTTTTGTTTTTTTTTTTAAATATATATATATTAATTATTATTCATGTATCAAAAGGTTAAAGTAGCTTAATTAGAAACACCTTAAGTTATTAATAATAATGTTAAGGGTTCAAATCTCATTGTAAACAAAATAAATTAATTTATACATTAAAATATTTATAAAAAAAATATTAAAATATTCAGAACCAGCCCAGGACCGACCCGCAAGAAGCCCGGGGCCCAGGACCGGACCGGCTCGGGTTAGGCCCGGGACCGGACCGGCCCTGTATACCTTGGGCCAGTCCCGACTTGGGATATTCTAGGCCCAGGCCCAGGCCCGGACCGGCCCGGAACCGGCCCAGGCCCGGGGTTTGGCCACCTCTACCTCGTGGATTTATTTATACATTCAAACCTTTCTTAGTAGTACACTTTCCTATAAACTTAATTTCGTACAATGTTGTTAGAATTACTTTGTATTAATTTATCAACATTTGTGCTTATATTTATATATATGTTGCAGTGCTTTTTCCTAATGCACTGTCTAGAAACGACAATTCAATGAAGTATGAAAGTAAAAGATTCCTTGAGAATTTAAAATTAAAAAAAAAAAAATCAATGAAGTATGGAATACTTATTTTTAGTACTAAAATAAATCAAAATTAAAAGAAAAAATGCTCATTATTACATGGACCATGATCCACACAGGTGTGTGGCTCATAAATAATTTAATATACTAAAAGTACATTATTTGTGTATATATTTGTGTACATCATGATTATTCTTGTTGTTATTGTTATCGTTGTTGTTGTTATTATTATTATTATTATTATTATTATTATTATTATTATTATTATAGCGTACATTTATAATATAATTTCTATAAAAAGTTATTAACTAGATACAACTTACAGAATAAAAAAGATAGCAATATATATACATATACATATAGACACACACCTTAGAGTTAGTTCATGGGCAACTGCGCCTTAACATGCGATCAGTGCGGTCGCACCAATAGTTATGCAAATATGCACCAATAGTGTTAGGAAGCACACAAAAAAATGTAGTAATACACCAGAAACACACCATTATATATGCATAAACGCACCACACAATAAAGGCGAAAGAAACCCTATATGTTATACAATTCAATATGCCTTAAAAGGCTCTTGTATATATAGTGGTGCAAATTCACTTCCGAAACCAATGTGGGACAAAGGCTACTTTATAGTCTTTCCACTTTCATTTTCCAACTCAAATGGGTCTACTTTGAGAATAAATTTCTCATTCACCCATTATCCATTTTGAGTGTACAATATATCAATTTCTTTGTCTAACTACGAAGAAACCGAATCCAGTGGTTGTACGATAGAACGCGATGTCTTTGAACTGACTACCGTTTGTGTAGACGATGATATATCTCATACATGAACCACCCACCTTGTTCTGTTCTCATGACTGTATGTGCCCGTTTTGTTCATGGGTCACCGTTCCTAGTTCTGCAAGAGTTTTAAAAGAATTCACTAATTGAGCCTAAACAATTCTCCTTTGAAGCGATCCCACTTCTCTCTCACCTAGGTGATTCTTTTCTATGTGTCCCGCATACTCACACATGTCAATCAACATTTGAATCATTAAAGCATCATAGTGTTAGCCTTGTGTAGAAGTCACTATCCTAACGAGGAGTGGTAGGGACTCTGAGACCCCATAGTGACACACTTCGTTCCATAATTTAATTGTCACATTGAACCTAGGTGCGAATTAGGTTTGGTATTCGCTATAGAACTTTATTCCAACGGCTTCAGACACATTCCTCGTGTCAACTTCTCAATCAACTCTCTATCTAACCCTTTGGTTAACAGATCCACAATGTTGTCTTTTGACTTCACATACTCAACCGAGACAACACCGGTTGTGAAAGGTTGTTTAATGGTATTATGTCTACAACGTATATGTTTAGACTTACCATTATACATATGACTCCGTACCTTACCAATTATGGCTTGACTATCGCAATGCACACATATTGGAGTTACAGGACTTTCCAAATTAGGAATATCCTCGAGAAAATGGCATAGCCATTCAGCCTCTTTGCAATATTTGTCTAATGCTATCATCTCAAATTCTATCATGGATCTAGCTATTATGATTTACTTTGAGGATTTCCATGCAACGTCTGCACTGGCTAACATAAACACGTAGCCACACGTGGACTTAGAGTCTTTAATGTTCAATATCCAATTAGCATCACTATACCCTTCAAGTACAGTCGGATATCTTGTATAGTGAAGTCCAAGGTCACGAGTACCCCTTTAGTATCTCATAAACCTCACAATTGCCTTCCAGTGCATATCACCGAGGCTACTCGTATATCTACTGAGTTTATTAACCGCAAAGGCAATATCTAGCTAGTACAACTCATTAGATACATTTAACTACCAATAATCCAAGCCTATTTTACTTGAGAAATACACCATCTGTGATTCTTTGATAGTAAAACATTTGTATCAAATGGTGTCTTAGCCACTTTATTATCATCCTTGTTGAATTTCCCAAAGATTTTATCAACATAATGAGTTTGGTTTAACACTAGACCATCAGGTTTTCTATTGATTTTAATCCCGATGATTAAATCAGCCAAACCCATTTTATCCGATTTTGCTTTGTATTACGATAATTGAGTATAATATCACTGTAGATGGGAGGGTGGTGGGGTTGGTTACGCCATCATGGGGGTTACGTCAAGGTGACTCACTGTCTCCATACCACTTCATTTTATGCGCTGAGGGGTTGACTGCATTACTCAAAGAAGCATAAAGAAAGTGGCAGTTTCGGGGCTGTAGAGTTACACATAGAGCTCCTTCTTTAACCGACTTGTTCTTCGCGAACGATAGTTTACTATTTTTCAAGGACAAAATGGATGAAGGAAGGGCTATTATAAGGTGTTTGGATCTGCATGAGCAGGCTTCAGGGCGGACTATTAATTACACTAAATCTTGTCTCACTTTTAGCTCTAGCACATCGTAGATGAATGCAGACATGATTTATTCAATATTTGCAATGCAGAGAAGAGATAATTTTTGCAAGTGCTTGGGGTTGCCAGCGTGGATTGGAAGGAACAAAAGGGCAGTTTTTGGCTACCTTCAACAGAGAATAAGGCAACGTGTAAATGGGTGGTAGAATAAGCTTGTATCTCATGCTAGGAAAGAAGTTCTTCTTAAAAGCATAGCTCAAGCAATGCCTACCTTTACGATGAGTGTGTTCCTAATCCCTAAGACCTTATGTGAGCAGTTGGAATGTTAGATGAACAGATTATGGTGGTGTGCACAAGGACAAAGTGGTGGGGGTATTCACTAGATGAGTTTGTCTCGTATGTGTGTTCCTAAATGCAGGGGTGGTCTTGGATTTCGTAAGTTGCATGAGTTTAATTTGGCCTTGTTAGCAAAGCAGGGTTGGAGATTCCTGAGTCCTGACAAACCGGAATTCCTTGGCTGCCCAAGTTTATAAAGCCAGATATTTTCAGAATAGTTTTTTCCTTAAGGCCAATCTAGGAAACAACCCAAGCTATCTGGTGCAATATCTACGCTGCTCAAAGCTTGGTAAAATTGGGGTAATACGGAGGCTGGTGGTGTATTCATGGAATCATCCCGGTTTGGTCGAATTTGAAGTTGAGACGGGTGGAGGTTGACGACATGTCCACTGTGTTCATCAGCTCAGGAGTCTACAAGCCACGTTTTGTTTCATTGTCCCAGGGTAGCACTAGTTTGGAGTTCACATAATATAATAGACTGCATTCATCAAGATGATTCCACTAGTATGATCCTAGAGAGGTTTGTGAGTACCTTAAATGAGGATTCTGGGGTGCATGCACTTTTCTTAGCGTGGAATGTTTTGGAAAAGGAGGAATGACCTGGTTTGGAGTAATGCGAGCTGAGATCCTGGGAAGGTAAAGGCAGCAGCCATGTCACAGCATGCAACATGGAAGCAAGCTAAGTACCTTCATCTAAGGATCTCTAGCCAACCTGTTGTTTAGGGCTCCTCTTAGTTTTGGCATCATTTTGTTTCCTTTACTCTTTGTTTTCTTGTTGCGTTTTGGTTATGTTTCTTCTACTTGGTCAACGTGTAACATTTCCTGTTTATGATTATTATAACATTAGGATAAGTTATAATAATATTAAGTGTTTGATATGTGGTGCAACACTAATAACCTGATAGCTAGACTTCCTTTGTGATTAAGAGTCTGGTTAGGGTTTAGGAGACCTATTGATATACAACAACCACAATGATGGTCAATGGTTATATAAGGTCACAAGTTCTCTCACTGCTCACACTACATTCCTCATACACCATCTAGAGAGAACTAAGCAAAGTGAGTGGTATATCACATTCGATGGGGTAATTTCTTCATTTGGTTTTGTTGAAAATCCCTTAGATCCTTGTTTATACCAGAAAGTGAGTGGGAGTCGAATATGTTTTCTTATTTTATATGTGGATGACATCTTATTTGCCACCAATGATAAGGGAATGCTTCGTGATGTGAAACAATTTCTTCTAAGAACTTTGACATGAAGGAAATGGGTGATGCCTCTTATGTTATTGGCATTAAAATTCATAGAGATAGGTCCTGGGGCATACTGGTTTATATCAAAAAACCTATATAAGCAAAGTTTTAGAGAGATTTCAGATACAAAATTGTTCATCAAGTGTTGCTCCCATAGCAAAGGGGGATAAATTCAGTTTGGAATAATGTCCGAGAAATGATTTGGAGAAAGACTCCATGGAGAACATCCCTTATGCTGCAGCGGTTGGGTGTCTTGGATATATTCAAGTATGTACAAGGCTAGAGAGTTGTAAAGAAGGTTCTAAGGCATCTAAAAGGAACCAAAGATTACAAGCTTGGGTTTAGGTAGACGGACAATTTAGATGTTGTTGGTTATTCTGATGCGGACTTCGCTGGCTATGTTGATTCTCGAAGATCAACTTCTGGGTGCATCTTTATTATGGTTGGTGGGGCTATCTCATGGAGAAGTGTTAAACAGTCCTTAATAGCTATTTCTACAATGGAAGCCGAGTTCGTTTCATGTCTTGAGGCTACTTCACAAGGTGTTTGGCTAAAGAATTTTATCTCTGGGCATAGAGTTATGGACTTTATATCGAAGCCATTGAAAGTCTATTGTGACAACTCAGCTGTAGTCTTCCTATCTAAGAATGGCAAAAGTGGGAGTCGAAGTAAACACATCGACATCAAGTTCTTAGCCATTAGGGAGCGTGTCAAGAATAAAGGTGTAGTCATTGAACACATTAATATTGAGCTGATGTTAGCAGATCCCTTGACTAAAGGCATTCCTCCATTTACATTCAAGGATCTAGTTTAGAAAATGGGACTTTCATCCATTTCGTAATTTGTATATATGCATTCAGTTTAATAAAATTCTTTTACATTCAGACATTTTTCTCAATTAAGTGTGTAGACCTTCATTTACTTCATGTTACTGAGAAAATGTACATAAGTTGGACTTGAAATAAACATAGGGTTTGTTTTATTAAGTTTTGTTTCCTAATTAAGTGTTTAAGGGCAGTTTGCATTTGATCGTAATGGATACTACTCGTGCTAATGAGGAAATATCACTATGGTTGGTGTTTTTCTGTTCTTGGGCTAGGGTGTTTGCACAAAGTGGGAAGATGTAACATTTTCCTATTTATGATTATTATAATATTAGGATAAGTTATGATAATATTAAGTGTTTGATATGTGGTGCAACACTAATAACCTGATAGCTAGACTGGCTTTGTGATTAGAAGTCTGGTTAGGGTTTAGGAGACCTATTGATATACAATAACTACAATGATGGCCCATGGTTATATAAGGTCACAAGTTTTCTCACTGCTCACACTACATTCCTCATACACCATATAGAGAGAGCTTAGCAAAGTGAGAGACAAAATACTTACGTTATCTCTGTAGCAGTCCAGATCACTCAACCTTCATTGACACAGAACTATGGCTGGAGGTTAATACGATCCTTATTATCACATTTTGTGATTCCATGTGATATAACTATTCTAACACAGGGAACCTGGAAGCTATGTTGTGTCATATTGCTTCAGGCTCTCAGTCTGATTTGGAGATCAACTATATGTTGTCTCCTTGGAATTTTTTTCTCTTTTTCTTGAGTTTTGGCCTCTTGATTAATAATATTTCTCATTTATATATATATATATATATATATATATATATATATATATATATATATAAAACATTGGAAAATCCTAAAATAACTTCCGAAAATAATTTTTCAGATTTCGAAACGGACCCTAAAATAAGTAGGATTTTATAACTTGAGCTCTAAAAATGCATTTTCTTCTAATATCACTATCAAAATTTATAAACGTAATATATACGGTAAATAACACATAAATGATAATATCATTAATCGTGTCTTATACGCTGCGTATAAGTCCAAAAAAGAAAAAGATTTATATTGATTGTGATTTGCAATTAGCACAAGATTAAACCAACGGCAGTAAGTACTATTCAGTATGTAGTGTTGGGTGTTGAAAGCCGTGTGGTTTGAACTTTTCTGCCTTCAGATTTTCTTTTCTCACACGAAGTTGACCGACTTTCTATTCTATTTTTGCTTTATTATTATTTTTAGGCAAAAGCTTATGTGAGATCGTCCTTATACACACAAATGTCATACTTATATGCTCAAATATAATACTAATCAGGAATATTATTTTTGTTATTTATAAAGATAAATGTAATATTTTTAAGGGAAAAATGCAATACTTTTACATTTCGATTTAAAAGTATTACATTTTTCTCAAAAGTATTATATTTTCCCTTATGAGTAGGGGGCACTTGCCAACATGATTTATTATGAAAAATGTAATACTTTTGGGGGAAAATATAATACTTTTACATCAAAATTTAAAAATATTACATTTTTCCTCAAAAGTATTAATTTTTTCTTATAAGTAACAATAATTGTATTCCTAATTAGTATTACATTTGAGTATATAAGTATGACATTTGCCCATATAAGTATGACATTTGCATGTTGCATCGGCCCGACCCGACCCGTCTCACAAATAAGAATCCGTGAGACGGTATCACACAAGTGTAACCCTTATTTTTATAACCTAATTTTTTTTTAATTTCCTCAAACGCCAAAACTATACAATGGACCTCAACACTAAAGGGGTGTATTCAATCATGACTTTTCTAGATTTTTAAAAACTTCTAAAATTATTAATTTTAATAAATTTTTATTTATTTTCATAGAGTCGTTCAAAACTTTTTAAAACTTTGTAATACTCTATAAAAGTACATATAAAAAAAATTCATAAACTTTTATCAACTTTTTTATTTTAAAATGTTTACAAAAGTCGTTGAAATTCTAAATTCAATACATCCTTACAATCTTTCAATGACTTCGATTCTTATCATTTATAATTTTCTTACAAAACATGTTATAATATATCAGAAAATTCTTCTTATTATATAGCTCTTCACTGCATCAATATTCTCAACATTATTATTTTTATTCATAGTATGGTGAGTCAGGTGAGATTATTAATAACCATCAACAAAAAAAATTTATTTCATATATAATAAATTCATAACAATATTGAACACTAAAAATATTTTTTTAATATAACTGACCCTATTACATTGTAGTATCTGTTCATCTATACTTTCTCAACCTGTTAAAAACAAAGAATCAATATCACATCCACTAAGGCTTGATTTCATAACCTCCCATAACGGAGAATCACTACATGTCATCTGAGCACATGATGTTTGGCGAACACTAAAAATATACTATTAATAATATATATAAAAACTACACTTGATATACTGCTAGGCATCAAGCAAAGAACTATTATTTGCAATTGCAATTTGGGACTACGAACAGCAACAAAGTGCTACTATTTGCAACCTCAAATTGCTATTGCGAACAATAGTTCACTATTCGTAGTAGCCTATTGTTAAAAAAAAAAAAAAAAGGAGATATTACAATTATAAACATAAAATGAATAAAAATCAAAATATACAAATATATAGGGAGAAAAATGTTCTTAGAGAAAGTTTAGAAGTTATGGAGAAAAAGTTTGAAGATAAAGTTTAGAAGTTAGGGATAAAAAGTTCGTAGATAAAAAAAATATAAAAGCAATAATGAAGTAAAAATAATATTATTTCGAATTTTTAGAGAAAGAATGTAAAGTTTAGGAGAGAGAAAAAATTAGTAGAGTTTAGGTATGAATAAAATATATGATAATGAAGAAAAAACATTTTATTGAATTTAGGTATAAGGCTTATACAGTTTAAATAGAGAGAAAAATATAGTTTAAATTGAGAGAGAAAACCTTCAGAGTTGGTAGGAATAAAATTTTGAAATCTTGGGTTGAGGATTGGATTTGAACTATTTATATTTTAGAAAGAAAAGTTTACAAAAGTCCTAAAATTAAAAAGTCTACACAAATTCATGAC
The DNA here is from genome assembly GCA_002525835.2 of Ipomoea batatas. Taxonomy (NCBI): domain Eukaryota; kingdom Viridiplantae; phylum Streptophyta; class Magnoliopsida; order Solanales; family Convolvulaceae; genus Ipomoea; species Ipomoea batatas. The sequence goes on from CM008332.1 coordinate 12,238,513, forward strand.
TTTTTGAATACTACATGACTTTTAAAGACTCTTTAAAAGTTTTAATCGAATATCACCCAACTTTTAAAGACTCTTTAAAAATCTTGATTGAATACCGCATGACTTTTAAAAACTGTCTAAAAGTTTGAATTGAATACATCCAAACTTTTAAAGTTCATAAAAGTTTTTAAAAGTTTGTAAAAATCATGATTGAATACACCCTATGTAACACCCCGACTCGGCTATACCGTGCAACCGGAGTAGTTACCGCCACACCCAGACTGAACCCCACTCGAAGAAGTTAGAGTTCACTCTAGGTGCACAGGCTAACAAACTAAAGACAAGGATCGTGTTTCTTATCGTCAAAATCCAACATAATCATTAGAATGAAACTACGTTTTATAGCATCGAAAAGAGTGTAGCTAAATAGCTACCAAAACAAACGAGGGTCCGACTAGACAACCATTCCAGAGTTAGCACCTCTACAAAAAGATACATGTACACAAAACACTAACTGAACCCCCCCCCCCCACTCTAGACTCTACCTAATCTAGTGAGTGGTACACTGGGCCCGTATAGGTGCCCCAAACCACGTGCCAATCACCCTCAAACCATATAATATGGTCTAGAAATCGACAAATGCTCATATACATCATCCACTCGTCATGGTAATCCGGGGGACTCGGATCCCATGGGTACGGATAATGAACCACGAACTCTAGAGGACTGCTATCAGGAACGATCTCTATGGGATAGAACCCATGACTGGCCTGAAGGGCATCGAAGGGACACAGAGGCTCGACGGGAGCAGGGGTCCACACGGGTACCTCCGGTGAGGCTAGAGCAGGAGTGGGGTCTGGAGTACAAGTCAGCGTCGACGGGTCAGGTGCATAGCCCGGGGCATAGGGATCTCCATCTAATAGGTACTGTGCATAATCATCTTAATCATATATAGGGAACTCGAACTCAGACGGATCTGAGTCCGGAGGGCTGCAAGAACCTGTGCTAGATTGCATCTGATAAAGGACACAATGAAGTGTAGTTAGCACGACGGCTAAGTAAGGAAATCCATTGTCACTCGAAAGTAAACAAAGGTTTTCGAAAACAATAATCAATAATAAATAAGGTAAGATAAACGTTACCCAACGGTCGCAGTCTGCCTGCACTCATTCTAACAACAAGCAATACCACATTATATAAGTAACATCGGCACATAACACAACCATTAATTCACACATGAGAAACACAACGCCCACACTACTGTTCGAGACACCCGACAGTTAGTTCTCACAACTCCACTCAGCGAATAGACTTCGCTCTGCAGTATGAACCAATCATACAAAATCTCACCATTCACTCAGCGAATAGACTTCGCTCTGCAGTATAGATTAATCATACAGACCCCTCATCATTCACTCAGCGAAGGAACTTCACTCTGCAGTATAGATTAATCATACAGACTCCCTCACCATTCATTATTATCACACGACTCAATAACCATCATACTTACTCAAATATATTTCCCCAAAATACACACTTTGGTTAGTGTTAATCCTATTACGGAAATCCAAGTACAGGAGTCACAATAATTTTCAAAACACAATTATTTTCCAAGTTAATAAATATAATGCACAAAAATAATATTTGA
>CM008332.1:12246943-12266175 GCA_002525835.2 Ipomoea batatas
TATAGTTTATGAACGGCCCAATGACGAGTGATATGTTTGGAGCCAAATTATATTGTTAATCAGGTTAAATGATATTCAAATTATGTGTTTGCAGTTAATAATTTATGTGTTTGTAAATAAATTGAATACATATAATATGTTAACAACATGCACATAATATGCAGTTAATATAATATGTGTTTGCAGTTAGAATATTATATTATATGTACAATTAACAAATTATGTGCCTTGCCAAGGGCCTTGTGGTCCAGTGGCATCAAACCCTTCCCTGTATACGGGAGGTGGTGGGTTCGAGCCTCAGTGGAGGCGTTGCTGTCTCTTTGTTCTTCAGTAGGTTGAGAAAGTAGTTTATGAACATATACTACACTGTAACAGAGTCAGTAGCATTAAAAAAAAAACAAATTATGTGCCTTCAAATTTTAGAAACACATAATTTATTAACTGAAGGTACATATATATTAGATCCAGACACATAATTTTTGGGCTGTTATAACGTCTTTGTTTCTGCCTCGTCTTGTGTCAATAATTCTTGGTACATTATAATAGAATAAACTAGGCCTAAATAATAAACAACTAAAACACAATCCAAGTTGATTTAATAACAGCAAAGCTACCAGTTCCACACTTAAAACGAACGGCCTATTAACTATTTTAGTTTGAGCCAATCAGTTATATATGTAACCTAGACTGCTTTACCTCTATGTGGTCCTATGCTAACTAGGGTCACACGGTGAGGTGTACTGGGTGCACACCCTTGAATAGTTGGGTTGACGGGGTAGTGATTATGGATTTCGCCAAATGCACATCTTCGAGTAATGACTATAAATTTCTCCCGTAAAAAAAAAAAGAAAAAAAAAAGCAACATAAATAGAGCTTCACTTACAAAATATCAACTCTTAGTCTTTTTCTTCTTCTTGTTGTTGTTGTAATAAGAATTTTTATTTTTTCTTTTTTTGCTGCCACTATCATCTATTGGTCCTCAACTAAAATGTACGGAGTAATATTTTTAAAAAATACCTATTATTGAAACCTAAATCATTGTAAAGAAGTACGAAGTTGCATTTAGAGCATCAATATCAATAGATATTGTATAGTTTTTGGAACAGTAGTATGCCACATAGAGGAGAGATAAGGAGGAGAGAGAGAAAGTGATAAGGTTCATCTGCAAGAGATAGAGTTTATTTGCAAAAGTGGGACCCTCAACAGATTTAATTCACACGCACAGCACCGCGTGGAAGGCAAAAAATGCGCCTAGCGGGCGCGTGCACAGCACACACTTAGGCGTGCCTGACACTTTATTTTTTTTTTGTTTAAATCAAATTTGTTTTATTTTTGTTTTCCTTCCCACCCATTTTATCTTTCTTTATAATACTTACAAAAACTTCTCAAAAATCGCGAAATAATTCCACAAGTAAGAATGTTCTTAGCATGATTAAAGTAAAATTTATCATTCTTCAACAAAAAAGTACTCCGTAATATTTTAAGGCAATAGTTTTAAAGTCAAAATTAACTTTTAAGTCAAAAAATTATTATTGAAAAATTAAGCCTTTTTAAAAAAAAAAGTTTATAAATTTTGTTATTCAAATTTACTACGAGTATAGCTTAGCTCTATGGTACGTACAAATATTTTATTTTGGATATTAGTGCACATGATAAATTTTGTCAGTTAGGAGCACAACGTTATTCTAAAGGAAAGAGATATCTGTGCTTTAAAAAATAAATAAATAAAATTATATATATATATAATTTGCTGCAAAGTTAGCCGTCATATTATATTATATAACAAATTAAACCAATACATTATGGGAAAATACAATTTTGATCCATGTTTTTTGCTAGTTGTTTTAGTCCCTAAATTTTTATTGTTATGATATATACCCTAACTCTTCAAAAAGTTACAGTTTTAACTCCGGATCAGAGTAACAAAACTATTAAACTCTATTAAAATTTTACTTAATACATGTGTATTTTATTACTTTTAAATATTTCTTCTTTAATTATAATCTTGTTTAGTCTTGATATTGCATTTATAAAATAAATAACATGATTTTTTATGGGTTGTGTTGGGAAATATGAAAGATGTTCCACAATTGAAAAAAAAAATTTAGGAAAGAAAGTTGTTAATTTTCTATTTTGCATATTAAATACCAAAATTTACAACGTTATAAAGAATAAAGATAATAAAATTTTAAAATAAAAACGTATTAAGTAAAATTTTAATAGATCGAGTTTAATAATTTTGTTATTTTAGGGGTTAGAAATGCAACGTTTTTGAAGAGTTAGGGGTGTATATTACAATGATAAAAAATTAAGGACTAAATCGCTAGTAAAAATAATTGAAGAACTAAAATTGCATTTTTCCTATGCATTATTATGTGCTTTATTATTATTATTATTATTTTCTGCAAAGTTAGTCGTCATATTATATTATATAGCAAATTAAGCCAATACATTATTTTCCTCAAAAAAAGAAAAAAAGCCAATACATTATTATGAGATCAGAATAGGGGAAACATGAGAGCACCAATTTTGGACTGCGTGCGTAGCGTTTCATTGAAAGTTTAGGCCAGCCAACTCCAATTAATAACTAGCAGCATTAGTAATATACACATTGTAGTCTAGGTTCTAGAGAGAGAATCCTTAGCTTCCTTTTAATAATCAACATACTACCTCAAAAATTTTATCTAGAGTGATAGTTTAATAGGTAAGATCGATTGAATTTTTATGCACTATTAATAAATATCCATACTATACATGCAGAACGAGTAAATTAAGATTGAATTATCTACCTGTAAGTTATAGATAGTGGTGTAGGATAATACTCCCTCCGTCCCATTTTATGTGTCGGGTTCGGTTAACGAGGCTTGACTGGAGTGATTTTTAATTCAATTTTTCATAATATTAAATTTAGTATTAATACAAAAAATTTATATATTTAGAAACTACATTAAAAGTACTATTAAACACAAAAAATCAAATTTAAAAATAAGTAAAAAATAATAAAGAAAATAAACAAAGAAGAAAGAGTTAGTTTTACCAGTGAATAGTAAGTATGACAGATAAAATGGGACAGAGGGAGTAATACTTTTTGTAAGTCTTATATATGAAAAATTACCCAAACATATTTTTACTGCAAATTAAACATGCATATTACAATTCTTGTCAATTTCTTTCCCCAAAAAGTTGAATCTCCAATCCTAAAGGGCTCCTGTACTGGCTCAACAGAGCATTTGAGAGATGTAAATCACGAAAGTTTATTGACTCAACAATTAAGAAAAAATGTCGATGCCAAAGACCTTGTGATCAAGCCGCATGAAGTGATTCTCCCTAGTGGGAGATCATGGGTTAGCCCCTCAGTGGGGGCAATGTTAACAGGGTCAATAGTATTCAAGAAAAAAAAAAAAATGTCGATAGGCACAATAACCTGAGTAATTTACCCGTGGAAATAGTCATCGATGAACTTAGCAGCTGCCGCGTTCTCATGTTCCCATGTACTGGTCAAGGTCAATGTTATACAATTCAACCTTGGACAATCTACTTCTCATGTTCCTAGTTTCTTAGCAATATGAAGGGAAAATGCCACCCTTTTCCTTTAAAAATATTTCAGCTACTTTCTCTTGAAAACACATCATCATATCATTCCATTCTCCATTAAATTAAACTCCATCATCTCCTCCTCTACATATGCTCTTAATTACAAATGTACGTACTAAGCTTCCACTCTCTTCTTCCCCATTCCATCACCACCATCATATTCTTCCTGGTCACCTCCTCTCCACCGGTCACCGGCGATCAATTTTTGACGTGTTATAATAGCCACTACAACTGCGGTGAAATCAAGGACATTGGGTACCCTTTCTGGGGCGGAGACAGGCCTAAAGTATGCGGCCATCCAGATTTCGAACTTACGTGCCACGAGAATACTAATCTTACGACTATGATCATTAATTCCCTGTCCTTTCGGGTGTTCGACATCGATGTTCCTTATAATTATACGATGAAAATCGCGCGTAGCGATCTGGTCAACGATGAGTGCCCCGATAGATCAATTAGTGAAACAAGGTTGATTGATGGCCCGGTTTTACACTTCCTTGATATCCATAACATTACGTTGCACTTCGATTGTAACTCGTCGTTCCACTTGCCACGGGAGTATTCAGGATTTGGGTTCGACTGCTACGAGGATGGCGTTGAGAAGTTTGGGTTTTTTGAGGACGACAATAGTGACCCGAGTGGGGTTTTGGATCCGTACGAGGAAAGTTATTGTGAGTCGAAAGTGGAGGTCCCGATTTCGGAAATTAGGTTGGCGGAGGTTAGGGGCAACAAGACGGAGTTGATGACGGCGTTGAGCCAAGGGATTCCGGTGGTGTATAATGGGAGCTATGAGTCCTGTTTCGCTTGCGAGAAAACTAGTGGGATATGTTGGTCGGGCACAAATTTAGAAGAACCAACTTGCCTTTGTCACGACGGGATCTACCCTTACTTCTGTGGATTCGACGTCAAAGGTATGCGTTCACCTTGCTCCTCATGTGGATTTTTTTTTTGAAAGCAACAAACCAACTTGATTAATCAAAAAGAGCAGAAATAGAGTTTGGGGGGACGGAGTCCCAGTACATAGTACTAATTTGCGAATAGGCCGTAGTCGCAAGAGTATGTGCTATGACATTTGCTTCTCATGTGGATTTAGATTTTCTTTTATTCACTCTTTTGATCCGGCCTCCCTCTTGAAGAAAATAAATTAGGATCTATCTTACATTTGTAGACTCGAATCTAAAATAACTCACATATCATGTATCTGTAGTTAATCATTTATGTCTCTAAATAAATTGAAGACATATAACATTTTAATTACGGAGTACATATTTACAGATAATAAAATAGAACTACAGACATAAATTGTTAACTATAGATAAAGAATATATTAACATATTATGTGTCTGTAGTTAACATATTCTATGTGTTTGTTTTTTTTTTTGGTGGATATATTTTATGTGTTTGTAGTTAACATATTATGTGCCTTCAATTTATTTATAGACACATAAATAATTAACTGCAGGTACAGAATATGCTATGTAAATACATAATTTTTGAACTAGAGTTCACAAAGTAAGATGTGCCCTAGTGCATGATATAACAATTGTTGGAAAAGATGCATGTGGGCGTGGGAATTGAATCGTGTCCATCCAACTAAAAACCTAAACTGATAGTTGGACTGCACATTTATGTTTATATTATATTTATGCTCACAGTGAGGCCTAGTATTAATGCCCAAATCACCCTTATTTATTTTGCTAAGTAGCTTAGCCTACTTATTTTGAAGTCTATACCTTTTAAATCCTATTAGATACTTAATTATGATGCATTTGGAAGAATAGTGAAATTAAATTCGATCATACATTAGTTCCACTAAACTTTTATTTCTTCGGTTGAAAATCTTAACACTTGAAGCATTTTGGGTAGTAAAGCATTTTGGGAAGAAAGGAGGAAGGGAGATGAAACCCTTATTTAATAAGAGTATGGGTTTTCTCATTAATGGGCTATTCCAAACCCATAGTAGCGTTCACAAAATCTATCAACCAAACACAAGCAATCACTTTTATACTCATTTCTTATGCCTAAACCCACCAACCAAACACACCCTTAGTGTTTAGAAAATTATCAGAGTTAGTTGTTAAATGGTTTAATCGTTTTTTCAAATTTAGCGTTTAGACAACCAAAGATTATCATTCCTTCCACCCTTTACCAATATCTAGGTGTATATTTGTATAATGAAGATATGATTGATCAAACTATGAAAGTAGCTAGCTAGCTTAAGATACTAAGGGTGTGTTTGGTTTGCACATGGGAATCGGAATCGGAATGGGTATCAAATAATTGGTAATGGTAATGAGTTTTGGTGAAAGTATTTAGCATGTTTGGTAGTTGGGTGGAATGGGAATGATTATTAATAGTTGAGGAAGAAAGGAGGAAGGGATATGAAACCCTTATATAATAAGGGTATGAGTTTTATCATTAATGGGGTATTCTAAACCCATAGTAGCATTCACAAAACCTATCAACCAAACACAAGCAATCACTTTCATACCCATTCCTTACGCCTAAACCCCCAACCAAACACACCCTAAATGTATAAAACGAACAAACACTAAACTAGAAGGTGTAATAATCTAGAAAAGTATAACTATTCCAATTCGCCTTCTTGCTAAGAACTAACAAGGCTAGAATAAGAAATTAGGAGACGTACACATCTTGATCTAACTATGAAGCTAGCAGTTTTAATGTAATAAATATGGGAAATGAAAAAAAGAAGAAAATTAGAAGACGTACTAATCTAGAAGAGTAAAACTATTTTAAATAAAATTATCTGGTTAGATTTCAAATGAACTTATTTAAATTTAATTCTTTGATGGAATTCATTATATTAAATTAATCTTTTTTTGGGTTGATAAGTTATTTAGGCTTTAGAATTTATTAAACCTTGATGAATGAGGTACAATATAATAATCGCAAATTATTTCGTAGGCCCGGAATTTCGGGTTTTGAATGTTCACAATTTACCTACTAAATTATCACAATTACCTTTTAAAAATTTACAGTTTGTATATATACTACGAACACATAATATGAATGTTCACAATTTACATACTAAATGTTCATAATTTTATCTTTTTTGGAATGCATAATTTTACCTTTTAAAAATTCACAATTTGTATACTACGAACACACAGTGTTAACATACACAATTTATGGGTTTTGATGACTTAGAAACACAATTTATATTCTAAAAATTTACATCCAATACTAAAAGTACACAATTTAGGACCAGGGTCCACTTTGCAAGGTGGACCCTGGTCCATGGTATAACATAAGATTAGTACAATCTTTTTAATTCTTGAATTGTTCTTTTTAGCAAAAATCTAAAAAAAAAAAGTCAGTAATAATTGTTACTTATTTTTAGATAATGTGGAATTTAATTTCCACTTGTCCAATACTGGTTGGATTCAAGAGAAATTATTATTACGTGAGTATTTTTTTTTTTTTACGGAGTATTACTTTTTATGTCGTGAAATGCATATTATTTTGATTTTGTCAAAGGTAGACACTTGAGAAATCAATTCCGCGTTAGAATGTCTGTGTTGTCACGCTCACGCATGGCTCACAGCTAAAGCTATCATTGTCTGCAAGGTGTGAAAATGGAGAATATTAAGGAGAAGAGAATACTTTCGGTTTTACCAACCTCCTAGCACCCAACCTTGGAAAATCTTTAGCTTTCGTCTACTCTAATCCCAATTTCTTGACCAATCATCCTCAACCGCCCAATTGGTCAATCTTCAATGTCCAGACTTAGTCCCATTCCCGTCTTATTGTCACATTTGAAACACTTATCATAATTTTTTTCCTTGAGTGTGGGTCTATTGCGTGAAAAGAAAATTTAGCCTATCATTAAATTAAATTTTGAAACTTATATAATATTTAAAGATAAGAAAACAATTTTTACGATATTATATTTTAACAATACCTTGTGTTTGATAGAGTTGTAGGCTCTAGCATACTATATATGTGAGGGAAACTCATAATCAGGTGTGAAATGAGAAATCTCACCTTGTGACTGTTCGACAAAGGACCAAAATAAGATAAAACATCTTAGGTTACTTATAGCTGACGAGTTTAAACCAAGAAGTCCAATATATCGCTCCTATAGGAGTTGAACTTGAAACTTTGTGATTACCAAGCTAACAGTCTGACCACCTTGATTAGGGTTATCCCAAATTGAATATGGTGCTATTAGAAATTGTAGAAGTTCAATATCAAATGAATGATCATAAAACTCGTGGGAGGTGTGTGGAGTTCTAGTGTATCATGCCTGAGAAAACTCATGATCAGTGTACCTTGACTGAAGAAACTCATGACAATAAAAAAAAAATCATACAACATTAAAATTAAAATGTTGTAAAAACAAATGTCATACCTTAAAAATTCCCATGTTATAATGCATTTCCTACACTTTTTGACTTTTGGGTCATCCGGTGGATGTTTGTTCAAATTAAAGCTAAAGTTTGAAGTCAACATTTCATGTCGTCAACCTATATCTTATCTTGGAGGTTTTGTTTTTCCCCCTTTTACCTATATTTCACCAAATAGCTCATTGGGAGGCTAAAACAGTTGCTTGAAGTCTTTGAAACAAAATTTTCCTCATCTTTATAGCAAAGACTGCAACTAGTTTATTCACATAAATGTATAAACTAGAAAAATTACCAAGAATTCTTGATAGTATCATTTCCATCCTCCTCTTTCCTAGTTCATTTTGTTGCTCTCTCTATATTTCCCCCCATCTTCATTCATGTTCAAGAGTTCAAAAATTACCAAAAATTTATTTGTCTTTGATATATAAATGATAAATCTCTAGTTAAGTCTTCAAAGAATGAGCAGAGAAATAAAGAATTTTGTGGTCCTTGAAGTCAATTTTGCCTTTTGATATATAAATGATAAATCTCTAGTTAAGTCTTCAAAGAATGAGCAGAGAAATAAAGAATTTTGTGGTGCTTGAAGTCATTTTTGCCTATAGATATTTGCTATACTTCAAAATTGGTTATTAGATATTAATATCTACTATTGTGTTGACCGTTGACTCCCTAGTCTCCACATGTTCTAAAAGATGTACAGATATGACTCAAACAAGACAATATTATGTATATATAAAGTTTTCTTCCGTAAATTTATATATTTTTACTTAATTAATTTGTTATAAATTATTGAAATTATAAATAATTAATAAACAAAAATTGATAAAATTATTAATGTTGGGGGATCATTCACTGCACACACCTCTGTCATTTTGCACTCCTTTCTAACTATGTCTCCCTCTGCATTCTTCCTTGTGTTTCCCATCTTCTTCTTAATCAAATCAAACGCCGCATATGAAGATGTTGCAGTATCATTATTTGGAGAGAATCACTGCCACCCTCCCTCACCCTGCAAGAAAGGAGTGGAGATTAAATATCCTTTCTGGAGGCTGGACGACAGTTCATCAACCGTGTGTGGCTATCCTGGTTTCGGCATCGATTGCTCAAACCCAGATCCTGAGTTCCCCCTTCTTTACCTTTCTGATGATGCTTTTCTCGTCAAGGAAATCAATTATGTTGATCTCTCAGTTACTCTTGCGGACGCTGATGCATTCAAAAAAGAGTGTCCCAGGGCACGCCACAACTTTACTCTCACCCAAAAATCTCCGTTGCTTTACGACCATAAAGATTTGAATCTCACTTTCTACTTCAACTGCACCAAAAATCCTCTTCCTGCTGTAGATGCCGTCCATCCTATCGACTGTTTAAAGTCAGACCAAAAGGCGTCCTACTTGTATGTCGGAGCTTTGAATCCGTACAATTGGGATTGGTTCAAAACTTGTGAGACCAAAGTGGAGACGACGGTGATGGAAAATGATAGTGAATGGTTAGTTAACAACATCGGCGGAGCTATGAGTAATGGATTCAAGCTTAACTGGCAGCCGTTGGACGATTGCGGCCACTGTGACATCCCGGAGGGGTGGTGCGAGCAGGACAATCATTTCGGCGAGTTTTTGTGCTTTTGCGAAAACGGAAACGTCATCCGTGATTGCCCTTCTAAAGGTACTTAACGTACTTATTTTATTCCCAACCATTTCTTTTTAATTTTTCTTAAAACATTCGTTCATTCTGTATGCCTAAGCTAGCCCGCAACTTGCATTATAGTTTCTAGCTATTCCCTTTTCACATATATTTTATCGAGTCAAATATCAATGTGAATTATTATTGATTCTAGTTGGTTAGTTCTTAACTTGAATATTCAACAACACACAAACTGCACAATAAGAATTCAGCTAACATTTCGATACGGAAAAATACAAATTAGTGACAATCTATATATGATCTGTGCGTATGGTGAGAACTGAGGAAGCTAGATAGGCAGCTGTCTTCTCCAAATTAAAGACTTAATCGTTGTACAAATTAAAGGATTAGGTTTGGATTTTGATGGGGCGTATGTGGAATCTAAAAGGAATGATCGAATGGAGGAGATAAGAGTGATTTCCATGCCGGTAGTATGAAACTAATTGAAGCATGTGCTCCATCTTGGATTGCACATTAATGTTTATTTACTATATATGCTTACCATGTCGCTCACGTGTGCGGGTCATCTCGAGACAACACCTTTGGCATAGGATTGATTCATACTAAATTGAATGATGTGCTCCATCTCAACTAAAAATCTAATAGTTGGTTTGCACATTAATGTTTATATGTTATACATATGCTCAACAAAGCTGATATGTGGATTTTGTGTTACGGGGAATAGTTGGACTTTTAAAACATTAAAAAAAAAACCTAAGCTAGCTAGTACAACCTTGCAACTGCTCTACATTATTAATAAATAGGAGACGTCTTTGGTTGACTGTTCCAAACTCAATCACAATATCTCCTGCTCGGGAGTATATATTTCCACCTTGCCTTTTGACTTTAATCAATAAAGGACCACACTACAAGTAAATTACCTATAGTTGATTAGTTAAAACCAAGATGGCTGAGATTCAAAATTTTGAGCTTGCAGTTACATTTAAACTTGCCTCTTTTGTTTGGAAAGAAGTGAATCATACATGTAGAAGGGCAATCAATCAAGTGAATCATAAATATAATTATGTGACTTTATTTAATTAATTTGTAAGACAACAGGCTAGTGTCTTTTTTTTTTTTTTAATTTTTATTTAATTTTTTTTTAGGGGTATTGAGTAATATATTACAATAGTAAATTTCAACTTTTTAAAACTTTTTGTCTTGTTCCTCCATAAGTTATAATTTCAAAAAATTTTTTTTTAAAGAATTAGGGGTATTGAGTAATATATTACAATAGTAAAAAGTTTTTTTTTTTGAATACTACTAACTCTATTACAATGCAGTATCTGTCCATAACTACAATAGTAAAAAGTTAAGGACTAAAATAGTTATTAAGAAATAATTGAGTGAATACAATGCATTTTTAATTTTACAAAGGCTTTGTTTGGTAAATAGTTTGTCTATCAACCAATTTTGGCTTATTTGACCACCATTAATTGTTTGACTTGGTTAAATAACCAATATGAGTGATTAATTAGCTTTTTGTAAAAGCTTATTGCTCCAAAACGCTAAAATTCAAAAATGTGATCAAAGTAACTTTTTAGATTAACTTTTTTAAAAAGTCATTTTATATGTAATCAGCTATCAACTAGTAAAATCTACTAACTCAATAAGCTAATAACTATTTACCAAACACTCCAAAACCTATTATTGATAGTGCTCTGATACTTGCCGGGTGATGTGAAATCTTTCATTGCCTAGATTAAAACCAATCACAACATTGCTATAACTGCTAAGTGAAGTATTGAAACTTTTTTTTTTCACTCTCTAAAATCATTAAACTTTAAAGGAATCATTCTTGGAACCACAAACTTAAAAATCGTTTGGATTGATTTCTTTACCGCTAGTACTGTGTACGAACAGTTCATCAATTCAATTTGAAAATCAACACTTGCAATCTAAATACGTTTAAAAAAAGTAAAATAACAAATATAAATTATTATTACTAATAATTTTATTTTAGTGGAGGTAAAACACATATTTAAATGCAAAGATAGTTGTTTTGGCACACTATAGCATCGTTTAATAATTTGTTTTGCCTTTTATTAATTTTACAGGCAAAAGTGGTAAACTGGGAATGAAGATTGGCATTGGTAATTAAACAAATATTATATATATACTCATTATTTTGAAGATGATGAAGAATATGATTCTCTTCATTCCAATTCTAAGTTAAGCATTTTCGCAGGCATAGGTGGAGCTGCGTTATGTTTTGTGGCATTTTGCACAATTCTGTATGCATATCGTCGACGACAAAAAGGCTATTCTTCTGGTAACGAACTTGACTTGCAAGGCTCATTGAACCACAGGGGCTGTATTGGAGGTATCTCAATTTCCCCCTTCCAATATTTATATTTTATATTATTATTATCGAAAAATATATAACAGAGCAGTCGACAAATCTAAAAGATGGCAGTAGACTTTTGTAAATACATTTAATTGAATTGAATCGTGAAATTCTTAGTTATCTCCTCTGATTGCTTTGTTAGGAATATTTAAACAAGCATCTCAAAAAAGAAAAGAATATGGGAATCTTGAGGTTTTTATGGAGCAATATGGATCATTAGCCCCGACGGTTTATAGTTATTCAGATATCAAGAAAATGACTAATTCATTCAAATACAAACTTGGCCAAGGAGGCTATGGAGAAGTGTATAAAGGCAATCTTCATAACGGTACTCATGTTGCAGTTAAGGTCTTAAACTCAACCAAAGGGAATGGGGAAGAATTCATCAACGAGGTGGCCAGCATTAGTCGCACCTCTCACGTTAATGTTGTCAATCTTCTAGGATTTTGTTACCATGGTACTAAAAGAGCTCTTGTTTATGAATTTATGGTTAATGGATCCCTCGAAAAATATATTCATGAAAATAGCATTCATTTGGGATGGGACAAGCTGTATGAAATTGCTCTTGGCATAGCTAAAGGGCTTGAATACTTGCACAAAGGTTGCAATACTAGAATTGTGCATTTTGACATAAAACCACACAACATTCTTCTTGATCAAGACTTTTGTCCCAAGATATCTGATTTTGGATTGGCAAAACTCTGTGATAATAAGGAGAGCACCATATCTATGTTTGGAGCTAGAGGAACTATTGGCTATATTGCTCCAGAAGTGGTTAGCCGGAATTTTGGAACCGTATCACACAAGTCAGATGTGTATAGTTACGGAATGATGGTTTTAGAAATGGTTGGTGGAAGAAAGAATGTTAATGATAAGGTGAGTCATAGTTCTAAGATATACTTTCCCCATTGGGCATATCAAAGGCTTTTGCTAAATGAGGATTTAAAGCTTCAAGGGGTTAGAACGGAAGAGGAAGAAGAAATTGCAAAGAAGATGATACTAATAGGATTTTGGTGCATTCAAACAGATCCATCACACAGACCATCAATGAACAAAGTTATTGAGATGTTAGTGGCTAGCTTGGAAAAGCTTGAAATGCCACCAAAACCTTTCTTGTATTCATCTTCACACTCAGGGGATATTTCTACAGCAATATCACCTATAGTGCCATTACATTCTTTTTTAAGTTCGTCATGCACCATTAGCATGAACATTGATTGATAAAATTAAGCATAATATATATACCATAGTTGATATGAGTTTCCATAACATTTTACAGACCTATATATAATGATCAATTTGTATGTGTGTACATTTAATACATGAATTTAAGCTTCGCTTAATATCATTATTGTTGAAGAATGGCTTAAAAATAATTTTGTTGGTTTGTGTAGTAGGTGTGGACATATACAATTGTATGCTATAACCCCACATAGAGAAAGAGGGAGAAGAAGATCAAGTTGAACTCAAGAACTCATAATCGGCTTCTCATTAGATAACTGTCAATATACGTATACAAGTATACAACATGGGGTAAAAAGAATATGATATATGATCTGAAAGAATAAGATAATGGCCATAATATATATATATATATATATATACACACACATACCTGGGACTCGCCTGCCCTTGCCCAGGGCCTGCTCTGTTTATACCTGCATATGGTCTGCATCTAAGATGGCCCTGTCCTATTCTACTTTTGCTGGAGCATCTTTTACAAGTGTGCGTTTACGCCTTTTTACTAACAATGACATTACCAACTCTTCCCATCATTCTAATACATATTTCCTACAATTAATGCTAATCCTACCATTATGCCATATTAAACTTATTCTGACGTAACATTAACATAAAGACTGAACAGAAATAATATAGAGGGATAGAGTACTAGGCCTAGTGTAACACAAATACAAGAGTCCTAACACTCCCCCTCAAGCACAAGGTTGACTAGCTACACCACGCAAAAAGGTAAATCAAGAACTAACAAGTGGTTTAGTAAATAAATCAGCCAATTGATCCTTCGTGGAGATAAAACGAACATACAACTCGCCCTTAGCCACCTTGTCACGGACGAAGTGGTAGTCAATTTCCGCGTGCTTCGTTCGGGCATGAAACACAAGATTCGCGCACAGGTAGGTAGCCCCCAAGTTGTCACACCATAGTGTCGGTGCAGAAACCACCGGTAAACCAATCTCCTTCAACAGTGAAACCAACCATGTTACTTCTGCAGACACATCAGCCAGAGCCTTGTACTCAGCCTCGGTAGACGAACGAGCCACAGTACGCGTGTGGAGGTCCTTTTGGGTCCTTCGGGGCTCCAGTCCTGCCTGATTCGTTCTTTAAGCTCAGTTTTCGTCCCTATTGGCTCCCGGTACTCCTGTATCATTTCAATTTATGCTAAAGGTAGCTTTGTGTGCGGTTAGTGAATTTAAAGCATATTTGATCACAATTTTATCATGTAAGGATACTAAAAACGTTGCCAAGCACCCTAATATGTACTCAAATAATGGGTATCTTGGGAGCATATCAAGTTTCCACACTTTACTTCTTGCTTGCCCTCAAGCGAGACAATCTACCATTAAGCACATAAGCTTCCGAGATACCATCTCATACAAGACAAAGCTCTTGGTAAATCAAAATGGTGGGTGTCTAAGACTATTGAAATGAAAGAAATCTTTTGTGTTATCTACAAAGGATTTTGGTCAGATGTCATTAACTCAAGAAATATTTTTGGGAAGTAAAAACCTTTCGTAGATAAACAATTAAAATAAAGGATCACAGTTCTCACACCATTCGCAAGCATGCAATTCCAAAGTTTTGCGTTTACCTTTCATTTAATTAGGGCCTCTAGCCGATCCTACTAGTGGGAACGATGTGCACTAGTTAATCAACCTTTCCAGCCTTAGACGCCAAAGCCCAACAATAAAATAAGTGAGGGTAGGGGCATGGACCACTCACCACTTTTGGCTTAGTGAGGTCCCTCTTTTCTTCTCACTTCCTAGGATAACGTCATCGAGCCACCCGACTTCACATGGAGCTCCATGCTTTTTCGAAGACAGTGCAATGGGTACCCGAATCCTAGTGAAGCGGCGCTCACCACATCTCTTATTTTTTCAATTCCTGGGATCCTTTTATGTGAACAACCGACTCCAAATAAAGCTTTTTGCTTACTGAAGATTATGGTTGAACGCGACCCAGCGAATTGGCTTTCCTCAATTTTAATCTCGGTGATTGGCCTTTTTCCTTTTCAACTCTTCTCCATGCAACCCCTCATGCCTTTTCCTTTTGGGATTAAGGGATTTTTCTCTCTTAAGCTTACCAATAGGCTCACCTTTTGCCCCATGCCCTACCAAGGTTAGTTCAATTCCGGGCCTCACTAAAATTTATCTTTCTCAAATTAAAAAGTGCACACTCCCACTTCGAGAGATCCTTGACTAAGGTCCTCCGCAAATAATAGGCGAACATCATGCAAGCAGGCAAGGATATAAACTTATTTGGCTCTAAACACTCTCATGGGTGCGAAAAGTAACTTCCTCAAAGATATTTCTAGAGTAAAAAAAAAATTTGGCCATCTAGTCAAAATTCTCTCTAGATAACACAAATAATAACTCTCTTTTCACATTTGCAAATACACCCATTTATCATTCCCAAGAGCTCAACTTTCCAAGTCTAAGCAGATAAGCATATAAAGCACAAAGTGCGTCCTTTCCACACTTTAAAATAAACATTGTCCTCGATGTTTCCATACGGAATAGGGTAAAGGAACAAATAGGGATTCTAAAGATTAGTCAAATAAGGAATCCCTTTCCACACTTTGGAATTTGCTATGGGATATAGGGTTTATGCTAATGATCCTATATAACATGGTAAGCTCAAACAAAACGCATACACAAAGCTATATAAACAAATTTTCCACACTTTAAAAATAAAAAACGGGGCTTAAAAATAGAAAAGGGATAAGAGGTTAAACCAAGTATGCACCCCTCTTTCCACACTTTAGCTTCCATCATAGGTTGGCCTCTGTTATCGATGCTCTATACAAAAGAAATGGTGAGACAATATACAAAAAGGGTTTCGGGAGAACTATTCAATTATTATAAACTTGATGGAATATGAAAGCAAGATAATCAGAAAACATAAACATAGATAATTAAGCATTAAAGTACGAAATAAAGCAAAAATTATTCAAGTAAACTAGCAATTATTAAAGTGCGTGAAAAGTAAAGCAGTTTAAACGTAAAAGCATAAAACATAAACATACATAAAGCGAATACAAATAAAGTAAAGGAATTAAAAGCGGAACCCCACGCGTAGGGATCCTAATACATTGTAACCTGAGTCAGTAGTACTCAAAAAAAAAAATTAATACATTATAATGTGCTTTTATTATTATTGTTAAACATATTTCCAATATTTATATTTTAAAAAATAATTAAGAAATTCTTATTAATTAAAATTTAAGTGAAAAAATTATTTTTTATATTAATCCAATATATAATGTCTACAAATATTATTATCATTGAAAAGTATAAGAAAATATATGGTGGATGTATGTGTATGATAAAGTTAATAGAAAAGATAACACATGTTAACGGTAAGGATATTTTATTCAAAAAATTGTGTAGTACAATTCTAAAAACACAATATATAAAATGGTTATCACTAAAAACATGGACATAAATAAGGGATATAACTTTGATAAGTATGTTTTTAGATATAGCAAATTAAACCAATACATTTTTATGAGAATAGGGAAAAGATGCAGTCGTTATATCGTGGACCATGCGTCATGGCTGATACTGCAGTTGTGTTGAACGGATACTACAGTTGTGTTGAACGGATACTACAGTTGCGCGGAACAGAGGCCATTTCATCCGTCTGTAAATGCAGTTGTATTGAACTGATACTGCAGTAACTAGTTGTGTTGAAAGGATACTGCAGTTGTGTTGAATGGATACTGCAGTTATGTTGAACGGATGAACGACCTCTGTTCCGCGTAACTGCAGTTTCCTTTCAACACAACTGCAGTATCTTTTCAACACAACTGCAGTATCCGTTCAACACAATTGCAGTATCAGCCATAACCACGGTCCACAATGCATTGTGGACCATGGTCCACCATATAATTTGCGGAAAAGATGAGAGCACCAGTTTAGGACTGCGTCCGTGGCGTTTCATTGAAAGCTTAAGCATCTAACTCCAACTGATAACTAGCAGCATTAGTAACTTGATTAGCAGTTATATACACATTGTAGTCTAGGTAGTTCTAAGGGATAATCTTAGCTTCCTTTTAGACCATCCACAACCGTTAATTTTAAGAGGAGTTTTTCAACCAAAAAAAAAAAAAAAAAAAAAAACTTGAAGGGGGTTTTTGGACTAATGGGTGTGAGTTTTTTAAATTTAATCAATTTTTCTCTCAAAATCATTAAGGATAAAAAATGTGTAAAATATGATAGTCTAAAGGTGATAAATGGTAAAAAGGATTGTTTTGGACTAAATTTAGAATTACTATCAAAGACAAGAGACCTCCGTTGAAATTAAGTTATTAGAAAAATGATTAAAAAATTGAAGAGACGAAAATACCATTACCTAAAAAAGTCACACTTGTGTGAGATGGGTCAGATTAACATGTAAATGTCATGCATATATGCGTAAATGTTATAAATACGTATATGCTCAAATATTGTAATATATGATGTTATGGGTTCGAGTCTCAGTGGAGGCGATATTGACTATTTGTGCTTCAATATGTTGAGAAAGTAGTTATGAACATATACTACATTGTAATAGAGTCAGTAATACTAAAAAAAAAAAGGAACTTTTGAGGAAAAATGTAATACGCTTACATTTTGATGTAAAAATATTATATTTTCCAATCAAAAGTATTACATTTTCCCTAATAAATAATGTTGGCAAGTGTTTGTTACTTATTATAAAGGAAAATATAATACTTTTGAGGAAAAATGTAAAAGTATTTCATTTTCCATTAAAAGTATTACATTTTCATATATAAGTAATAAAGACTTTATTCCTAATTAGTATTACATTTGTGAGTATAAGTATTACACTTTCATCTTGAGTCGACCCGTTTCATGGTAAGACAGTCTCACACAAGTTTTTGCCTGCCTAAAATTGCTTCACCAGGAAAGTGATCGGAAGGACAAAAAATGTTCACACATGAACTCGTATATGCACGCGAACAGATTCTACGAATCATGAAAAAAAGAGAAAAATAATATACAAATTATGGAATAAGCATATAAAAGATGCAATTCTACCAAAATTAAAACACCTAAAATCAAGCAAAGAGATCATATCCATAAAAACACACAAGCAATTAAATCACACACACAAACATTTACAAAAACCGGCCAAAAAAGAAATGCACATGGGCCGAAATTGGAGTGCACACGACCCTACATTGGAGTGCACATGGGCGAAATTGGAGTGCACACACATGAACTCGTATATGCACGCGAACGAACTCTACGAATTATGAAAAAAGAGAAAAATTAAAGAAAATATGAATTATGAACTAAGCAAATTAAAAGTTGCAATCCTACCAAAATTTAAACACCTAAAATCAAGCAAAGATATCTATAAAAGTACACAAGAAATTAAATCTCACACACATTTACAAAAATAGGCCAAAAAGAAAAGCACATGGGCCGAAATTGGAGTGCACACTGCTCTACATATGATTGCACACAACCAAAATTAGAGTGCGCACACATGGACTCGTATATGCACGCGAACGGATTCTACAAATCATAAAAAGGAAAAAAGAAAAAGAAAATACGAATTATGAACTAAGAAAATTATAAGATGCAATCCTACCAAAATTTAAACGGCAAATTATGCTGTGGACCTAGGTCCACCTTGACCTGGGTCCAAAACTACGTCGTTTTTGTCTTCTTTTTTTTTTTTTATTTTTTTTTTATTTCAGGGTGACGGTTATTTCAGCTTTGAACTTGGTGCCATAGGCCTACAAATAGAGAAATGTATGGCTGTGTTTAACAAATCTAACTGAAAAGTTAGGTGAAAGCTGAAAATTTATACGTTAGTAGTTGAAATTTGATAAGTTGTTATGTTTAAAAGTGTTTGGTAAATTAAATTTTTGATAAGCTGATAAATGTAAAAAGATTAAAAAGAACATCTTTAGCTATGACTTTTTAAAGATTTTTGGAACAATAATACTGTGATGGATGAAAGAGAAACTAAGAAAGATAAGAAGTGAG
>CM008332.1:12337505-12349394 GCA_002525835.2 Ipomoea batatas
AAATAAAAAAAAAAAAAAAAAAAAGAAAAGAAAAAGAAGAAGAAAGTAAAGATTTACGCGCCCGACTAGACACGAGATTTGTGCCTCACGCGATACAATTTTGTGGCGTTTCTTTTCTGGTGTGGCCCACAAATCGAACAAAAACAAGGTCCTTCATCGAAGACCCCAATTATTCTCTCTCCTCTCTTTATCTTCTCCACATAACTAGTATTGCCTCTTCAAAATGACAAATTATTATACAAATTGTCTGAAATATTTAGTAACATATTCTCACATCTTCACTACATTTTGTTTAGTTTTATATGTGCTGAGGTAATACTTTCTAGATTCAAGGTTAGATTGTTAGCACAATTTGATAATATATTCAACTTAATAAGTTGATTCGAATTTACTAGACAATACGCAACTGGCCTGAGCTTTTGTGAAACAATATTTGTGGTACGGCATGCAAGGTGTCAAACCTTATGAAAATCATTTGGACATTCATATTTGGTTGACATATGTTCAAGATACTTTTTAAAAATAAGATATTGCAATGAAATTAACTTATAATATAATCTTTTACTTTATTTATTGTCTTTTATTTTATTTTAATAACTTAGTTAAGTTTGTTGAGTGATTTCTCTCGAAATCTAGAGTAAGATATGGAAGGACAATAATATATAAATGCAAAAACTTGTGTGAGACCGTCTCACCATGAGACAAGCCGGGTCGGGTCGGGTCAAGATGCAAATGTAACGCTTATATGCACAAATGTCATACTTCTATGCTCAAATGTAACACTAATCATGAATAAAATTTTTGTTACTTATAAGGGTAAATGTAATACTTTTAAGGAAAAATACAATACTTTTACATTTTGATTTAAAAGTATTACACTTTTCCACAAAAGTATTATATTTGTCCTTATAAGTAAGAGGCACTTGTCAACATTACTTATTATGAAAAAATGTATTACTTTTTCTCTAATAAGTAACAAAATTTGTATTCTTGATTAGTGTTATATTTGAGCATATAAGTATGACATCCGCATGGTGCTTTGACCCGACCCGACCCGTCTCACGAATAAAGATCCGTGAGACGGTCTCACACAAGTGTGACCCATATATAAATGGTGTTATTAGCATTGGTTGTGCTCAATCAATCTCTATTGCAATTAAATAATTATCAGGAGTATTAACTATTTGTTTTTGGGAAACTCAACCAAGTTGATAAAATAGTTAATTTAGTAACTATAATGTTTTAAGTTTAACTTTCAATAAGAAATGTTGATTGGTCTTTTTTGTTTTAAGCATGTCCGCTATAGGTAACATATGATGATTTTACCTTATGGTAGTCATTTGGCGGTTAAGATCACAAGACGGATTTCACTCATAATGCACACTCATTCGGGTAGTGCTGCATATTTTACAGTAATCAAAGTAACTGAGTATTGCGATCACTTAGTATTTAATAAAATAAGTTAATTGTCCCGCATGACTTAACCCAATGGTTCAAAAGCCAGCATGAAAGTCTTGCTCAAGCGACAAGGAGTTGAAACTGATGATTGATTCAGTAAACTAGTGAAACATAAAGCTCGTCGTATAGGGTTTTTGATAATAGGTACAAATTTTCATTCTAAAAAGAAAAGAAGACGTTGTATTAATTTTAAATAAATAATTCCACATTAAAAAAACGTGGGTCAAGTTTTAAATTTATTTAAAATTAAATATTTTAAAATATTTAATTTTCAATAAATCATTTGAATGACATTTGTTTAGAACAATGTGCATTTTATCAAACTCATCGTAAAGCAAAATTTTACACGTTCATATTCATCGTACGATGACCTTTATTTGTAGGCTGAATTTCATAAATTCTATATGCGACAATATTGGAGATATTTGGTAATTAGCTGATAATTGATTGTGTTATATACTAATAAAATTATATATATGCGTGTGTACTAGGTAGAACAGTATTTAAAAATTGATGAAATCCGTCACATAAAANGAAAATATATATATAAATCTGAAGATGCATGAAGAAAACAGAACCACGTGTAATCAGTCCCGTCCCAAAGATGGACAATAGTCCCGATCAGAGTAGTACTCATCTTTCAATTTAGTATCAGAGTAGCAAAACCTATTCCAAAGATTACCAACAATTCGGCTATATTTCAATTTAGTATCAAAGTAGCACCAAATATGTTTCAGAGATGGACAATAATCCTATCACTATTGGATAGACACATCTTTCAATTTAGAATCAGAGTTACAGAACAGGGATTGGAATTAATAAAATTATGATACAAAAGCTTTGCAGTACATGCAGGTCAGGACAGATACATACAGTTCTAATAGATGAACAGGTAGTTACAGAGGGAGGAGGGAGAAACATACATGAGAAGAAAGTGACTTGTGCGGGGGGCTTACTTTACAAACATGTGATTCCGGCCTCCTAACGAAAGGATAAAAGAGAAGTGCAATAAATTTTGACAACAAAGCGAAAAAAGAGCCAGAAACTCATGCACGGTGGAGTGGAGTGAATAATGAAGATTCAAGAAGCTAAGTAGCAGCCTCGTACACGACCATATCTCGGAGTTTGTTTTCCAAGATTTCAGAAGATATCTTCCCCATCATGTGGTAAAAAGACCTGAGATCGTAGAGCTGATCCACCGTCATCTTCCCCATCACCTTCCTCGCTAGCCCTTCTTTTTCCTCGTTCAGCTTCACCCTCTCCACGTACCATGACGCGTTCCTCACCGTTGCCCCCATTTGCTTCAGCCTCTTCTCCTGCTGCACGCTCAGCGCTGTATTCGACTGCATATAATGTCACTCTTGTCTTATTATATCAGGTTACACTTTTCATGCTTCAGTCTTATTATCAGTTTAGACTTTTTCATGTTTTGTTCAGTTATACTATCAATTTAGACTTTTCATGCTTCTGGACCCACCGCTATCAGTTCAAATTAGACTTTTCATGTCTCTGGCCACTGGTTAATTTTACTATCAAGATTAGACTTTTCATGTTTCTGATCAGTCTCACTATCAAATTAGACTTTTAGTATTTCTGATTAGTTTTAGTATTAGTTTAGGCTTTTCATGTTTTTGTGAGTCACCTATTATACCTCGAGAAACTCTGCACCGGCTTCCAAGTCGGATTCCCTTGACGGATGCATTCCGGTGCCGTGATTGTATATGTTTCTAGCTAGGGAGAAGCTTTTGAGGATGATTTTCCTCCGTTTCTCCATTTCTTGGTTGAGCTTTGGAGCTTTTGGGATGGTGTTTGTGCTGCTTGTAAGGTTCTTCTGGTAGGCAATCACGGCCTTCACAAATTGCTGCACAAAAACATTATATTGTTGCAGTGTCATATTGGAAATGGTGGATTTAGATTTTGAGGAGAATTGAATTAGCTAGGTTACGTTACCTGATAGGCAAACGGGCATCCTGGGTAATCGAATTGATCGGAATCGGGTTTCCTCATTCTTTCCGGGTGGAATTGGAGCCCCATGATGAACTTTCCGTCATCCGGGTTATACGAATCGGGATCATAGAACCCTTCGATCAATCCGTCCGGGGCAAACGCCATGGGAACGAAGCGCTGGGCGAGTTTCTTCACTCCTTGGTGATGATAACTATTCACCCAAATCTCCATTCTCCCATCTTCTTCAAGAGAATCCTTGAACCAGTGGTGCAATGGGGTGTTCTCCACAACCTTAACCACGTGCCGGTGCCCATCATAGTCGTCGTAGTTAATGTGTTCGACCTCTTGCCCCTGAGAGATTTTCTTCGACACCTCTTTCTCCACGTCCAGATACAGTGTCCCGCCGCATGCAACGTTCAGCACTTGCGATCCCCGGCATATTCCCAGGTACGGAATGTTCCTCTTCAGGCAAACCTCGGCCAGTCGAAGCTCTATCGTGTCTTTTTCCTTGTCAATGGCGGTGTCGCTCGCATGCAGCCGCCGGATCTCCTCTATCTCCTCCGGCGACAGATCCGTCGCCCCGGCCTCATACAGGGACGGATCCAAATCCTCCCCTTCGCACAGAAGAACGCCGTGGATCGGCTCGAAGCTTTCTAGCAACATATGAACTCCCGCCACCCGAGGAACGATGACCGGAACCGCTCCATAACTCACTATAAGATCAAGATGATACTCCCCTGATTCCAGACCGGAAAATCAAGAACGCAATACATTAACAGACCGGAAAATCAAGAACGCAAGAAATTAGCCAATACCCAGAAGCTAAAAACATGGGATTCGAGGGATTCGAGAACGAAATATTATACTCACCGACAAAATCTACGAATTTGTTCTTGCGAACGGTTCGTCGCGAGACGATGAGGACGCGGGGAAGGACCACAGAGAGTTCGGTGGACATGGGAGTGATACACGATGTAATTATGATAATGAAAGAAATCAGTGAACCTTTTGAAGATTATTGGATTAGATTAGAAAAATGTGATTGCGATGGTATTTATAGGTGGGAGGGATTCTGGGATGGATTTGAGTGAGAAAATTTGAAGAAACTAAAATAAATTAGTCCGAGGCGATGTTGGAAAAGGTGTGACTCGCCGCGCATGCATTGGATCAGGTAGCCGAAGCCTTCTTTTTGCATGAAATTAGGGTTTGTGTTTTTACGAGGAAGGGTGTTGTGATACACGTGGCGGTCTCACGATTGACACGTAGCTTGGAACAACTAACCGTTACTATTTTTCCTTTTTCCGATATTTCGGAAGAAAAAACAAGAAATACATAGAAGCGATTCTGAATTTGGCAACCCCAAAATGTTTGCAATAAAAAAGAAGTTAAAAAAAAAAAAAGAATAATCCCTCCGTGTGATCTGAGTCTCAAATTTGTAATATTTATTTTTATATTGCATTAGTATCTGCACACTAATATCTGACCAGGTACATTTACCAGGCGTTTAATTGAGAAGAATGAATTAGGAGGAAAAAAAATTATGTTGTAAATGAATTGCAACGACATCCAAGTACTACAAGTTTTATAAAAATCAACCTCATGTATTGCTATTATGTTAGTTTAAAAGTAGTTATTCCATGATTATTGGTTCATTTAATTTTAATCACAATATGTCACGTTATTATTTGATATAATTTTAATCAGTAATGCTACAGATTCCATTTAAAATTTTCATTTCCTCCTAATATTAAAATGTTATATATTGATATATGTCTAAGGTTTTAAATGACACTGTAGCTATATTGACGTATTCTTCCAATATGTCGTTCAAATAATTGTGCAATGAACACATTTTATGAATATATAATAGTAACTTTATAAACTTATAGTGTTGACTTTATAAAGACTTTATTAATTTAGATTAAGTTTAAAAATTAGAAAAAAATATCACTACAAATCCTATTTAAAAGATCTCAAGCTTCATGACTTTTTAGGTATGACAATCATTTTCTATCCACTCAATCACACTTTTCGATATATAAAACATAAAATGATTTTTTTTTTTGAAAGTAACATGATAAATATTTAATTCAACAATGGGACCAAAAAGGCAGGAAGAACCGAAGAAGTACTTAAAAGGTAAATTTAGAAGGAAAAATAGCATTATTCAATTTTTATCCATCTAATCAAGTTATAATAAATTACAAAATTGTATTATATAATGTATAGTAATATGTTATTATTAATATAAAGGAAAAAATACAACTTTACCAAATATAAAATACGCTATATATACATACATACATTATCCTAAAAAAGATTGTTAAATATATTCTCAAAATATGAGTTCTTTTTTAATGTATTAATAATGATATAAAATATATAATTGTATTATACAGTGCATGTCTAAAGTGTTTGGATTTAGGGGGAGTTTAGTTCAAACATTGTAATCAGGATCAAATGCTTATAATTGTAATACATTTAAGTTAGAAATATCTTCTTTTTTTTTTGAAATAAAGTTGGAAATCTCTTTGTTTCGTAATAAATAATAAACACCGAAATATAATCAAAATCAATTAAATAAATAAATAATTAAAACAAATAGATAAAAATATATGATACAGACACATATATAGGGGAATGTTCATGTAAAAACATGCTTCTAGGTAAAAAGTACGGATTGATATGGTCTATCCATTTCGGTAAATAAACGGTTGAGAGTTGTTGAAAAATAATTAGAAAAAAAGAGTTGGGTTAGTTTTATAAATTTTGCAAAATTAAATTTTTTTAATAATTTTAAAATTGACACGTATTTTTTTTTTTTACTAAAACCTCAATCGTTGATGAATCCTGATAGACGGTTGAAATCAGCCTTCACATTTTACACGAGGGGTTGTTCTCAATTGAACCCACACACATCTCTCTCTAATGTGTGTGTGTCTCTCTCATATTGAATGCATGGATACTCTTTTTTTCTCAATTTTTATTCCATTGTTCAAAAGTATGGGAGAGAAATGATAATGAGTTTTATTATTATTAAACGATTTGAATTCAATAGTAAGATAACAAAAAGAGTTCATTTCATTTATGTTCCTAGATTTATAGTTGATAATTCACTTTGTATAACAAAGATTGAAATGCGTGTCCTTGTATTTAATAATGTTTAATGATTTTGCTGGTGGATGACAAAAAATATTTATGCCAAAATATATTAAAACCAAATAGAGATATTCTAAACACGAAAGAAATTAAATACCAAATGCAACTTTAATTTGTGCATGATTTATAGTGAATTTTAGCAGCGTCATCACATACATAAGATGTGTGTCACATGGATGGTGGATGAGATTGTTTCTATATTAAAATTGTGAGGAGTATGTAGCTTTTATATCGCATTATCTAAAATTCATGATATTGCTTCTCAAAGTCTATACCCATTACCCAACAATCTTGGACTCATATCCCCATCATCCTTAAATGAAATTTACTATTGCTATTTTCAAAAAAAAAAAAATTTACTATTGCTTTAACATTTATGCCTTTATGGTTTGGGTTCATGCATGGTTTAATTTGGACGGTGGTAATGAATTATTGGTTCTCCTTTGTCAACCAATATACCAAACGACAGCTGGAACTTAATTGTATACTTATGGTCTGCTTAAGCTTTATTTACCATGCAATACACGAATGTTATATACTTATAATTCACTTAACAAACTTTTTTTTTTTTTTTTGCATCACTAACTAAAGTTTCAATTCATTCCCACATAGAAGGGAGTGGGTTCGAGTCTCAGTGGAGGCGACTGTTGACTTCTTTGTGCTTCAGTAGGTTACGAAAGTAGCTATGAACAGATATTACATTGTAACAGAGTCAGTATGTAGTACTCAAAAAAAGAAGTAGATTTTGACCGGATACGAAATCACTGTTGCTCAATCTAGTGGTATTTTTATGGGGATTCTGTTTATCGCTGTAGGATTCCTATTCAAGATCACTGTAGTTCCTTTTCGGGCGGCTGTAGGATGGACGGCCCCCTATAGGTAGTCCGTGTTTATGGTGTTTTAGTCACCTTTCAATGGCTCCCTTAATTATGTGCGAGGAAGTGAAAAAAAAAAACACGTGAGACCAAACGAGTGGGCCCCCGTTATGTAGTTTTTTTCGCTGAATAAATGAGAGAGAGAGGGAGGGCGGGTCTCTTCTCATTGGGCCCGCTTGGATTATGGTTGGGGCACGCCCAAAATGAGGATCCCAAATTGCATGAGCAATATGTCTTTCATGTAAAGGGTCCTGTACTCACGACTCAAAATTTCCTTCTGCTTAAGCTGAGAAGTGAGTTGAGGCGGTTTAACCAACCAATTCCAAACCTGCTTTCGTGGATGCGGCTCGGGTCGATAGTCGCCGTGGTAGTAATAATGTTCCGGAGCCCGGCTACCGACCCGAGGCGCCAACTCTTATAATGATAAGGATATATATAGGAAGTATCTATGGGACATGTGTATCTATCTTATGTTGTGAGTTTTTGGGTCTTGTGTTATGGAATTTTGTATATTAAGAATATTGATTTTGTATCTATAATAAATTAAAATTTGTGTTGAAACATGAGAAACTGGAAACTACAGAATCTGTTAAACTTTATATATCAATACGACGTCATTTTGATTTAAGGTCTACAATGCTATGGTCCACGTATAAATTGTCAATTGAGAGGAAGTGAGGCTGAGAGTGAAACTGTGAAACACATGGAGAGGCTGTCGAAGAGGAGAGATTGAGAGAATGTTGACTTCTTTATTTTTTATTTTTTGAAAATCAAAGGAAACTTCATTAAATTCAACCTAACAATAAATAAAAAATACAATTAGGGGATAGAATCCCACACAATAGAGACAGGGGAAGAATCAGCCGGGTATTAACACATGAGCCACATGGTTCGCTGACTTCTTGACATGGCAGACTACTGTGTCTCCAATGTCACTAGCAATCAAACCACATTGCTTAATAAGTAAACCAACATATGAATAGTCTACAGATAGAGAATTAAAATTAAAACAAAAAATTCAAACAATCAGACTCAATAATGACATGCAACACAAAATGATTCTTGAGCCAGGTAAGTGCCTCCTTTGCGGCCGGGCAACCTGTTTAACTTGGGTTTTAAATGACTTAAACATACATGTCAAAGTTTGGCTCGTTTTAACAACCCTAATGGTAGGAATAAATATAAGGCTATTTAAAAAATAAAATCTACATTTATCTTTTTTTTTTTGAATGCTACTGACTCTATTACAGTGTAGTATCTGTTCATAAACTACTTTCTCAACCTACTGAAGAACAAAGAGACAGCAATGCCTCCACTGAGGCTCGAACCCACCACCTCTCGTATACAGGGAAAGGTTTGATACCACTGGACCACAAGGCCCTTGGCCTATTGACTTTTTTTTTGAAAACAAATGATCTATTGACTTAAAATTCTTTAATACAACACTTTTAGAAGACACTTCATAATTGCATTAATAATCTACTTATAAATTGTATCAAAATGTCAAACTTGGGTACATAAAAGCGATGACTATGAGCTTAGTGAGTATCCTTTTGATTTACATAAAGTCTGCCGACTCTTTAGATGAAATCCTCATTGTGACCTTAAGGAACAAAGGACGACAACTCTTTGACTAAAGTTGACCTCGTGATTCTAATTGACAAAGAATGACAATTATTTGGATGAAATCGATCTTGTGATCATAACCGACAAAAGAAGACAATAAGGCAAACCAACTTAAGTTGTCCATAGTTGATTGGCTCAAACAAAAAAAAAAGATCAATAAACAGGTCCCATAAAAATCAAACTTTTGTATTCATTTTGGTCCACTGACTATAGGGGTCATATTAATTTTCATCCACGACTTTCAAAAGTGTTAATTGCATGCCACGACTTTTCAATTTGTATCAATTTTGGTAACTCCGGCCAAATTTCGCCAAAAAATCATAAACCCTAAAATAATGAGGGTATTTTAGACATTTCATATCTATTTTCTTCTTCTCTGGCGAATTAATCTGTTCCTCTTCTTCTCCGGCGAACCAAAATGGTGTTTTCGGCGACGATGTTATCACTACGGCGTGAGTTGCGAGGCCAATCATATTCTATCCATTTACTCGCCGCCGCCGCCGCCGCCACGCACGCCTCGCTCTACGAAGTTCTCGAGATTCAGACGGGCGCCACTGGTTAGGAAATCAAGGCTGCGTACAGGAGACTGGCTAGGATTTTGCATCTAGATGTCGCGTCTAGCTTTCGTCGGGAATTGTCGGACAAAGACTTCATCAGAGTGCACGCCGCGTACGCCACTCTCACCGATCCACAAAAGCGAGCAAGTTACGACCGGACTCTGTTCTGTCCAGGGCAAAGCAGGTCGTCGGCTGAATTTTCTAGTGTTAATAATCGCCAGAATGACGATTATGTAGGTGAGGACAGTGGTTCTCTCGCTTCTCTGCTGCTTCCGTATCCAATTGGCTTCGCCGAAGAAGAAGAAAATAGATGTGAAATGTCTAAAATACCCTCATATTTTAGGGTTTATGATTTTTCGGTGAAATTTGGCTGGTAATTTGACCGAAGTGACCAAAATTGATACAAATTAAAAAGTCGTGGTATGCAATTAATACTTTTGAAAGTTGTGGATGAAAATTAAAGGACCCCNAAATGCTATTGGCTAGGTCAAACTCGGCAAATTATTGGGTCGATCATGGTTCACGTAGTTGCGTGTATCATGAATGCAATATATATTTTTAATATACTAATGTATATTATTTGTGTAATGAATATGCATTATTTAATAATTTATAAAAAATTATGTACTTTTAAATAATGTACTTTTTAGTATATTAAAAATGTACATTTTATTGATGGTTCACACAAATGTGTGGACTATGATCCATGAAATAATGATTAGCCTATCAAATTATTGTGTAAACTATAGTCTAAATAACTGTGTGGATCATAAATGTAATAAACATTTTGAATATACTCAAAGTACATTATTTTTATACTAAATGTACATTATTTGATAATATATAAAATTCAGCTAAAAAACAATTAACTGTCGATTCAGTCGGTTAACAAAAAATTTATCGAAATTTGCAGACCTATAATTGCTTATCTGGTGAGAAGGCCGACTGAAGTCCATTTAGTATATGGTCCTAGGCCTGGTGACAAATTCAAGCCCACTGTGTTGTTCACCAGAACCCTAAAGCCTCTAATTTGTTTTGCCTCATTCGCACAGCGTAATCCCTAAATCCCTAATTCCATATCAGCCGCGCTAAACCTCAACGCCTTCGCCATCGTCCAATTCGAAGAGGATGAAGTACAACCCCCGCGTTTCCAGCTCTCGCCGGAAGTGCCGGAAGGCGCACTTCACCGCGCCGTCCAGCGTGCGCAGGGTGCTGATGAGCGCGCCCCTCTCGTCGGACCTCCGGAACAAGTACAATGTCCGTTCAATCCCCGTCCGGAAGGACGACGAGGTTATGGTGGTGCGCGGGACCTACAAGGGCCGCGACGGCAAGATCGTCCAGGTGTACCGTAAGAAATGGGTCATCCATATCGAGCGGATCACCCGGGAGAAGGTCAATGGCTCGACCGTCAACGTGGGTATCCACCCCTCCAAGGTCGTGGTCACCAAGCTGAAGCTGGACAAGGATCGCAAGGCTTTGCTCGACCGGAAGGCCAAAGGCAGAGCCGCCGGTAAGGACAAAGGCAAATTCACCGTCGAGGATGTTGCCGCCGCCGCCGGAGCTTCATCTATTGATTAGATTTGCTAATACTATGTGTTTAATGTTTTCTTTGCTGTTTTAATTATCTGAACTAAAAAGTAGTCCCTATGTTTCTTGAGTAACTGGGTACGTTTTTTTCTTTTTAATTTTTACATTTTTATCCAAGTGAACCTGTTTCTAGTGTCTTTTTTCTAAATGTAGAAGCATCAAATTTGAAATTTGATGCCATTATCTCTGTGTTTACAATAATGTGTTTGATGTTATTACAAACTTTAGTTGATTATCTAGATAACATGGAATTGGATAAAGCAAAAGAAACTTTTTTTATCGATTTATTACATGGTAGTCCTGTGTCCAAAATTCAATCTTGGTCTTGCTTTAATCAGTGCACTAATCTGCTTTAGGATGTGACAAGAATGCTGTGTTCTTGACTGGTATTTTGAAGCATTTGGGAAGGCAAATGTTAGACTCTAATTTAAAGTGATTGTTTATCTTGGGCTTGATTTGAATTGAGTGTTATTGATTTCTTTGGCTCAAGCTCCAGAGAGAAACTATAAACTGCCTTGTTGATCCTTCCAGTCCTTTGGTTTGCTGATATATTTTATCAGTCTTATGGCCATAACTTATTGATGGAGCCAGCCATTGGAGCATTAGCATCTCATCTGTATTTGTTTTACGCATTTTTGTTTGATGAAGCTCAGCATTTAGGGTTGCAGATTGTATGAATG
>CM008332.1:12400033-12410983 GCA_002525835.2 Ipomoea batatas
AACAGGAACAATCAAAGAGAAACATGTAGTTAGTCAGGTTATTAACTCTGTAACCATAAAGTTACAAGTTCGACTCTCAGCCGCAATTGACTTTTTTAGTTTGAGTCGATCAGTTTTGAACAACCTAAGCTAGTCTGGCTGACTAGGATAAAAAGGCGGGTTTATCGAATGCACACCCTATTGGCTTTCTTGGTTTGAACCGGCCAATTATGGATAACCTAAACTGGTTTATCTGTGTGTGATCCTTAGAGGCCAAGTTTATCCCGTCCACACTCTCGGATAGTAGTTGCAGGACTCAAAATAAATAAATAAAGAGATGAGAAGCATACCATATAGATAGCACAGAAGTCTCCAGTTTTGGATTTGGCAAGATCCCAGATAACAGCACAATCAGCTCAAATGACCACCATTCCAAACTACAGTAATTTATGGAGAACGAAAGCAGACATGAAAACACTGTTCTATTATTCTGCTAACGCACATGTAAGCAAGATGAAAATGAAATGGTGTTATATATTTACCAGGCCATTACAGCAGAGGGGACAGCAAAGCGAAAGAACTCCCCCATAGTAGAGTAAACCTCTCTAGAAAGAGCAAGAGCGGCATGGGTTTTTTTGCAGGTTGACGAGTACTTGACATAAAGCAGAATCAAAATCACATTAAACCAATAAGAAACGGTGATTGATAATGCCGCTCCGGCGCTCCCTAAGTCGAGCTTGAAGATGAAAGCCCAGCAAATGGTGAGCTGGACGGCGAGAGCTGTGGCGGCGGTCCACAGCATTGGAACGATCAATCTCTGAGTTTGCATGTAGCGAACCAGAGACTGGAGAATCGCGTAAGGAAACAGCGTGGGAATCAGCCAAACCGCGTACTTTCCAGCCTCCGCCGCGATCGAAGGATCTTGACCGATTAACCTGAGAAATTTTCCGGACAAAAGCCATAGTATCGAGACAGGAACACAAACCAGGAAGAGACAGAGAATGGCGCCGTAGGTAAACGCTCCTAGTTTTCGATACTGTCCCGCTCCGTATGCCTGGCCGCACAGCGTCTCCAGCGCGCTGGACATTCCAAACTGTTTCGTGATTTCAAACGTTTGATTAGCTCAAATCAATTCAAGATTAGGATTAAACTATGGAATGGTGCCTACGAGAACACTGTAGCCGGTGACGGCGCAGAGAGAAGTGGCGATGGAGGCGCTGGAGAGCTGTAGCTCGCCGAGATGTCCTAACATTAGCAAGGGAGAAGTGCGCTGGAGATACTGCGACAGTGTCACCACGATCATTGGCAGAGCTATGTGACTAACCTCTTTCAACTCTTCCACAAAAGCATTGCGACCCACCACCGCCTTTCCCGTCTCCGACGATGGAAGTAGCGCCTCCGCCGCCTCTTCTGCCATGGCTGCCTGATAGATATATTAAATTATATATATATACTTCAAACTTGAAAGAACGAGGAAATCAAATTCCTAATGATCCTGATTCTTTTATTCGCTCACCTAGGCAAACTGCTGTTGATATGAAGGTTAGTAATCTTATTTTGCCTGCCACTAATGACTGGAATATTGCCCTGCTCTACAGTTTATTTAACCATAGGGATGTTAATCTTATTTTGCAAATCCCAGTGGCCACACAATATGTGGATGCATGGTGTTGGAAAGGTGATATAAGGGGAATTTATTCTGTTAAGCAGGGTTATAAAATCCTTTCTTTATTCACATGATATTCCTAATGTTGGTATTTCTAATGAACTTTTGATCACAACTATAGTGCAATTTATAGTACTATTTCAAATTAATATTTTCTATAATAACTAAGTACACTGCCACGCTGGCAAACATCTTGTAGTATTGGTTCTTTGTGCTTCAATAGGTTGAGAAAGTATATATCAATAAAGAGATATTACAATGTAATAGAGTCAGTAGCACTAAACAAAAAATAGAAGTGCCCCACTAGATTAAACAACAATCTCGGTCCACACAGTTGTGTGGACTAGTACTGTCAAAGCGGGCTGACCCGCCCCACCGCGGGCCAAATTTCTGGCGGACTTTTGCGGGCCGGCCCGTTAGGCCCGCGGGCCAAAATTTGTGTAACCCTAACCCGCCCCGCGTGGGTTCGGGGGCCCCGCGGGCTTTTCATCTTCCTCTTTTTTTTTCTTAAATAGTAATATTATTAATATATATATTCACGCCACTGTGAATATAGAATATATATATATATTCAAAGAATGTGAATATATATATATTCACGTGTTGTGAATATATATAATTTTTTTTTTAAAGTTTTTTTTTACTTAGCCCGCGGGTCGGCCCGCGGCCCGCACGGGTCGCGGGTTAATTTTGGCCTGCATTTTCGCGGGCCTATTTTTCATGACCCTAACCCGCCCCACTGCGGGGCGGGTGCGGGCCAGCCCGCGGGCTTTGGCCCACCTTGACAGCCCTAGTGTGGACCACGGTCCAACAATGACGTCGTTTTGTTTAGCTTCATATTTTCGTGCGTCCAGCTGCAATAACTACTCATAATGTAGATTATTTTAAAATATAATGTACATTATTTTAAAACATATATAATGTACATTATATTAGCTCAAATGTTTCATTATTCTAACACGTAATATGCATTATTTTAACACATAATGTACCTTATCCTAATATGTAATATACATTATTTTAAAATATAATGGACATTATTTTAACAGATAGTGTACATTATTTTTACTCATAATATTCACAATGATATTTTGGACCCTGGTCCACACAACTCTGTGGATCATAATGTGCCGTTAACAACTGGTTTGTATTTTGAATCTTTTCAAAATGTTAGCATCATATTTATTTTGTGATATAATAAAGATTCCACCATCCATAACAACTTCAAAACCAAGAAAGTAAAGACTCATATCAATCATTTCAAATCTTTTATGACACGTTTAGTTTGCAGAATAGACCTAGAATAGAATAACACTCCAAGTAAAAGGCTTGTTTGGTAAAAACTTCTATTCCCAAGAACAATGTTCATGAGAATGGCATATTCCCCTTGCAAATTTGCAATAGAGATTCCTAGCGCCCTAGGTATTAAGCTATTCCTGAGTTCTCAGGAATAGCCTTAAAGTTGTTATTTCCTAATTTACCCATCAATTAAATCTAAAATTTACATTTCTTTTAGGTTCAAACTCTTCCAGTTTCACAAGATATTTATCTGATTCTACGGTGAATGTATACAGAGTTTAATTTTTATATGATTTTTTCTATTTGTTAGATTTTTTATAAATAAATAAATTTTTATACATACACACATACATGCATGCATACATACATACATATATTAATCTATTCCTTAATTAGAATATGAATATTATTATTATTATTATTATTATTATTATTATTATTATAAGTACTACTGACTCTATTACATTGTAGTATCTGTTAATCCATACTTTTTTCAACCTGTTGAAGTATAAAGAGTCAATATTGTCTCCACTAAGGCTCTATCTTGTGACCTCCAAAACATTGTAATATAATTCCTAAAGTCTATATATTCATTCATCGAACCAAACAATATAATACAATTCTTATTCTATTCCTTGCCTATTCCATTTCTTATGGAATAACATTCCTATTACTTCAAAATTCATTCCGTGAACCAAATGTGTTGTTAGTGAGTGCCTCCCTGAATTATGATATTAGTTCCAAGTTATTTCCAGTAAATATCAAATCATCAACACAAAGACAGATTATAACAATATCTTCAGATTTTGTGTATTTGACATATAGAGTATGCTCGGCATCTCATTAAACCACTTTCAACAAAATAAGAGTCAATGCAACTATACCATGGCCTCGACACCTACTTTAAGCCATATAAAATTTTTCTCAATATGTAAATCTTATTTTCTTTCGCTGTCTTCACAAACCCTATATGTTGCTCCACATATATCTCTTCTTCAAGAATGCCATTTGATATGACCAAAGTAAATCATGAAACAAATAAAATTATTCGAGAATGTTCTCAATTCAATGGTATGGAGTACATTACCTGTAATTGCACGAAATCTCCCTTTAATTCCAAATCCGATCGGGTTTTCGTGGTAGCTTCAAGAAATCACGAATGATCCTCAATGTAGCGTGTCTAACTACGTCCCATAGGAAGATTACATTATTCTAACTCATAAAATTCAACGATGTCGTTTTAGGACAAATTATGCTATGGACCCGGGTCCATGTTGCAAGGTGAACCCAAGTCCAAAACGCGCTTATAGAATAACAGTGCTGTTAGTGGAACTGTTTCCTCAGCCAATGATATTTTTTTTGTGAATATAGAGTTAAAAAATTTGTGAATATGTATTCAAAAATTGTGTTATACTGTTGAATATAGAGTTTTGCAATTGTGAATATAGAGTTGTTTAATTATGATTATAGAGTTCAAAAATTGTGAATACAAAAGAACGAATTCTGAAGACAAACATCAAGTTAACGGTAAGAATGAAGCAATTTTTTTTAAAAAAAATTCAAATGGCATTATTTTGGAGCAAAATAATGCTATTTGGACGCGAATCCACCTTGCAAAGTGGATCCAGGCTCGTAACATAACAACCGAATTGGACCATACCACTGTCCATACAATAAATTAGACAATGTCTTTTAACACAAATTAAATCATAATATATAAATAGTTCGGCCCACAGCCCAATTGGCAAACATAACATCACAACAACTGTAAATGAAAAGCCGCACAACTAAGGATCGTTATACCGTGGACCAGCAATACATGGACCCTGGTCCGAAAATCAGTCGTATTATTACGGGTTTTTCCTTCTTAAAAAAAAATAAAATATAACTGTAATTTAAACAACAATAAAAACAATGACAAAGAAGCAAGAACAAAAAGCACACACAAATTCATCAGATCACAAAAACACACACAACAAAAGGTAAATATTTAAACAACATTGTGAAATTTGAAAAACATGGAAGATAAGATATAATACTTGGGCTTATATTCTGTATATCCTAACATTCGAATGTATAAACACATCACAACATGTGTTACTAACATGAATACACAGAACGGTTGCCTAGAATACACAGAATATTGACACAAGATACACAGAACTCATCTTCCTAACATTCGAATGTTACTAACATGAATATTGCCTAGAATACACAGAACGTTTGCCTAGAATACACAGAATATTGACACAAAATACACATAACTCATCCTCCTAAACATTCGAATGCACAAACACATCACAACCTGTATTAATAACATGAATATACATAACGGTTGCCTATAATACACAAAATGATTGTCTAGAATACACAAAATGATTGCCTAGAATATACAGAACTCATCTCCTAACATTTTGGTACGGGGTGCACAATGCACTGTGCACCTTGGTCCACGATTGCCCACAACTACACTCCGGCAAATTATGCTATGGACTCGGGTTCACCTTGGAAGATGGACCTAGGTCCATATTCACAATTTTATAACTCTATGTTTACAATTTTAGAACTATATATTCAAAATTTTAGAACTTTATATTAACAATTTTAGAATTCTATATTCACAATTTTAGATCTCAATATACAAAATTACATTACTCAATATTCACAATTTTGTTATATAAATTCAAAATTTGTGTTATACTGTTGAATATAGAGTTATAAAATTGTAAATATATATTTCTAAAATTGTGAATATATAATTCTAAAATTATAAACATGGACTCGAATCCACCATGCAAGGTGGACCGGGGTCCTAGCATAACAACCATTCAAATTCCACATAGACTGTACAAATATGACTAGGCATGTTTTACAATTTTCGTAATAGACCCAATAATAATAACTACAGAGTACTTAAATTACACTTTCCAATTCCTCTCTATATTATACGTAGTAGCTAGTATATATATACTAACATTATTCTATATAGCTATTAATTATTAATTTCATTAGATATAGTATTAGATTTTCTAAATTGACCACTTTTAGTTTAAATATCTTAATAACTTTCAATAACGAGGCTCTCGTACGTATGGATCAAGGAACAACGCTATTCTAATATTCGTGTTGAGACGGACGGCTTACTTCTCAATAATGGTCGGACTAGGGACATTGTTAATCGGTTCTATATTGGCACAATTATTTGAGATTGTATTTTCATTATCAGTATAATAGATGATTGTGTTGTTCGGTAAATTCATAGGGAGAGGAACCGTTTAGCTTACACTCTGGCCAAGGCGGTTGATGTAAGGGTTAGCTAGGTGTACTTAGTGGAATATATGATGTACTTCCGAACTTTTTTGGATGTTTGATTACGTAATATAATATAGCTTCTTTCTGTTCTCAAAAAAGAATCTTAATTTTCAATAAATTTCATCTTCGAGAGCTATGAATATTTTCAGATAAAAGTACAATTTAAATAGTTAAGGGGTCGTTTAGTTCATTTCTCTGTTTTTCCTTTTCCAGTTTTCCATTTCTCCATTTTTCCAATTTTTCATCTCCATTTCTCCAGTTTTCCATTTCTCCAATTTTCTGATTCCATTTACAAATTTCATAGTACCAAACACAACTTACACAAGTAATAATAATAATAATAATAATAATAATAATAATAATTTCATTTTACAAATTTAATTTTTAAATAAAAAATTCAATTACACTAATACTAATTAAATGTACAAAATGTAACAAAAGTCGATAAAAACATATTACTCCATGCTAAATAAATTACAACTATTTCAATCATTTTAGTACATATTTGAGTACATAATAATAAAAATTAAAATAATAATAATAATAATAATAATAATAATAATAATAATAATAATAATAATAATAAGTAATAACAGTAATTAAAGTAAAAAACGGTAAACATAATAATAATAATAATAATAATAATAATAATAATAATAATAATAATAATAATAACAACTTGTTTGCGCAGTAGGAGGGAAAGAACAAAATAATAATAATAATAATAATAATAATAATAATAATAATAATAATAAGTAATAATAGTAATTAAAGTAAAAAACGGTAAATATAAACATAATCACTTGGTTTGCGCAGCAAGAGGGAAAAAACCAAAGAAAAGTAGGAGGGAAAACAAGAAGGCATACACACGCGCATTTTTCCACAGAATAATTGCGCCCAGCAGGATTCGAAGCTTTGACCTCACAGAAAAGAGCACTGTTCACCCGCTAGTTTCCATTCCTCCACTTTGGAGAGAGCCAAATTCCATCTCTCCAATTTTGTATAAGAATGGGAAGAATGGAGTGGAGAATGAATTTGGAAAAATGAATTTAGTAAATAACTTCTCCAATTTTTCTTTTTCCACTCCTTCAATTCTCTATTTTTTTGGAAAATTTTCCATTTTTCCAAGTTGCTAAACGACCCCTAAGACTTCTAATTCTATAAGTGTATCTTTTGATAGATAGTTAGACTTACATCTTATATATTTCTGAGATTTCTCTTGTAATGTCTTAATTTACATATATGTTATATGAGAAATTTAAAGACTGAGTTAAATATTTTTGTTTTGGATGATAAGGGAATCATGCATGTAACTACTACCTTAGAGATGGTGTGCTGAAAAAGTTCGCTAAAAATCATGTATGTACAACAAATTGAACGGAGATGATATCGACAAGAACTGATATGCCAATAGACTATAGTGACCAATTATAATTTAAAAAAAAAATAGTTGCAGTATACCACACTTACAAAAACTTTTGTTTAATTTGACATGTGATCTGAGAAGAATCTTGCCATCAATTGATACATTGATTATGATGTTAATATGAAATTAAAAAAAATACTACTTGACTCCAAAAATCTATTCCTAAATCCTAAGTATTACCTGCTGCCTATTACATGTTCAAATTTTATTGGTAGCAAAAAAAAAATGGATAAAAATCATGACTCTCTTATATTAAGGGATCAAATCATGCCACATATTAGAGAGTAAAAAATGAGAGTATATCTAGAATTACTCATTTGAAATACATGAAATGTTATTCTCTTTCTTGAATATATATTAATTGAAGGTTACAAATCATATATATAGTGTATAGAGGTATATCTGGACTTTCAAAAAAAAAAAAAGGTATATCTGGAGATGCCATGCGTTTGATTTTGCTTAATCAATGATGAGTCTTTCACTGAGTCCTTCACTGGAGCCCTGACACATTAGCCTTTCCTTGGCAATTGCAGCCTGTGATTATATCCACACACCAAAATATGAGAGTATTTTTCGGGATACG
Source organism: Ipomoea batatas (assembly GCA_002525835.2). Taxonomy (NCBI): domain Eukaryota; kingdom Viridiplantae; phylum Streptophyta; class Magnoliopsida; order Solanales; family Convolvulaceae; genus Ipomoea; species Ipomoea batatas. Next base: position 12,408,299 of record CM008332.1, read on the forward strand.
GGTGCCACTAGACCACAAGGTCTTTGACATTTAAATCAGAGTCTAATTTGTAATTTTGTAGTTATTAAAGTCAACAGTTTGACCAACTTTGGATAAAAAAAACACTCAAATCCGATGCAGAAGAAAATATTATGAAAAAAAAAAGAAGTAAATGGCATTACCTGCTTCTCCCAATCGGTGAAAATGGTTATGAGCAAGAACACAATTGTTTGGAGCATAGATGCGATGTTGAGTCCCACCCAAAGCCCAATTCCTCCTAAACCAACCCAAAAACCCAACACCACAGCCACCGGCACTCCCACCAGATAATATGCCGCCAGATTTACATAGGCTCCCAGGTGCTGCCACCCGCTTCCTCTTGCCACCCCTGCAAAACCAATAGAGAATTGAAGCTACTGATTGACTTAAACCAAGAAAGTAAATAGGTATCTTCAGAGCTAAACTTGTAGCCTTGTGGTTACTAAGTCAATCACGTGACTGAATTAAAAACCCGGTCATCTAGTAATAGGGTTGAAGCAATTATGGTTTAGTTATAGATGGAGGATGGACAAACCGTACCAGAAAGAACTCCTTGGGTGCCATCTGACAAGTACATGACACTGATAAGAGGGCTCATCTTTGTTATATAATTCACCACCTCCTCCTCCGCGCTGAATGCATAGCCCAGAATGTTGCCGCAAGCCAACACCGCTATGCTCGCCACCAACATCTCTGCAAATCCTAGAACCATTACTGCCCAGGTTGCCATTTTAGCCGTTTCTGTGTTGCCCGCTCCTAGCTCGTTTGATATGCGGGTGCTACAAAAAGTACACATGTTTACATATATGTATTTCATATCACCTAAACAAAGCTCAGCTCGTCTTGACAGCTCTAATTAAAATATAAAGTTTAATTAGAAGGTAGCAATGACCTTACCTTGCACCAGCACCTACAGAAAATGGTATGTAGTAGTGCAGTGAAATAGTCATCAGGCTGTAGGAAATTAAACACCCAATAATCAGTGTTTTTATTCATTTGATCCCAAAATATATAGTATATAACTAATAATAATAACAATAATTAGTTCACATATGAGCATACTAATATATTAGAGATTAAATAAAATTAAGCATTTTTTAGATAAATGAAAGGAAAAAAAGTATATGTATACCAATAATTAAAACAAAAAGACATGCATATTTAAAAATATATATATTTATATATGTGTGTGCAGGAGATGATATAAGTTCATACCATATTGAAAGCACAGAGGTCTCAAGTTGAGGATTTGGCAGTAGACCTCCAAGCAGTACAATTACCTCAAATGTCCACATCTCTAGGCTGCAAATAAGGTAAGACTGTTTTTAGAGAAATATTTTCATGAAAAATATTATTCTCATTTTTTATTGCCTCATTGTAAATCCTCCTAATAAGAGATCTCATGACCTCCCACATGAGAAAGTCACTACATATCAGCTCAGCTACTAATATTAATTAAAAATAAACAAAGTAGGATAGCTTACCATGCCATGCTGGAAGACGGCACGGCAAATTGGAAAAACTCCCCCATGCGAAAACTCAGGTCTTTCCACAAGCAATTACGAGTCTCTTGGCAGGATGCAGAAAACATCATGTACAAAGCAAGCAGAGCGGCATTGAACCAGTACGACAAACCGACCGACAATGCGCCGCCAACGCTACCTAAGTTGAACCAGAACACTAAAGCCCAGCAAACCACGACATGGAAACATGTAGTGGCTGCTGCGCTTAACAGCATGGGAAAGATCAAGCTCTGCATCTGTAAGTGGCGAGTAAGACACTGGAGAATCGCGTACGGAAATATGGAGGTGATGAGCCAAACGGCATATTTTCCGGCTTCCACGGAGATCTCCGGATCTTGACCGATGAGTATCAGAAGTTTGTCTAAGTAAAACCAGAGAATGGATATTGGTATGCACACGACAAGAAGAGCCATGATTGCCGCATAGGTATATGTTCCCAGTTTGTTGAATTGCTGCGCTCCGAAAGCTTGCCCGCACAGTGTCTCCAACGCACTCGCCATTCCGAACTGCCGGAAAAATCAAATTTCCGGCGGAGTTAAGAGATTAGAATTCAAAAAGAAAAAATTACTATACCATCTCAAATGTGTCTGGTTCGATTAACAAAATAAATCAGACACAAAAAACAGTAAACAAGACAGCTAAAATGAGACAGAAAGAGTAATATATATATATATATATGGCTTACAACGACGATGAAGCCGGTGACGTTTGTGAGAGAAGTGGCGACGGAGGCGGCGGAGAGAGAGAGCTCGCTGACGTGGCCCAGCATCATCATCGGCAAAACCCTCACAAGGTGCTGCGAAACGGTGACCAGCACCATGGGTATCGCTATGCGACTCACGTTCTTCATCTCTTCCATGAAGAACTCCCGTTTCCAATTCGCCGGCCGCGTCTTCTCCGCCAACAGCGCCGCCGTTCCTTCCTCCATCTCCGACAAACTCATACCGTACCCTCTCTAGTCTCTACTAATAAATGCTTCTTCTTTTTTCTCCCTCTCTACGTATAGCTTATAATACTATACGAGCGAGATGCATGTATATATAATATATGCATGCATGCAAAACCGAGCAGTCGACTAGGGGTAAACAAATCAAATATTTTTAATTCCATTCGAACTCGAATTATTCAAATAGGAATTTGAATT
>CM008332.1:12450894-12472274 GCA_002525835.2 Ipomoea batatas
ATCCTACGGTTCTGACATATCCAAACGAGAAGCAGTAGCCACACAAGATCTTGCGACTATATGTATAGTGACAAATCCATTAACTACTTAATTGTATTATTTAAAACACTTTTTAATATGCTAAGATTTAAGCAAATCATACAATCACATAAAATAGGAAAATTGTAATTTATGTCCCTCACAAATATGTCAATTATCAATGACACCCATAAATTATTAGTAGTGTAAACGTTGCCCCTCAATTTTCAAAACGTGATATATTGTCTCTCCCTTGTATTATTAGTGGTGCAAATGTGGTTACCCGTAGTTTTCCCTTTTCGAAGACCACATTTGTTTTCTCCATTTTTCTTTCATCGTTTGTTCTCCTTCCACCTGCAACAGTGTTTCTCCTTCTTCCTATATGGTGAGGGCAATATATGTCACGTTTTTAAAATTGATGGGTAACATTTACACCATTAATAATTCAAGAATGACATTAATAATTGACATATTTATAAGGTGTATAAATTACAATTTTTCTCATAAAATATTACCAAATCACTCCAACCCGTAACAACATTTGCAAATAAAAGCGATAGACATTATTACTTGGATGAGATTGTAACTGTAATTTAGAGGTTACTATGTACGTATTTATAAAAAATTATTCCGTATGTAGTGTGAGAAAAGGCAATGGAACGACTTTAGGATACCTAAATAACTAAATTGGGTAAAATTATTGTAAAGGTGGAAATGATAAGGTAAAAACAAACGTGACATCAAATACATAAATATATTGCTTAGAAGGAAGGCAACAGAAACTCAAGTAGCTTGTGCTATTAATTATTACCAATCGCCGAAAGAAGGGGGGCAAAAGCATGAATCTAATTAATATTATAAATATAGATCTTGGATCAAATTTTTATTTTTTTTTGAATGCTACTGACTCTATTACAGTGTAGTATCTGTTCATAAACTACTTTCTCAACCTACTGAAGCACAAAGAGACAGCAACGCCTGCACTGAGGCCCGAACCCACCACCTCCCGTATAAAGGGAAGGGTTTGATGCCACTGGACCACAAGGCCCTGGATCAAATTAAATAAGGAATTGAAGATCCTCTAGATGTGATGTTGTGAACAGATCTAGTCCATTAGATGAGCCAGATCAAAGGCTGAAAATATAATTGTGTGAGGTCCATTATATTCTCTTTTTTCGTTTTTAGCAGTATTTAGAAATATTTCTTAATTATATATCTATTAATTTTTCATGCGCATTGTGCGAATAGGATAATGTCCAATAATTATTTTTAAATACGTACTTCAAAGTATATCTATGCAATATTATATAGGAGATGTTCATGCACAGGTAATTGAATGTTGAATTTGTTTATTTAAATCAGTAATTCAAAATATTTAAATGTAATATAATATATGAGATATTGATTATAATTGTCACTAAAATAAATGGTTGCAACTTTGTAATAACGCTAGTCAAAATACTTACTGTAAAAACGATAGTCTAAATAAATACTACTTTCGGTTTAAACTTCTCTAAGTTATCTTAATTCTCTTTTGGGTAGCATTATATTGTCATTGTCTTCATCTTCAGTACTTGTCCTCTTCTTTTTATTGGTATTGTGTTATTTGCAATTGGGTTACTAGTGGTAGCATAGAGGGCAGCGTCGTGCAAGAGATTATGGTGTAGGAAGTTTTAGATTTGGCATGTTGGGTATATGACTCTGATTTTAGTTGTACTATAAACTCTTTATCTTGTAAGCGTCTGTTAATATTTGCCAGAGATGGTTTTTTTCCCTTACATGCTTCATGTGTTGGGAGATGTGCGTCGTAGATTATCATGTGAAACTATTAAACAAAATATTAATATTAATTATATTTGTTAAAATAATTGGTAAATAAATATATTACATATTTTTGTATTATAACTTTGATATTTATTAATTACTCCGTACAAGATAGTGTAAAAAGAAGACAATAGACAATGTAGTGAATATAATTAATTAATGAATTTAATTATATAAGGAATTTTTTAATTATAGAAAATAAAAATAATATAACTAATGAAATTGTATTTCCTTTTTTTGAGAACTACTGACTCTGGCATGTGGGAGTGTTAACCGGGACACCGGATGCCACTAGACCACAAGGTCTTTGGCAAATTATATTTCCTTTTTAATTTTTTATATTGAATAATTTTTTGAATAAAGACATTATAGACATCTAATTATAAATTAATTAAATGCATACGTATTATTTTTGGTTGTAGTATTAATTTATTTAATTTAATAAGAGCAATAAAGTGGGGCACTTACTTTTCATCCACAACAATGAAGTCATTGATTTTTTTTATTTCCATTGCTGAGACAAATTGTTTTGCGAGTTTGTCAATGGCAATTGCTACATTTGTTGTCAATGGAGGATGGAATAAATCATTCGAAATATATGGTTACAATAGGTATTGTTATAATGATATAGTAAAAATTAAATTATAAATTTCTTTTGAAGTTTTCATGCATTGATAAAATTTTGAGAATGATGTGTAAACTTGTTCAATTGGAGCTAGTGGATATCAACATTATATTGTCAATTTTTTGGAAAATGGTCCTACCATTTTAGAATCCAGGCGTAGTTGTATTTCTGATTAACAACTTTGTAGTTAGGTCGTGCATATCTGACAATGATGTAAGAACAATTTTGTCTGGTAAAAAAAATAGTACAATATTTGTAAAGTAATATATAATTGTACCATTATAGAAATACATACAAAAAATATTAATACCATAATGACTTAAATCATTCCAATAATGCAAAAGCATTAAAATATTGAGTCTTGTTCTAAATAATCAAAAGAAGATTAATTAAATGAAAAAATTAAAGAAAGAAAAATTTAACCTAATTTTTTTTAAATGCAAGAAAATGATTTTCAAGGTTCTTGATTTATAATCTTTGATGCTCAACTATCGGGCTAATTATTTGACCAAAGTTTATGTTATACTGTATATTGTATTTTTAATACATTTTAAGATATTCGTAGTATATGTTTAACAATTATGCCAACTCTGGTTGGGATGTGCTTCATACCTAAGACCTTTCTTATAGAAATTAATGAATAAGTTAAAAATAACAAATAGTTAATGGAATATTGCGTTACTAAAGTTTATACTAACGGGATGTAGGGTTATTTAAGGGTAGAAAATAATATAATAGAGGGTAAATAAGGAAATTATAAAAAAAATATTAAAATCAAAATAATATGAACCATTTATTTCAACAAACAATTACACCAACATTTTTTTGTTCTCATTAAGGGCCTAACTTTATTGACTCTTATTAGATTTGTATTTGTATATTGTATGTATGCATTTGTAGATATTATATATTAGAGATATATTTTTTTAAATCTTAAATTTTGATAATGTAATTTAAAAGAATAAATTTGCTTTATATTCAATCACGACAGATTATAGATGTGTTTATTTTCATAAATTTTATAGTTTTATATATATTAAAATTATAATATGTCAAGACATTGTGGTCTAGTGGTACCTGGTTGCATGCCCATATAGGAGGGTGTGGATTTGAGTCTTAGTGAAGTCAATATTAACTTTTGTGTTTTAGTAGGTTGAGAGAGTAGTTATGAACAGATACTGCATATTGTATAATGTCTAATAAACAGTACAATTTTAGTATTATTTTGAGTAATTGAACATGATGATATCATTCACATTTTGTATTTGTAAAATTGACTGTTTGTATGTAACCACAATATATACCTATTGAATTATTGTTGTATGTCATTTGAAAAAAAAATCATCTAACTCTTAAAAATATTTTTGACATTATCACTATTATATAGAAATTTGTCCCTACATAAATGACTTTTATATTCAATACTAGTTTTATACGCGCATTGCGCGAATGGGTTAATGCCCAATGTTTATATTTAAATAAATATTTGAAAGTATATATCAATGCAAGATTATATATGAGAAGTTTATACATCGGTAATTGAATGTCGAATTTTTTTATTTAAATATCTAACACAAAGTATATGAATCCAAGATAATATAGAAAATTTATTATAATTATTACTAAAATAAATGTTTGCAACCTTGTAAAATCGATAGTCTAAATATTTGGTCAAAAAATGATAGTCTAAATAAATACTACTTTTAATTTGAATTTTTCTAAGTGTTCTTAATTCTCTTTTGAGTAACATTGTCATTGTCGATCTTCATCTTTACTATTTGTTCTCTTCCTTTTTTTTCGTAGTGTGTTATTTGCAATTCGGTTATTTTTGGTAGCATAGATGACAACGTCTTATGATATATGAGCTATGTACTTTCCTTTAGGTGTTCTGTTTGGGGTTCGATCATTTGGTTCAACCATTATTGTTGAATGAGTTATTGTGGATAAAGAAATCCCTAGTTTAAGAAAAAAGATTAAATAAATTAATAAAAATCTGAAATTTAAAATATTATGTATCCAAAGATATTAAAAGGTAGTTTCTCGCTTCAATTTGCTGGGTAATGGGTTATTTGAGTACTTTCATTGTCAACAAATCCTCAAGTATTTTTTTTTTTTGAACAAACCAAGCAAAAGCATTGCATTAATGGAAAAATGGAGCAACAAAATCAGGGGGATAAAGATCCCAAAACAAAGGAGCAGCATGAGAATAGGCCTCACAAGCTAGCACATGAGCTACAGTATTGGAGCTTCTAGGAATAAAGACAATAGAACACAAAGGGAAAGAATTAAGAATACGCCTACAATCCGACACCGCAATCCCCGCATAAGAGCACGGTTCAGGCACTGGCTTTGTCAGCAGACGATGGAGCGATGAACTATCTGTATACAAACGAACCGGGGTTGATACATGATCCTTCAGCCACGACAAGGCTTCCTTACATGCGAGTGCTTCCGCCATAAGTGAATCCAAACATATTGCCAATTTTCCATTCATAGCAGCAAGGTAGCTGCGGTCATGAGCCGTAAGAACGACTCCATATGTCGCCTCCCGTGTTGTAGCCTTGAATCCACCATCTACATAGCAATGTAAAACAGGCGAAAGGGTAGTGTTCGGTTCCGAGGAGGCCGACGTGGAATCCAGAGCAGCAGACAGCAGATCTCGTGCGATTGGAGCAGCATGCTTCGCCCAGTCATAAGCTGCAGTTGCTGCCCTCGCCCAAACAGCAGACGGCTTTGGTAGCAACACATCCCACACAGCAGTGTTACGGGCGTTCCACAAAGCATACATCACCGAAATAATAGCCTCCATCACATGAGGTTCAAAGGTCCCAAATCATTAGAGAGCCAATCCGGGAAGCTGTTACCAAACACATCAGAAACCGGTAATTTAGAAACATGCCAAACCCGTTGAGAGAAATCACACGAAAATAAACAATGCATCACACTCTCAACATGAGTAGCACACATAGGGCATGTTGGTGATATTTCCACCCTTTTAATCAATAAATTAGCAGTAGTAGGGAGGATGTCTCTGAGAGCCCTCCAGAGGAAGGTTCTCCATTTGGGAGGGACTTTTAATTTCCATAGTTGTTTCCATTTATCAAAAGCACCCGGTATTGGCTCAAATTCCCCAACAAGCCTCCTGTAACCAGATTTGACCGTATATGCGCTACTAGGTTCACCCATCCAGTACCAAGAATCATGATATGTTGGGCTAACAGGAATTTTAGCAATTCGAACGACATCCTCCTGCAGAAAACTATCCCTCAATATCGCTAAATCCCATGTATTAGTGACCGGGTCTATCAAACCAACAACCTTAGAACCCTGCAAATTAGGAGGCATAACAGTATGTATTATCGGGTCCTGATCATCCACCAACCAGGGATCTCCCCATATCAATGTTGATTCACCATTACCAATCCGGCGGCGTACATTCCCACAAACCAAACCATGCGCTGCCATAATACTTCTCCAACAAAAACTGGGGCAATTTCCAATTGCAGCATCCATAAACGAGGTGGTAGGGTAATACCTGGCTTTGTATAAACGCGCAACTAGGCAATGAGGCCTCGCAAGAAACCGCCATGCCTGTTTACCCCGTATAGCCAAATTAAAACACCGTAAATCCTTGAAACCAAGGCCTCCAACCTTCTTAGGCGGGCACATACGGTCCCAAGCTAGCCAGTGAATACCCTTATTAGCCCCAGAACCCCACCAAAATCGATTCATAGCCCTTTCAATAGCCATACAGAGGGAATCTGGTAGACGAAAGACACTCATTGAGAAAGTGGGCATAGCTTGAGCCACACTCTTCAAGAGTACCTCCTTGCCCGCCCGAGACAGTAACTTCTTATCCCAGGAGCTAATACGGTGTCTGATCTTATCCTCAACATAGCTGAACACTGCACGTTTATTTCTCCCAACAAACGTTGGTAAGCCCAGATATTTACCAAAGTTGGGAGCTTGGGATACACCAAGAACCGCCGCAACATCATCTCGATCTGCCGGAGTTGTATTCTTACAGAAGCAAATACTGGACTTGTGAAAGTTCACCACTTGGCCCGAAAGCATCTCATAAGCCTGCAGACACTCCTTTACAACAATTGCCTCCTGAACATTCGCCTTAAAAAACAACAAACTATCATCAGCGAAAAATAAATGAGAAATAGCCAGGGCACCCCTAGCTACCCTACAACCATGTATTCTTCCCTGCAATTGAGCCTGTTGTAACAAACGTGAGAGCCCCTCAGCGCAGATAATGAAAAGATAGGGGGACAAAGGATCCCCTTGGCGGAGCCCGCGAGTTGGGGTTACTTGGCCACCTGTCACCCCATTAATTTGAATATTATATGACCCGGTGGTTACACAAAGCATGATTAAATCCACCCAACTTTGATGAAATCCCAATACCTCCATCATACGTCTCAGAAAACCCCATTCCATGCGGTCATAGGCCTTAGCCATATCCAGTTTCAAGGCACCCCACCCCATCTTACCCAACTGTTTTCGATTAAGAAAATGGCCTACCTCCGCCGCCACCAGAATATTGTCAGTGATTAACCTCCCAGGCACAAACGCACTTTGTGATTCAGAAATTATTTCATCAAGGAGAAACTTCATCCTGTTAGCCAACATTTTCGCCATTATTTTATAAACCACATTACATAACGCAATGGGCCTCAAATCTGTAACAAACTCTGGATTACCCTTCTTGGGTATAAGGACCACATTAGCATCACACAGACCATCAGGAAACTGAAATGTATGTAGACAATTCAGAGCAAAAGCAGAGACATCCCGACCCACGACATCCCAAAACTGCTGATAGAAACCAGGATTCATCCCATCAGGACCGGGGGCCTTATTTGGAAACATGGAAAATAGGGCATCTTTAACCTCATACTCCTCAAACGGCCGCGTTAAAGCGGCATTATGCACAGCTGTGACTAGCGGGGTTATAGTATTGAACAACGCATGATCACTAACCACAGAACTAGCACCAGACAGGAATATATGCTGAAAATAACTCATAATCTCAGCATGCATTTCTAACCCCTCCACCCAAACACCATTACTATTTTTCAAACTCAAAATAGCATTATACTTTTTACGGGCAGAGGCATACCTGTGATAAAACTTCGTATTTGAATCAGCTCCCCGTAACCAGTGTTGCTTAGCCCGTTGTTTCCAAAAAACCTCCTCCTAAGTCTCCAACAGGCGGAGCTGTTCATCAACCCGATTGTATTCGGCTAGCGAGGCAGCATCAGTACTCCCCCTCAAACGAGCCAGCTTATCTTTGAAAGCCTTAATCTGCTTCCCAAAATTATTAAACTTATCACCACCCCAACTCCTCAGACGCTCGCCACATAGCCGAACGGAGTCTACAAAGCCCATACCGTGACCATCTGCCCAAGCCTCCTCCACAACTCCCCGACAACCAGAGTCATGCAACCACGCCATTTCAAACCGGAAGGGACGCACGCCCAACCTCCTATAAGCACCATTATCCCGCACGTTAAGATATAGAGCAGTATGGTCCGAACAATGCATTAGAATATTATGAACTTTTGCATTCGAAACCAAATTGCACCAACTCTCCATAGCAACCACCCTGTCTAACCTTTCCTCCACCCACCCAGCAGTGCCGCGCCCCCTATCCCAGGTATACGGATAACCCAATGTTGGCAGCGACGACAACCCGCAATCATCCAACGCCTCCCCAAACCCACGGAGAAGATTTTCCGGGTGTGGGTTTCCCCCCCTTTTCTCATGCTGGAACAACAAGTCATTAAAATCACCAATTATTGCCCATGGTAAGGGAGACAAAGACTGGAGTGATCTTATCAAATCCCATGAGTTAATCCTCAAGTAGTTAATATGATTGGTTTCAAACTATTCTTTTTTGTTTTTTTTCATGGTATTAAAGAAATACATATGTATCATTTTTTGGTGTAACTACTAATTTATTTAATTCAATAAGAGTAAAATAGAGTGATTCCGCTTCAATATGTTCGGTTATTATTTGAGTACTCTCATTGTCAACAAATCACCAAGTAGTTAATATAATTAGCTTCAAATTATTTTAAAAATTTATTTTTCATAGTATTAATAAAATACTTGGTAAATAAATATATAACTTTATTTTGTACTATAACTTTGATATTTAATTACAAGATATTGTAAAAATAAGATAATGGACAATGTAATGAATATCAATTCATAAATTTGAATGTAAAGAATCTTTGCATGAGAGAAAATAAAGACACTATAACTAATGAAATTATTTCTCTTATTTAATTTAATTTTTTGATAATGAATAATTTTTCAAATAAAGTTATTGTAGACACATAATTCTAAATTAAAGAAATATATATATATATATATATATATATATATATCATTTTTTGTTTTAGCTACTAATTTATTTAATTTAATAAGAGTAAAATAGAGTGAGAAACTTAATTATGAATTTATTTAATTTAATACGAGTAAAATAGAGTGAGAAACTTAATTATGAATTTATTTAATTTAATAAGAGTAAAATAGAGTGAGAAACTTAATTATGTCAAATTTGATTGAGATGAAGTTCGAACCTAAGACCTTTCTTATAGAAATTAATGGGTAAGTTAAAAGTTAACGGAATATTAACGGAGAAGAGAATATTTAACGGATAATCATAAAAGTAAGGTTAAATTAGGTAATCTCTATTAATAATATTAATTTGAATTATCTTAACCATCTATTTGATTAAATAATTCATCTGAACCATCCATTTGATTAAATAATTTTACTGCCATTTTTTCTACCCATTTTAGGCCTAACTCTCTTTGGCTCTTATTAGTATAGTAGATTTAAAACTATGAAAGATAAAATATATAATTATTATGATTTTAGAATTCTTTTATCGACAAATTTAAGTGTTATTGTATTCATTTAAAAAATTTCTTGTACAAATGGTGTAAACAAATTTTATAAAATACGATAAATTAAAAAATTTATAAATCTAAAATAATAGAGTTATTTAAATATTACTAGCTCAAAAAAATGATTTATGTTAATAACATAATTGAATAAAAACTAACATAAAAAACTAATTGAACTAACTTACCTTTATAGAGATTGAACAAATCTAATGTTATTGGATAAATGTCTCACAACCATTTTCCTAAACTCATACTCTTGATTGGGTGGATTTCATTTTAAATTTTGCCTAAACTCATGTTCTTGGTTGAAAATTTCATAAATATTTAGAAATATGTCTAGATAGTATATAGTTAGTGACGACAATAACAACCCATACAAAATTTTAAAAAACTAAATTCTTTTAATTTATAATTTGTAATTTCTAATGTAATTCTTAATTATAATTACGGTAATATGAATTATAATTAAGTAAATGAAATTAAAAATTTAAATAAATATGTATTCATAAATACTTAGAAATCTGTTTAAATATATACAGATACTTATGCACTATATTAATCATACAAAATAAAAATATTAATTTTTTAAATTTCTAAATATTTTTTTTATTCATATTGTTGCAATTATAATATATATGAAATACAATTAGGAATAATTAATTTAATTACATAAATTTCGTTTATAAATTTATCTAAATATGTACATAATTAGGGGCTATATTAACCATACAAAATTTTAATTTTGTATGCTATGAAAATACATGTACAGCTGACAAAATATATGGAAAGCCCAACTATATTATTATATTATAAGTTTTAGTATTTTTTTCTTTTTGTTTTAATTTTTTATAAAATTCATGATAACATAATTTGTCTGTGCATCACACGAGTAAATTAAAAAAAAAAAAATACACTGCTGTTTTTTGCATTTGCGATTGTCCATTAGGAAACGCTTAACATTACATTCGGGGAAAACGTGATTAGCTCTCACTAATGCTACCTAGTGGCCCACACTTTTTTTTTTTTTTTTTTTTAAATTTAAGGTTTTGTTCATCTCGATGGATCTCTAATTCTTTGTTGGCCTGACAAAAATTTAACTTATTCTAAAATCACTGGTGTTACTATTTAGATTGATCTATGAATTTTTATGAGCTTATTTTATTTTTTGTCATAGATTTATAAATGTCAATTCATTTTTAGTTCTTTTTTATTTTTTTCTGAACATCATCCTTTGATCCTAGTATTATTGTGTCATGATAATTTTTGGTCCATTAACAAAATCATTTAAATTTGGTAAAATACAAGGGCATTTAGATCTTTAGTTATATATTTTTTTCATAATAATAATAATAAATATAGTTGGTCAACCTACTTTGTATTAAAAAAAATTCTAAATGTCATTGTATTTAAAGATATTTCAACAATTTTGTTGATGGAAGACAAAAAATGATCATGTCACAATAATACTAGAACCAAATGATATTATGAAAAATAAGGAATAAAAGTGGAAGACCACCTATAAATCTAAGACAAAAAATGAAATTAACTCAATTTTTATAGTACGAGTATATCTTTAATCGTGACATTTAAAATATTATTTTATAGAATTAATATAATTCAATTTTTGGTCCTAGATTATATTTATAGATGACAGTAGTCCACTTTAATTAGTCTTTTTTTTCAAAACATCCCCGTTTGATCCTAGTATTATTGTAGAATGACCATTTTTTATCATCCGTTAACAAAATCATTTAAATATTGTTAAATACAAAGACATTTTGGTATATTCAATTCTAAGTGGTAAGTCCTTTGCCTTTTTTGGTCCTAGCTAAATTTATGTGTCATCTATTTTTAGTTTTTTTTTTTAAAAAAAACATCCCTGTTGGTCCTAACATTATTGTGACATGACCATTTTTTATCCTTCGTCTTCAAATATGTTTAAATGACATTAAAAATAACATTATTAACCACTCCAAATCCTCTCATTTTTTTTTTTCACTTTGGTAATAGAACCACAAGTATAGTGGATTTTTATGACTTAAATCGACTTATGCATTAGACTTAAGGTTTGCCATGAAGTAGACTAGTGGTTTTTTCAATTGCACTTTTTTGAATTTTGCAGCATAGTTATGTATTGATAATAATTTTATTACCAAGAACAAAAAGGAGGATTTTGGATGGTTAATAACGTCATTTTCATGTCATTTAAACATATTTGTTGACGGAGGATAAAAAACGATCATGCCAATAATGCTAGGACCAACGAATATGTTTTAAGAAAAAAATGATTAAAATAAAGTAGAATAACACATAAATTTAGAACTAAAAAATGAAAAAAACTTAACGCTTAGAATTGAATAGACTAAAATGCCTTTGTAGTTAAGGCAATTTAAACGATTTTGTTGACAAATGACAAAAAATAGTCATACCACAATAATACTAGGACCAAAGGGGATGTTTTAGAAAAGAGTTAATTCCATTTTTGGTCTTAGATTTATAGGTGGCAATCCACTTTTAGTCCTTTTTTATTAAAGCATCCTCATTTCGTCCTAGTATTATTGTGGCATGACCAATTTTGGTCCTCCATCAACAAAATCGTCGAAATATCATTAAATACAAAGACATTTCAATCTTTTCTATACAGAGTATGTTAAACCACTATATTTTTTATGTTTATTTTTTTGAAAACATTTATAATTGAAGATCGAAATGTCCTTGTATTTAACGATATTTAAACTGATTTGTTGATAAATGACAAAAAATGGTCATGTCACAATAATACTAGGACCAAAAGTGGATGTTCTAATAAAAAGGGATTAAAAGTGAATTGTCACTTATAAATCTAGGACCAAAAATAGAATTAAATCTTTAAGAAAAAAATCTAAAAATGGATCGATCCTTATAAATCTATAATAAAAAATGAAATTAACTCTATTTTATATGAATATCGTTTTTATGTACATTATAAATATTGGTTTAATATGTTCGCAAAGTCTCACTATTAAGTATTAAATACAAAATGATGAGATTTATAGGTTCAGAGTCCACTACTTATCCTTCTCCAAACGGCCCCTAATTAATTAAGATTCTCCGACAATGATGAGCCCAAAGCTAGTCAACAAAAAGCATGCAGTAAGTAATGAAGTGATTCCATGATTAGGTTCAAAAGGTTGGCCTAACATAACAAACCTTATAATATGTTATATTCCTATCCTTTTTCGAATTTTCGTTTTTTGTTTTTTCCATTGTCTTCTTTTCCGGAAAACGATGCTGCGTCCTAGAAACAAGCTTTGCATATGTTGAGGTTGCGTGCACTTCATTCCTCACTCAGTATTCAGGAATAGCAATACTTGCATTGTATGTTAAGGTTTTGCTATGAAATCATCATGCTCTTATCTTTAAATTCTGCTTTTAGTTATCGGTTGATGATACAATTCGTATTAAATTATTCGACTTTAACGTATGTATTTATGGGAAAAAGTATTTTACATAAATTAGAAGTGATGTAATGTACATCTCTGGTCCAGGGTCCACCCACATTCGCTCCGGGAGGCACTGGAGCTGGCCAGGGGGAATCGTCACTTGTAGGTATTGAACCCTGGTTCTCCTAAAATTCTTCCCCACAAAGAGAGCTCACTTGCCACTTGAGCTACCCCACTGGGTTGTAGTAAATACGATAATGTGACCACACGAGATAAATTTACTGGTTCAGTAAACAGTATTTGGGGAAGAGATTATGCTCAAATGAGTTAAGGTTCGAAACTCGACAGTTGGGTAGCGTGGGGATTATGCCCAAATGGGCAAATTCCTTGTGCTCATCAGCGATTGGCCCTGTATGCTGAACCACTGAATTACCGTGATTTACATCTTTCATAATGCTTTGCCGGGCCGGAGTGTGAGGAACCCTTGAGGTTGGTAATTCAGCCTTTTGGGAGTTTTGTGGGAAGTAAATACAATAATGTTTGGAAACGTATATGTTTATGTTTGGATGGAATTGAATGCTTAAGCCTCAATCAATGTTAGGAAAATTTTGGGTTTAGAGAAGTTTCTCTTATGGGAAATTATTTTGTAACCAATAAGAAAATGGGAATTAGCTAGGTTTATAAGATGTGGTCAAATTTTGAAACAGATCGAATTTGGTCTACCCAAAAAACTGTAATTATATTTACACTCTTTAAAGAAAATAAAAATTAAGTAAAGTGATAAGCGGTCTACACATAAAAGTTCCATTTAAAACTGACGGTATTAATTTAATTAACATTATAGATAAATTGGATAAGGAACTTAAGAAATAAGAACGAATATTAGTGATAACTGATTGCAGTGTAAATGAATTGTATTGTAGTTGTAGAAGTGAGTTCAATACAAGTGAATTGAAAAAAAACATGTCCGGTCATTACAACATTATGCTATTTATACAAAGGCCCTGTTTGGTAAATAATCAGCATATCAGTCAATTTTAGCTTATTTGATCACTATTAGGTGTTTGGTTAATAAGCTTTTTGTAACTCCAAAATGTTAAAATTCAAAAGGCTACTCAAAGCAACCTTTTTAATTAACTTTTTGAGAAAAGAAATTATACCAAACAGCTATCAGCTAACAGCTAATTTATCAAACAACTTTCTATCATTAGCTAATGTTATCAACAAATTATACCTTCTAACCCAAACAGTCAACCCAACCCAATCAGCTAACAAACGGGGCGAAAAAGTCTTTCAACATACACGGTTTTTCTTTGCCCGCATTGCTTTGGTGGTTAGCCCCTGGTCCTCTGCACCAAATGCCATGCCCCTTAGTTGACCACGTGTACTTCGGTTACTACTTCAATGGATAAGTGTAACGTTTTGAGTTGAATTGATTTGAGATTTTTTTTTTTTGAAAACAATTGATTTGAGATTTATGTCAATTAATTCAATCAAAAATGGTGATATATATCTTATTATTCTATAGTTATATTAATTTTTTTTTAAATATAATAAAAGATGAACAAAAGAAACTCAAGATTACGTAAAACGTGGTATACTCATTCCAATTACATTTGCAAATTAAACAACAAACAAGGCTCCCCTAGGTGGGGATGGAAACTAACCTCAAATTAGAGGTGTTTGGAAACCTAAAAATTATTTTTCAAATTTCTAGTGTTCGGGAGAGGGTTGAAAATTGAAGTCAACAGAAAATGATTTCCGGTCAAAGGAAAAATAGTTTAATTTTTCTGAAAAATGATTTGCGTTTTTTTTTTTTTTGTGGGAAGTCATTTTCTGAATCTAACTGCTTCTTCTTTCTGGATTTTTCCAAGAATGCTTCCTTGACTTTCTCTCGAGAATGCTTCCTTGGCTTTCTTCAGCCATCCTCCGATAACGATTTCTACTTTGACTGGTTTCCGACGAAAAACCAGTACTCTTTATTATTATTATTATTATTATTATTATTATTATTATTTTGTTATTTGGAAAAAATAGTTGGGCAAAACATAGCTATTGTCAAATCTTTTTTAGTTAACAACAATTAAAATTTTAATTATATAATTCTGTTTATTTTTTATAAAATGAACCAAACACACAAAAACAATTTTCTGAATGCAACCAAATACGAGAAATGAAAATATTTTCTAGAAAATAGCTTATTTTCTTATTTCCAAACACACCCTCAAAGTATTCCATGCAACTATTATCCAACCCAATCACATATTCACATTATAACAAATCCCAATAACTTCCCAGACACATTGATCATTTTGAATAAAATTTACAATTTAACTCAACTAATCCCATTGACTAAGAAATGCTTTATAATACTGAAAATTCAAGTCAATTTACTAGACAAACAGGTAGCCCATTGAGTCCTCCCAACTTGATCTAGAATATGTAACAGATTCAGCGATTGTATTTTTAATTTGGGTGGACAAATTTTGACTCAACGTAACCCATAACTCTCATCTACGTACCAAACTTCTCCCTCATCAATAGCTCAGCAGATAGACCAGAGCTTCTTTTCTTCCAAATATTACATACTGAAGAAGTAAATTAAACCTGCACATAAAAAAAATGTTTTAACCAAAAATTTTGTTACATGTTCATAACTACTTTTTCAACCTACACAAAGAGTCAATACCGCCCTTATGAGGCTATGACTTCCCATTTGAAAGAGCGCAACTGGACCACAAGGTCACTAAATTAATTAATATTCATTGGCATATAGCTAATTAGGCTATCCCGTTAGTAGATTTTGGTAAATTTTTTTAGGCAAAATAGCTTAGGTAGAAGTGAGAGAAGGAAAAGAGGGAGTACCTGAGGTTCTTGCACAAAGAGAGTTTTTTTTATCTTCTTGAGTGGACCCCACAAAAAAGGACAAGCAACCTCAATATCAACGTGGAGTGCACATTTGCGCTAGTCAGGCGCGTTTAGCAGACTTTTTTTTTTTTTTTCTTTTCTGTTTTCTGACAATTCGTTTTGGATCCCTCCTTCATTCCTAGTTGAAACTTAAAAAATTTACACTAAAAGCTTATCTATTGAGAATGCTCTAAGCCGGGTTCTCTACAAACTCTTGAATTGTACTTGCATTTTCTACTCTCTATGACATGACATGCCTTGACTGCTCAATTTAGTAGGGAGTCATGATGTTTATTCATTCCTCTTTTTTTTTTTCCTTCAATCAAATTTGAACACAAGTGAGAATAAAAATTAGGAAAAAAATTTGGGAGTCCATAAAATATTTTTCTTCTCATAAATACTATTATTGAAAATAAAAAGTAAAAACAAACAATAAAATATATTTATTCATAAACTATATAATGGAGAATCCCAAGAAATCCACTTCCCCCCTTAATTTGCTTGCTTTATATTATTACGTGTAAAAGAAAGCAGAAGGCGTCCCTGCCAAGAAATCTCCAACTCAAAACCTCCCTTCTCCTATCTCTCTCTCTCTCTTAGTTTTGCCCAATCCAATTCGCCGCCTATATTTACTCTGTGTGTGTATATATATATATACATAGATATATGTATGTGTACGTATATATGCAGTAGTTGGCACGTCGAAATAATTAATAACAGAAAATGTACTTGTTCCTCTCTTCTCAAGTTTCTTCTTGATAGCCTGATCATAGCTTCTTCTCTTTCATTATTGGCACCAAGGTATCCATTGTTGCTTCTTTATTAATCTCAGAATCTCCCCAGCATTATCCTCTCATCTTCATTTATCCAATTCAGCAAAATTATTATTATTATTTGATTTAAATATACTATTTTGAAATTGGGTTTAATCCAATTGCAGCATTTGATCTAATTTCTCTTGGATCCCAAGTTCTGTAGTGAATCTTGCTTCTGGGCTTTCTTCTGCTTCGACAAGAGGTTCAATTCTTACTGTTTTTTTTTTTCCACCTTTTTTTAATTTGTTGCTTTGAATTATTGGGTTTAATTTGAATTCTGAGATTTATGAATTTCATTTGGTGGGTGATCTATTAATTGTGATTTTGATGCTTTCTTTTAGGGGTTGGAATTGGAAGATTCAGAAGATGTTGGGAGAATTCATAACCAGTAGCCTAGTGTATGTAATCATTTTTCTTCTTTTTTTTTTCCCACTTCTACTCATGATTTGATTCTCTGTGTTTTATCTTTAGATTTTTGCTTTAATGCTTTTTTCTGAGCTTTATTTATCTGCTTAATAACTTATTTATTGTTGATTTTCTAAATTGTTGAATCTGTGTTGACAGATTGATTCTTGGCTATGCCTACCCTGCTCTTGAATGCTTCAAAAGTGTGGAGAAGAACAGAGTTGACATTGCAGAACTGCGTTTTTGGTGCCAATACTGGTATGCCTCTCAAAAATAAACAAATGAATTTATCAATCACATAATGTTATGTTAATGATTTACTGTTCATATCTTATAAAATATATAATCTCTATGTACAAGGTAATTATCACTTTTTATCTGAATAGAAATTTTGATCTTTGAATATACATTATTAGAGTTAATGGGTCTGGAGTCCTTGGAGTATAGCTATTGTGTCATGTTTAATCCTAAAATTTCATATTAACCACCCATGATTTTTCAACTTTCAAAATTTAACCAGTCGTGGTCCTTTTAACTTTTAAATTTCAACCCGTCGCAGTCCTTTAACTTTTTAAATTTTAACCAGTCGTGGCTCTTCAACTTTCAAATTTTAATCAGTTGGATCATTCTGCAAGGACCGCAGTTGATTAAAATCTAAAATTAAAGTTGAAGGAACACATGTGGTTAACTTGATACTTGAAGGACCTTAGTTGGTTAAAATTTGAAAATTAAAAGACCATAGGTGATTAACTTAAAAGTTTAGAACTAAACGTGACAAAATTAACTCTACATTATTATTATTGAATATTATGTTTTATAAGTCTTTTTGTCATGGAATTATATTTACAATAATGCTTAAATGGGATTTTAATTGGATGAGTTTAGGTGAGCTAATGCAACCAATAATTTGTACACAAAGGAAAAAAAAAAAAAAACATGACAGCTGATCACTATCAACTTTGAATAGTTTAATGAGTTGAGTGGTTATTTGACAATGACATGAGAAGATGCTTTACATAGGATTGGAGTGGCTAGCTAACATAAAATAACCTTGTAAAATGGTTTTAATGGTTGGAGTGGCTAGCTAATATAAAATAACCTTGTAAAATGGTTTTAATGGTTGTTGACTTGTTCCAAGTAACTGTCTATTATAAATGAAAAGCAATTTAATGCTGAAATAGGATTTACAGAATTACAGGTAAAGACTTGACTTAAAAGACTTAAAAAGTCTTCCTCAATTAAAGAATAATTAAGGATTTCATAACTTGCTTCTTTTCTCTCTCTCTCTCTTTTTTAATCTTTCTTGATTATTTAACTTCGGAAAAATTGTACTTTTTGTCCCTAAATTATAGGGTAATTATAGAATTCGTCCATGAGTGTTGATCATATTCACTTTTGGTTTTTAAATTATTATTAATATTGCACTTTTCGTCTTTTTGTGCCTACTTTTCGTTCTTGAGTTATACTAAAATTACAAATTTCGTTCTTAATGCCTTATTAGTAAAGGGACAAAAAGTACACACATCAGTAATAAGTGATAACTTAGGGACGGAAAGTGGGTATGACCAACGGTAGGACGAATTCTATAGTTACCTTATAACTTAGGAACGAAAAATACAATTTTTCCTAAATTTAATTTCTTATTGTACTTTAATTTCTTGTTTCCATAATACTTTTGAAGCATTCAATATCATAAGTCGATTCAGAAGGCCATAATTTTCATTTTTCAGGATAATTGTTGCGTTGGTTAGAGTACTGGAGAGTATTGGCGATCTTTCTGTCTCATGGTATGCACTATTTAAGCTTTGTTCGTTTGAACTCAAATAACTTGATGTTAGTTCATAGTCCACAAAATTTATTAATTACAATTTTTTTTTATTTAAAATCTAGGATGCCAATGTATACCGAAGCAAAGTTGGCACTTTTCATCTACTTGTGGCATCCTAAAACAAAGGTACTTAATATTTTTACTGACTGTTATATCAAATGATGTGATTTTTGACAAATATCACAATTCTTTATATTCAGTTAAAATTCAAAAATTGGTTATCAAATATCAAAATGGTTATTAAATATTGGAGTAGCTTGGTGGTAATAAGTATTTTTTTCTTACTATAAAAGATCTGGAGATCAAATCCATGTATTTTTACACGAATTCTACTGCATAGACTCACATTTTCTATTCCATTACTTTTATTTCTTGACGTTGCAAGATATGATATGTTATCTTCATCCTGTGGGTCCCAAGGGATGTGTCAACATCAAATTTTTGTGTGAGTGAGTAAATGTATGGAGTATAACTTAGGAGTCCAAGTAGTATTTTGATTATTTTCTTTTTTACCCTCGAATTCCTGAAAACGAAACAATCATTATTGTGTGGACCACGGTGCACACAGTTGTGTGAACTATACTATCAAATAGTGTACATCCAGTATAAAAATAATGTATTTTTTGTGTATTAAAATTGTACATTGTATTCAGGAGATATACATTATTTGTGTACTAAATGTACATTATATTGTATAATGTATATTTAGTACACAAATAATGAACATTTAATATATTAAAAATGTACTTTTTATTATGGTCCATACAACACTATGTAGACCGTGGTCCACACCATAATTTGTCAAAACCAAAGAAGTGCAAATTATTGCATGGACCATGGTCCACATAGCTGTGCGGGCCAAAAATAAAAAGTACATTATTTTTGTACTGAAAGTAAATTATTTATGTACTGTAGGTACATTATTTGATAGTATATATTAAATAATATACCTTCAGTACAAAAATAATGTACCCTAAAATAATGTATCTCCAGTACAAAAATAATGTACTTTTTATTTTTGGACCATGGTCCATGCAATAATGTGGGCTGGCTTGCCAGCTGTTGGGGCGGGATGGGCCTAGCTATTGGCGGCTCGCGGGCTTTGTACTGGCTTGCCGGCCCGTATGTTCACAAAAATTAGTTAATCTGGAGACGAATTAATGTAGGGGACAACGTATATCTATGAAGCATTGTTGAGGCCATTTGTGGCAAAACATGAAGGGGACATTGACAGGAGATTCTGGGAATTTAGAGCCAAAGCATGGGACTTGGCCATCTATTACTGGCACAACTGCACAGAGTTAGGACAGGCAAAGATCCTTGACATGGTCGAGCTCATGGCTTCTCCCTCTAGGAAGGCCACCCAAAAAAGCTCCGAGGTAAATTTTTAAATATCATAAGTTTATTTACGATTTGTCACAAGTTATGTTTTTTTTTTTTTAGTGAATAGGAAAACTTGTTGCCACTATTGATCTCATTTGACTGACCTTATAATTACTATAGAAATTTTCACTGTTGATCCATTGACTAATATATATGAATCATATTTGGTCATTAATTATTAATAAAAAAAAAAAGGGAAAATGACACTTTTTTCCCGCATAAGAAAACTACCACTTTTAAAATAACTGAGGGGAAAAAACTACCACTTTAATAACATAGGGGGAAAAAGTGCTATAAGCACATAACATAGGGGGAAAAAGTGTCATTTTCCCTAAAAAAATTTAATTAGATGCACAACTATTTAATTTGTATCAGATTTGATTATGTCGTCCAATTTGTTGGCTAACTATTGCCAGGAGTGTTCATTCCAGAAGGAGCATTGCATTTGCGTCTTCTGGAAGGTGCACTTCAAGAAGGAGCTCTGCATAATTGCTCATTTCGGAAGGAGCACTTCACTTCTAGCAATAGCTTTGAAAAATTGAACAGAAAGATCAAATGTGATACAAATTATATAGTTATGCACTTAATTAAAAAATTTTAATTGTGAAGGAACAAATATGATTCATCTATAATAATCAAACAACGAAAAGTAAAATTTGTTATAATTAGTAAGTCAAAAGACTAATCAATTTGACCGTGTTACCCCATTTGTCACAAGTTATTGATGAACACGTTGTATATTGTTTTCTTCTCGTAGAAGAAGGACAAACACAACCGTCATAGCGGCGCGCCGCCGCCGCCGCCACCTGCCCCTCCTAGCTCATCTTCCGGCTTTTTCAAGAAGAAGTCATCCGACAAGCGGCGGACGTCGCCACCACCTTCTCCGTTTTCAACTTACCGATCGGTTTCACAGCCGACTAAGTCAAATTTGGTCGAGGTTCAACTTCAGGATCAAACACAAGTCGTATATCCCGTCGAAAATTATATGGTAGATTCAGAGAGTGTATCTAGCTATGAAGATCGTTCGCGTGGTTGGATATCGAGATTTAGCCGTTCCAGAGGCCGTGGTTAGATTTAGAATATGCAGAAAATTTGTGAAATGTGTAAAAAAGAGAAATCAGTTGTAATCAAAACTCAGATTTATTTATTTAATTTATTATTAACATTGATTGATTTTCAGCTCCAATGACGTCGTCACTGCGATTGATGAGGTAGGAACCATAGTCG
>CM008332.1:12621568-12633210 GCA_002525835.2 Ipomoea batatas
TACGCATGTATGAATTTTTCTAACATATAATGACCCTCGTATTACCATTTACCAAACTCACTCTTTCATAGAGAAGGGTGCTTCAGCCATGCCTATAATATCTCAATCTGCTAGTGCTTGCCCCCATTGACTTTGCAAAAGGATTCTGCTTGTTCAGTTAGGCTTGTGGAATGCAGGTTCATTCTTTCAAGCTTCAATCATTGTTGTTCTTCATTTCCTAAAATTCTTTAGAAATTCCATTCCTATGATTCCCTGAAATTCTAACCTTATTGAATGTTAGATTACTTTAAGAAGAAATTCTTGCAAATATGCATTGGGAAAATTATTGTGTGGATCACAGTCCAAAATGATTCATTTTTAATGTTAAAAAATTTCATTGCTCTGCACGTGTATTAGAATAATGAACATTTTGAGGTAAGATAATGTATTTTATAAGTTAGAATAATGTACTTTATATGTGTGAGAATAATAAAATTTCTAGAGTAAGATAATTTCTAATGTAAACGCAAGCATATACATACATATATATATAAATATATATATATATTATTCTAACTTATAAAATGTCATAATCAAGTGTGGCCGCCCCTTAACAAGCGGTCAGTGCGGCCGCACCACTATGTATACAAATATATACCACTCAATGTTAGAAAATGCACCACACAAATATGCAACATTAGGTACGCATCACCAAAAAACTCACCACTAGGTATGCAAATATACACCACACAGTGTTAGCAAATGCATCATTAGGGGCAGGGGAGTTATGGTGCATCATTTTGGGGGTGTGGTGTGTTTTTCCGTGTTTTTGTGTATTTTCATTGTGGTGCGTTTTCTAACATTGAGTGGTGTATTTTCTAACATTGAGTGGTGCGAACTGCACCGACCGCACGGGAAGACGCGACCACATTTGACCGGGAACCTCTGACCCACTATCACGTTGAGCGGACTCCCTTAGGGTATAAAAGCCTTTTACTCGATCTATTCATTAATAAAAGAGTATTTTGTCGGTATACGCGTATTTTACTCTATCATTTTAGCGCCGTCCGTGGGGACTGTCACGATAAGCCCGGCCTCCGTGCTCGTGTACCAGTCCTCAACGATGTACCCGTATATAGATTTTTTCAACGATCCAGAGCAGGATGCAAACTCCGATCTCCGGTCATGCCTTAGTTCGCGCTTAGAGCCGAACAATATGGCCGAGGTACCCCCTCTTGACCGGTCAACATTATCCAGCAACCCCAGGCTTTCCCTATACCTGTAAGGTCGGTCCCTTATCAATACCCCATGTACCCGGTGGACCCCGCCATGCAATAGTGGCCTAACTCTCTATGCTTCTATGCACAACCGTTTACTCAGCCGTTTTCAACCGGCACAGCCTGCGCAACTGACACACCCCCAGGCTCCACAGCTTAAACCTTCGACTGTGGAGGTAGCTCCCGTAGCCGCTCCCGAGCTCCGAAGAGCCCAATCAGAAGACGAGCCCAGTCTTCCTGTCCGTAGGCTCCGGATCCAGTGCTCCGCCCGGCATTCTCTCGACTTAGTGTCTTATGGGCCTCCCGCCATTCTGATCGCGGAGAGTGGCCGAGGGCGAGCGCGTTTGACCGGATCATTCCACCGATCCGAAGGAAACCTGGCCCAGTTGAAGAAGGGAGAAAGCCTTTGGATTTACCAATTGCACCAAGCGACAAAGACTCAAGTGTGGCCAGTTCCAACCAGTCACTGCGCCGACAAGACCGGACTCGAGCTCAAGGCATCGGTCTCTCCAGAGGTATTCTTGATCAAGTTAGGGAAGAGTGAAACCGTTGGAAACGAGAACAGGGTGATAGCCATCCAGCTGACCGAGCTAGCAATTTGCTAATAACTCCCTTTACCCAAGATATTATGGATCAATATTACCCGATCGATCTCAGAATCCCTGGCGACAAATATTACAGCGGTCGAACAGACCCTGAGCACCACATTAACTCATATTATGGAAACATGCTTATGATGGGAGTCTCCGAGGCAGTCATGTGCTTAAGTGATTAGAGTTTAGATAGTATGCTTGCTTGAGGACAAGCAAGGTTTAAGTGTGGAAACTTTGATAAACACCAAGAATAGTCTAATTTAAGGGTAAAAAATAGGATAAAATAGGGAAGTTTTGCCACCCATTTATAACAATTTCGTGCATTTAAACTCAGATGTGATCAAAAACCTCTAACCCAACTTTAGAGAATGTTTTGAAGTTAATTCCGCAGATTGAAAAGGGATTCGAGGCCAAAACGGAGCGGAAAGCAAAGGAGCCGCCAAGCAGGAACCGTCCACGCAGCCAACACGCGTGTGGGAGGCGTGGATCATTTCCAGTAGCCATCCACGCCTCCATTCACGCGTGAAGGTGGCGTGATCAGGCCCTAGGGGCCATTTCGGGATTTTTGACTCCATGTTGCCTATTTAAACCCTCCTTCTGAAAAGGAAAACCCTAACTAGTTTTTAGATCTGAAGTTCTCTTTGTTTTCTCCCTCTTGGGGGAAAACTTCATTCCCTTAGATTAGATTGAAGAAACAATGATAGAAGGGTAGAAGATTAAAGGCAAAAATGTAATAGAATCCATTCTCTATGGATGGTAACTCTTCTTTTCACTATCTATTTCAATTTCGTCTTTGTTTCCTTTGAATCTTCTATTGTTTTTTCTTGTTTCCTATTTTAATGTTTGCTTAGATTAGATAGGGGATTGGTGGCCCCGAAACTAGCTATGTGGTTGAATTGTTGAAGAAATTGCTTTAAAAATGTGAGCTTTATGTTCTTGGATTTGAATACTTGTGTGGTTGATGTTTGATATGCTTTGTGCCTAAGTGTGGCCATATTAAGTAGCAAACCCCGTGAAAGTGAGTGTGTGCGCAATAGCGGCCTCTCGCGAGTCCAACTCATCCACATCCCCGCCCTTAGTCCGAAAGGAAGAGGTCCGGGAGGAGTGGTAGACAAGGTGTTCGATGAAATGCCCCAACCGAATGAGGATGTGGGAGTCCAAGTGTGACGCCACTTGGTGAAGTGCCATGAACTCCCTAGTTGAATCCGAATCATTTGCTTGCAAAACCATTAGATAGTAGACCGCGTATGCTAGCCACGAGCCCCAATCTCCATTTTACCTTTTTTTAAACCCACCATTTAAAACCTTAAACTCTTGTACAAATGCCTTTGAGGCTAGTCATTCACGTAACACTTTTCCTTCAACCTCCTAAATGCCGACATTAACTCAACTCCAAACCTGCCTTCCTTGAGAGACCGACACTCGGGGAGTCTTGACTCTTCGTTTTAACACATTCCATACCCGACATACCCCTCACCACAAACAAACCAACACCAGAGAGCCAGAATGGGGCGACAACACGGAAGAGCGTCGCAGCTGGGCTCATGACTTGCATGTTGGTCTAATAGAGAGAGCCAACCCCGAGAAGAGGGCGCAGGCATAGCAGATTGTGTTCACAGATCGGGATCTCCTAGATAGTGCGGACTACGCGACAGAGGCCCTGGTAGTAACGATAGATATCGAGGGGGTCGATGTCCAGCAGGTCATGGAGGACACCGGGAGTAGTGTGAACGTCTTGTACATGGACGTATTCAAGAAGCTATAGTTAGATCGGTCAGTCTTGACACCGGTCTGGACTTCTTTATTGGGTTTTATCAGGGATATGATGCACCACGAGGGTGTCATCCGTTTGCCAGTTGAGGTTGGAGTGGTCCCGAGGTCGCTGAAAGTAATGATGGAATTTGTGGTCGTCGACCTGACATGTGTCCATAACGTTATTCTGGGAAGGCCAGGGATTTCACAGATCGGGGCGATCATTTCCATGCTCCACAGTGAGAACCCTATGATCTCGCGACACTTGGCTCCTGAGGACGGGACCCGCTTTTAGACCGGTGCATGCCCGCGACACGGCCGCCATGCGGCTGACCCGGTACTTGTCCCCTGACAGTCTATAAATATCGCATTTAATGCTCCGAGAAGGACTTTTGACTCTTTCTGATATATAATATTCAAAGAGCTCGGGAACCTCTGACCCACTGTCACGTTGACCGGACTCCCTTAGGGTATAAAAGCCTTGTACCCGATCTATTCATTAATAAAAGAATATTTTGTCGGTATACGCGTATTTTACTCTATCACCCATATTCAGATAACTTTATTATCCTCAATTACAATAAATTTGAATAATCTTTTTTCATGTTTTCATACAAGATAATGTACCATGTCTATAAAAAAGCATGTACGAAGTAAAATATTGGCAAGAAAAATACTTCATGTACTCTCATATTCCCTGTCTATAAAAATAATGTACCATGTCTATAAAAATACTTTGATTGGAGTTTTAAAAAAATGGATAAACGTCATGATCCCTGTCAAATCACAGAGAGAAAAATAGGAGTAAGAATTGGGAGTATATATAGAATTATTAGTGGCAAACGTTTTAACTTTTGTTGTCAAAGTGAAATTATTTGAAGGATTAAGCGTTGTTTGGTAATTACGACTACTCTAAAGCCCAACACCGCGAAAACTTTAAGCAATCCGGCGGCGTTGAGCAAAGGATGGTGGGAGACGAGGGAAAACTTGGCGAAAGAGAAGAAGAGGATGGAGGTGAAGAAGAGGAGCAGATTGTTGAAGGGCTGGGATTGTATAAGGGAAAGGTGAGGATAGTGAACAGTGAAGAGCCATCAGAGGAGACGATGCTGCTGTGGGGAATACAACAGCCTATTCTCTCAAAGCCCAATGCCTTCGCCAAACAGTCTTCCCTCCAACTCCGCCTTGACTCATGTGGCCGCTCTCTATCCATTCTTCAATCTCCTTCCTCTCTGGTATGCACTCTTACCAGAAATTGAATTCAAAAGATTCTATTTTTTTTTCTCACTGCAAAATCAATGTGTTGGTGGTATTATAATCTGCTGGAGTATGTAATTTTTAATCTATTATATGCTTCTTATTGTTACCGCAAGTTCATGACTTTGCTAGGCAATTAGTCTACCGTAATTTACACTTTTGTATAGCAAGGATAAAATGATAAATTGGAAAATCATGTTTTCTAATCTATATTTTTTTTTAACCCCCGGGTTTAGCTGTATTTATTGATTGCAATGCCCTATGTGTTCTTCTGGAGTAGCCATTGCTTCTGAAATACCTTGTATCTCATCAAACCCACTTGTGACTTGACTCTGGTGTTCATTGATCCTTTGTCAATTGTCATTTGGGGCTGAGTTCAATGAATAATTTTGAAAACTTCTTTGCTATATGGTGTTTGTGTTTTGTGGCAACTGGGAAGATATAAAGAGCCCCCATGAATGGTTTTGGGAGATTTCTGGGACAAACTTCTGTGCTATATGGTGCATTTGTGTGACCAAAGGAATGTAACTTTGAGTGGAGATAAACTTAGGCGTTTCTATATTACTTGTATAAAATATATTCATGTAACTAAATCCTAGCTGGCTTCCCCGTCAAAGTGAGCTTACAGCATGCTGGTCAATTATCACTCCAGATTCTATTGATTTGGACCAGGTCACTGCTGCTCTAGACTTTAGTGGACCAAGCTTGTTCTTAAATTTTAGATCTTTAGATTTGTAAGATCATTCTGCTGGTCTAGGCTCCCGCTTCGGGAGTCTCCAAGCTCTTGCCCTGCAGTAACTTGATGCTCTACTGTCCTCTGTGGGACTAACAACTCTATGGCTAATATTGAAACACAGAGAACTTGTAGATGGAAAATTTTCCTAAATTTTGTAAGAATTTCATTTCAGATTGGTGAATTTGTGAGAATTCCTGGAATCAATGAAGGAATTTAACTCCCAATGGAGATAAACTTAGTCATTGTCTAATTATCCAATAATACAACCGTAGGTAAAATGGCTGTTTTCCAATTGGCTGATACAAGCTGTTCGAACTGTCTATGGTTGCTTTGGGCTATGGATTCCATCTTCATTGTGAGTTTTGAGAAAGCTGGAATTCTGATGCTCCATGGTTTCTTTCCTTTAAGACAACATAATTTAGTTCATATTAATCTTCTCGGTGTTCGGGTAGGTTAGTGGTGATTGTCTTTTGTACATCAACTGTGTTGTCAAAGTCCATCTTTCACACACAAAATTTATATTATCATAGTATTGCAATCAGTAATGCCTCAAATGATCAAGTGCATAGATATGCTTTTGAATTTAGGGAACTCCAGGAGTTACTGGTTCAGTAATGTGGGACAGTGGAGTTGTTCTTGGAAAATTCTTAGAGCATGCTGTGGAATCAGGGACTGTTGTGCTTCAAGGAAAGAAGGTCGTTGAATTAGGCTCTGGCTGTGGATTAGTGGGGTAATTATTATTGGTGCTTCAACTTTTGTCATATAGTGTCGATGCTATGCTACTCTTTACCAGTTAAGGATACCTATAGTAGCAAATTCAACATGGAAAACTAGTAAAAGTTAAATCCCATTAAATTTCAGTTTGTATAAACTTGTTTCACAATAGTACCAAGTAAAACATATATTTTTAATAAATCTATTGCCTTTCTTCTGACTTTTGTCATTTTCAGGTGCATATCAGCACTTTTGGGTGCTCAGGTTATTCTTACTGATCTTCCAGATAGATTGAGATTACTGAAGAAAAATGTTGAAGCTAATCTGTATGGAGATGTAAAAGGTTCTGCAACAGTGACTGAACTTACGTGGGGAGATGAACTCGAATCTTTTCTGTGCGATCCTTTGCCTGATTATGGTATGATGGGCAACCTTTCTCCGAATACCATAATACCTTAATTGTTTCAATTTCTTATTTGTGAACACGTGCCAGATAAAAAGAGCTAATCATAGTACATATTTTATAATTGTACTTCTTAATTTTTTTGACCAAAACATGTAGCTAAGTAGATTAAATGTTTACCTGGAAATTAGTTAAATATTTATTTAGTCTTTTCTTGAAATGCAAATCCACTATTCATTGAAACAATATTACTTGGGTAATTTCTCTCAATTCTCTGTGAAAGATTACTTGAATGAACAATGTTCATATCACAATATACCAATGTTCATATTCTCATATATTAATTTTTAGGTGATAAAACCATTTGAATATTAATGTATTAGTATTTGAGCATTTATCTCATGAACATTAACATATTATCATATGAATGTACATGTAATACAATTTTGACATTATTACTATGGTGCATGTAGCTGTGTGTACTAGGGTGTCCGCTAGTATTACTGGTAAAAGAGATTGTAGTTCATCAATGAAAGAACCTCTCTACTCCCTAGGTAGGAAATTGATAAAGGCCCTATTTCTGTTTGGTAACATAGTTAGCTTATTAGCCAATTTTAAGTTTTTAACTTGTTTGACCACTATTAGCTGTTTGACTTGGTTAAACAGCTAATATGAGTGTTTGGTTAATGAGTTTTTTTGTAACAGTTTATTGTTCCAAAATGTTAAAATTAAAAAAGCTGCTCAATAGAGTCAAAGCAGCTTTTTTGAATTATACCCTTAAAAGTCATTTTGTATGTAATCATCTATCAGCTAACAGCTATTTGTCAAACACCCCAAAGTGATTTCTCAACCAAAATCATCTAGGTTACCGGGTTTGATACATATTTGTCCATAGTTGATGTTTGAAATCTCCTTAATTGATGCCATGGTATTTTTCTTCGCTTGACTGAATATAAACTACACACTACACAGATAACATCTGTTAATCTTTCATTGCAGTTCTGGGGTCGGATGTAATTTACAGTGAAGGAGCAGTAATGGATTTGTTGGAAACACTTGTAGACCTCTGTGGTTCCGAAACAACAATTGTTTTGGCTGGTGAACTTAGAAATGGTACAAATCATCGATGCCTGTAACTTCTGAGTATTCTAGTCACAATCCAGCATTTTCATATTCTCCTTGTTGCAGATGCCATCCTTGAATACTTCTTAGAAGCAGCCTCGAAGGAGTTCATTGCGGGGCGTGTTGATCAAAAGCAGTGGCATCCAGATTATCTCAGTCCCCGTGTTGTGATTTACGTTTTAGTGAAGAAGTAACCTGGGCTTTTGCTTTGATCTATTCGAAGCTGTGTTTCTGCTCGACACATTTTAATATTTCTTGAACATATATGTCTTAAGCTATATACAAATAGATAGCTGTTTGCTTTACGTTGAGTGTCTTATAGTATAGTTTTGAATGCAAAAAACAGTGGCCCTTGTTTTATGCTTTAGAGTATCCTTAATAGTGAGGTCTTTTTGCGATTTTTGAAGAGCTTTTGTAAGTGTGATTAGAAAAGAGAAAATGGGAGGGGAGGAAAAAAAACAAAACAAATCTTATTAACAAAAAAAAATTAAATAAATATTTGTCGGGTGAGTGTAGTACATGTGCTTGTTGGGTGCACGCGTGGCGTGACTGCTTTTGAATTCTGTGCAATGGTGTTCTGTTCCAATAACTTTCCTCTTGCCGTTGAATCCAAATCCTCTCTCTCTTGCTTTCTCTCACCTCCACTTCACTATGTATTGTACCAAAAACTCCAAATAAACCATCTATATGGTTGCTCTTACAATGAGAAAATGTCTAACAACAATATAATATCTTGTTTGGCAAAGTTTATGATTATATTTTATCATTAAGATGCCGAAATTTTTTACAATGTCTTCAATATTTTTATGTGGTCTAGAAATGAAAACTATGGCAATTTACTAGAACAAATATTATGAATATAATATATCATAAATGTTATTAAACATGATATGATGCTTATGTTTATTAAATTGTATTTTTATGAACATATAAAATAAACATGATGAATCTATTATGGATTGAAAAAAGGAATGCCCAATTTGACAGAAAATGTCTTCCTAGATTTTTAGTTGGAAGACATTTTCTTGATTTTTTATTTTTCTTGTTTATCTTCTCTATCATCACTTTTCAAACTAGTTTTGGGATTATTATTACCACCACCACACAACTACAACCACCACTTATTATTATTATTATTATTATTATTATTATTATTATTATAGAACAAATAATAAGTTCATTTTCAAGAAAATGAATCGAACACACAAAATGTAATTTCTTAACTTTTAGCCATATAGTTTTATGATCTTTAGAGCATCCTTATCTGTTTAAACTTTTGCACAGTTTTTTAAGTGACACTTAGAAAAGAAAGTATGGCAAGAAAAAATGAAGGATAAATGAAAAAGGAAAATAAAACAAGCATATGACATCAAAGGATAAAATAGAAGAAGCTAAATCTGACATAAAAACGCGCCGAAATCA
Organism: Ipomoea batatas; assembly: GCA_002525835.2. Lineage (NCBI taxonomy): Eukaryota > Viridiplantae > Streptophyta > Magnoliopsida > Solanales > Convolvulaceae > Ipomoea > Ipomoea batatas. The sequence continues at coordinate 12,630,821 of CM008332.1, forward strand.
ATTTTGCTTCCAAGCGCCTTTTTTGCGCGCTTTTTGCGCATTATCTGCCTTCCACGCGCGTAATATATGTTTTGCTTCCTCTTTTCTTTCACATGGTGGACCCCATTAAAAACTTATTCTTGCAGGGATAAAAACCACCCAAATAACTTATTCTCACACCTCTTAAAAACTCTTGTTTTTTTTCCTGCAAAAACTCCATAATATCCACAGGTGTGGATGCTCTTAGCCTAATGTTAAAAAATTAAATTATTTTTTAAAAAATTAATCATTTTTGAAAAAGATTATAATTTGCGATGGTAGGAGCAATCAGTTCATCTCAATCTCATGATCTCTCATTTAAAAAAGTCACTACATGCCATTTGACTACAAGGTCATTAGTTGAAACAAGTGATTTGGATAAATAATATTGGTTGAAACAATTGAATAAGAGTAGTGTAAATGGAGCAATTGAATAATTTCAATATTGTTATGAAATAATAGAACAATAAAGAGAATAGGGAGAGAAGTGAAAGGATCTTTTATTAATAACTACAATATGTACATCTTGTTCTCTAATTAGAATATTACAAATGAAATATATGATCCTATATATAGAAAATAAACATTACTTTTCGTTAACACAATGAACACATGACCCTTCATTTATTCAAGAGATACAATAGTTATGATAATAGTCGCACATTAATAAAATATTATAACAAGATGAAGAGGTAGCAAATGAAAGGTCATGGGATAATGGTCAATGTATATATTTATAACAAATATTAATATTATTACTGCTATTATTATTTCAATCTCGTGGCTCTACCAAACACATCCTTAGCTTTGTACCAATTCAAAGATTTATTCTCTTGTTCCCAACACTATAAAAACCACTATACTGGACTACTGGGGTTGGCCAAAGTCCAAAATACACTATGGCCATGTTTGGTAAATAATCAGCTTATCAGTCAATTTTATCTTATTTGATCACTATTAGTTGTTTGACTTGGTTAAAACATTAAGTGTTTGGTTAATAAGCATTTTGTAGCTCCAAAATACTAAAATTCAAAAGGCTACTCAAAGCAGCCTTTTCAATTAGCTTTTTGAGAAAAGAAATTATATCAAACATCCATCAGTTAACAGCTAATTTACCAAATAACTTTTTACAATCAACTAATATTATCAACAAATCATATCTTCTAACCCAGTTAACAGCGGCTTACCAATCAGGCATATTTTTTGAATGCTACAAAATATTATTGGAGTTGGCAAAAGTCCAAAATAGAGTAACTGTACTGTCTGTAGTTAGCGTAGGGGATTTCTGCTGCATATGAGATAATTGCGCTGAGAGGAACAGGTTGATGCAGTTTTATTCGTTTCAAATGGTAAGGTCATGACTGGTTCTTTGACCGGTAACTTTTTCTTCAGCAACCTAACAACATCCACATTGGTTGTGGTTTTTCACAAAGTTTCCTTTTTTGTTTTTTGTTTTTTTTTTTTTTTGTTTTTTAAAATTAAATTTGGAGGGAGAGAAATAAAAATAATACTCAGTAATAAATAAATAAAATAAAATAATAATAAAAGTTGTAAGGTGGCCGCTCCCGCAAGCACGTGAAATGCACCCACCAATTGTGTGCACAATATAGAAGCTCATGCAGCCATTTTTTTTTATTCTAAAAATTTGTGTCCAAAAATTTCATTTGTAGAACAACCTCACACAATCTCTCCTCTCTCATCTAGGAAGAAAAAACTATGACCGAAAACTAAAAAAAAAAAAAAAAAAAAAAAAAAAACTAACTAATGGTATTTTTCTAATCCGTAGTGGTAGGTTTTCCAAATCTTCATTTTTGTTTCGAATGATCAGATAAGGCTCCAAACTATTTAGCAAAAAGTTTATTTTTGGAATTACATTTTCAAATTATAAAAACTTTCATATTAACTATTAAACACTTACAAAAAGTGAAATCGGAACATTTGATGTGATTTTCATGTGCAATTTTCTTTATACACATGGATGCTCCAAACCCCACTTCCATATATAAAGAAAACTATACGTAGAGGTCATATCAATATAATCTGTAATGATAGGTAATCTATAGGTAAAAATGTTTTAATTTCTTTTTTGTTTTTTTTTTTATGAAACTTTTTATAGTTTGAGAATGCAATTGATTTTTCTTTTATTTGACATGTTCCTTAAATAATATGAATGTATTTGTCAAATATCTTGTGGTTTGATAACATCACTGTTGCTTTTCGTGTGGAAGGTTTCAGGAGCATAATTTGCTGAACAGATACCATAAATAGGTTAGAGTGTACTAAAAAAGACTTGAAAGTACGTTAAAAAAAAACCTGAAAGTATTTTATTTTATTACAATGTCCCGACAATAAATTTCCAACACTATGGAAGG
>CM008332.1:12703747-12715713 GCA_002525835.2 Ipomoea batatas
TCCAACTTGTGCATGCAGTGCGACAATTGACAGCTTGCGTGTATAGCGGCTCTGCAACCTCGACGAGTCAACCTACGTGTAGCATGTGGAGCAACCGTCTGACCAAGATAACAAGAAGACGCCACATCAAGCCACTTGCAACAGGTGCATTAAATGCGTAGACTGACTTAGTTAGTATAAATAAGAGGGTCTCTCCCTCACTTCTCATCATCATCTCATTGTAACAACCACTACTTACAACTTGTAATCTTCATCCTACAACGTCACTCTGCATCGCAATCTACACCCGTGTAACCGTTCACTTATAACTTGCATCATTTTAGCAACTTACTTATAAACACTTACTACTTTGAATACCACTCAGTCTTGGACTGCCCGGTCACCCTATGGTAAACTGTAGACCGACCGATTGACCTACGAACACCCTCTGACTTATTCACAAACGTACGTATTCATATTGTAATCGTAACCCCTGGTTTTTTGAATATTTTGATTATAAATATTATTTTTTTAGTAAACTATTTTACTATATAGAAATTATTTTTAAAATAAAATTTATTTTTATTATATCATCCATAATTATACTCCGTATCATTTTACTAATAAATTATTTTGTTATATTTTGACCCAAAATTATTTTGAGATTATTTGACCAATATTGGTTTATGGATACTATAATTTCCTATTCTATTATATATATATATATATATATATATATGTATGTATGTATGTATGTATGTATGTATTTTCATTGCATAAAGTTCCATCTAAAATATTTATTTAAGCTTTCATGGTAGTCCATCTAAAACATTTATTTCCATTACTATATAAATTTCCAACACCAACAGCTGCTCAATTGCACAAAGTTCTCTTGTTTATTCAAGAAAGTCATTCTGAGGCAGAATTTGCTCATTAAACATCCTCTGCCTTGCTTCTACTGCCTGCAGTATCCATTTCGAAAACCGAGATTATAATGTATACCAAAAAATATATATTTCTTTGAACTAAAAATTTAAACTGATAATAATACTGCAATGCAGACCCGTTTTTCCCAGTTTGTGAAGCCTGTGATGAGAGAAAGCACGATGGACTGCACGAATGCTCCGACAACCAAACCACTCCACAGGCCTTCTCCTTTCAGGTGCAACACAAATCCGAGTAGCAGAGTCACAGGGGTGCCAACTAGGTAATATGATCCTAGGTTTACATATGCTCCTATGTGTTGCCACCCAGTGCCTCTAGCAACCCCGGACAACACTACTTGTGTGCTATCCAAGATGATTGAGAGGCAGAGAAGAGGCGTGATGTCTTTTATGTAAGTGATCACTTCTTGCTCAAAGGTAAAAACATATCCCCATACGTAGCGGCAGCAAAATATGGCTATACTGGCAAGAAAAGCCTCTGTAGCTGATAGAATCAGGACAGCAGAGAGTGCAACTCTTGCTGCCTGTGGCTTCCCACCTCCAAGCGCATTCGAAATCCGAACACTGTATAATGAAATGAATTAGAATAGCTAATTGGTTGGATTTAACGCTTTAATGTAGGTTTGAACTATAAAAGATTGCTAAATGAACTGAGAAAGAACCTTGCTGCAGCACCAAAAGAGTAGGGAATTTGGTAGTGAATTGAACTGGCAGTAAGGCTGCATAAAAAAGGTAAAATGGAAAACACAGACTTCAGAATCTATCTAAATCACAAATAGGATCAATCGAAGAGAAGCATATTGCTGGCAACTTCACCCAAATTAATCAGGTTATTGATTCTGTAACTACAAAATTACAAGTTCGACTAGGTGCTTATTTTGACTTTCTGGTCAATTATGAACAACCTCCGCTATGGTTTGGCCGGTTAGGATCAAAAGGCGGATTTATCCAATGCACACTCTATTGGATTTCTTGGTTTGAACCGATCGACTATAGTCAACCTAAGCTAATTTATCTATGTATAATCTTTAAAGGTCAAGTTTATCCTGTCCACACTCTTGGGTAGTAGTTGCTGGGCTCAAAAATAAATAAATTAAGAGATGAGAAGCATACCATATAGCTAGCACAGAAGTCTCCAGTTTTGGATTTGGCAAGATCCCAGATAACAACACAACCAGCTCAAATGACCACCATTCCAAACTACAGCAATTTATGGAGAATGAAAGCAAAAATGAAAACACCATTCTATTATTCTGCTAAGGCACATGTAAACAAGATGAAAATGAAAATGAAATTGAAATGGTGTTATTCACCAGAGCATTACAGCAGAGGGAACAGCAAAGCGAAAGAACTCCCCCATAGTTGAGTAAACCTCTCTAGAAAGGGCGGCATGGCTCTTTTTGCAGGTTGACGAGTACTTGACATAAAGCAGAATCAAAATCACATTAAACCAATAAGAAACGGCGATTGATAACGCGGCTCCGGCGCTCCCTAAGTTGAGCTTGAAGATGAAAGCCCAGCAAATCGGCAACTGGACGCCGAGAGCTGCGACGGCGGTCCACATCATTGGAAAGATCAAGCTCTGAGTTTGCAGGTAGCGAACCAGAGACTGTAGAATCGCGTAAGGAAACAGCGTGGGAATCAGCCAAATCGCGTACTTTCCGGCCTCCGCTGCGATCGAAGGATCTTGACCGATTAATACGAGCAATTTTCCGGCGAAAATCCAGAGTATGGAGACAGGAATACAAACCAGGAAGAGACAGAGAATGGCGCCGTAGGTAAACGCTCCTAGTTTTCGATACTGTCCTGCTCCGTATGCCTGCCCGCACAGCGTCTCCAGCGCGCTGGACATTCCAATCTGTTTCGTGATTTCAAACGTTTGATTAGCTAACTCAAATCGACTGAAGAATGAAGATTCAAGATTAGTTTTTCTGTGTCACCTAAAAAAAATTAGGATTAAACGATGGAATGGTACGGTGCTTACGAGAAGGCTGTAGCCGGTGACGTTGCAGAGAGAAGCGGCGATGGAGGCGCTGGAGAGCGGGAGCTCGCCGAGTTGCCCTAACATTAGCATGGGAGAAGTGCGGAGGAGATACTGCGACACTGTCACGATAATCATTGGCAGGGCTATGTGACCAACCTCTTTCAACTCTCCGACCAAAGCCTTGCGACCCACCACCGCCTTTCCCGCCTCCGGCAGTGGAAGTAGCGTCGCCGTGTTTTCTTGTAGCATAGGCTCTTCTCCTTCCATCCCCCCTCCCCCTCTGCAACCAAGCTTCACCGCTCTTTTTGGTTAGTACAAAGGAACTTCATGGATATGAAATCAAAACATTCCTTTTATGTCCATTGGGCACCGTTAAATGATGGGAAACTTTTTTGTTTTTTTTTTGAGAATAGTTAAATGATGGGAAACTATTACTTATAATTTTGTATCTCTTATGTCGTTGGCAATTGAATTATAAGTATTATAATATTTATTATGGATGACAATCAAATTTGTTCTAAATAATATCACAATTTCAAATATAAATATTACTTTATCTATCGTAAATACAGATTTATTTTTAATTCAATTTAATAAATTGTATACAATATGTATTACAATTTTTTTTGATAGGTAACACTTCATATATAACTATATAAGTACATGTTATAATAATACGTAGTATTATTATTATTATATTAAACCAAGTTTAGTGGGTAGTTATTTTCATTAGTGGATTAATTGTTAATTAGTGGGTTAGTGGTATTGTTAATTAGTGGGTTAATGGTATTGTTAGTTAGTGGGTTAATGGTTAATGGTTATGATTAGTTTTATTTTAGCTTTACTTCACTGTAAATGGCAAATTATGCTATGGACCCAGGTCCACCTTGGGTCCACCTTGCAAGGTGGACCTGGGTCCAAAACTACGTCGTTTTTGTCTTCTTTTTTTTTTAAAAAAAAAAAAAAATAGTAAACATATTGCTGAATATAGAGTTGTCCAAAAATGTGTGAATGTAGAGGTTTCAAAGTGTGAATGTAGAGTATAGGAATCGTGAATGTACAGTTATGATTGTGTGAATGTAGAGTTGCCCAGAAATGTGTGAATGTGAAGGTTTCAAATTGTGAATATAGAGTATAGAAATCGTGAATGTAGAGTTATGCATGTGTGAATCTGTAATAGAGTTAAGAAGTTCTATACCTAGCAACTTGTAGCCCTGTAATGTGTGAATGTGAAGTTTTCAAGTTGTGAATATAGAGTATAGGACCTGTGAATATAGAGTTTTGAATGTGTGAATGCATAACAGTGGTAATATAGTTACTAAACATATAATCTTGTAATGTGTGAATGTGGAGTTTACAAAGTGTGAATGTAGAGTATCATATAATCATGTAATGTGTGAATATAGAGTTTACAAAGTGTGAATGTAGAGTATAGTGTATGTGAATGTGGAGTTTACAAAGTGTGAATGTAGAGTATAGTGTATGTGAATGTAAAGTATAGTGTATGTGAATGTAGACCCAAGTCCACCTTGCAAGGTGGACCTGGGTCCACAGCATAACAATTGCTATGTATTTCATAACTTTTGAACATCAAGTTATAAGAGTTTGAAATAAAATAAATATTGTTATTCTTCTCTCTCTTTCTGTTCTCAAATATATCTCAGTCAATCTTCCAACGCTGAGATATTTTTCGTAGTGAAATATGACAACAAATTTCAATATTGTATGGTCGGGTCTCAAATTGGATGAGAAACTCGTACAATTATTGACAAATTATGATGAACACACATTTAAAAGTCCAGAATCTTTAGAGCTTTATTGATCCTGGCCTACCAAAAGGAGCTAATGCAACCACTATACCGCGAGATCAATTGACATTGGGACAGATTCACCAAGGTGTTGGTTACTCAATTTTTGGGCAATTAGATCGTGCTCAAACAGCAAAGCGAGCTTGGGGCATCTTAAAAGTGTCACACAAAGGAGTCGATTGGACATAGAAGTCTAAGTTGCAGTCATTGAGAAAGTTGTATGATCATTGTGAGATGACCTCTACAAAAATAGTTGATACGTATTTCACCCGTCTTATTGATCATGTGAATAATATGAGGTTATATGGAGATACGATTGAAGATGGTGCAGTGGTTGAAAAAGTTCTTTGAACTATGCCGTTGAAGTATAACCATGTGGTGACTTCAATAACATAGTCGCACAATATCGAGTTCTTGTCAATTGCAGAGCTGAAAGGTATGATAGAAAGTCCTATTGACAGAATTGCGTCAAAATCGGAACCTAGTAGAAGTCGTGGAAGAAGAAGATGAGGGAGGATCTAGTGGAAGAGGTCGTGATAACTTCAACTAAGGAGGAAGACGTGGTAACTCCAACCAAGGAAGAGGTGGAGGCCACAAGATTGCAAATTGTTGGTATAATGAGTATAATCGTGGAAATCAAGCAGACATTGCTATTCTAGAACCTTACTTTTGGCTAGTAATAGTTTTTATGCAGACGAAAATATATGATTCTTGGATACTGGGTGTAGTAACCATATGTGTGGGAATAAAGAATTGTTTTTCGATCTAGATGAATCAGTCTGGTCTAAAGTGGCATTTGGCAATAAGTTAAAAGTGTCAATTTTGACAAAAGGTAAAATCTCTATTCAGTTCAAAGATGGTACTCACACTTTTATATCCGATGGTGTTCCTTATGTTCCTGAATGACACCAAAATTTGTTGAGTACGGGGCAGTTGTCAGAAAAAGGATATAAGATAAATATTACTCATAGGTGTTGTACCATTGCAGATGCTAAGGGAGTTTTGATTGCAAAGGTAAATATGTCCTAGAATCGACTATTTCCTTTGAAAATCAATCATACACTTCTTGCTTGCTTTAATTCTGAAATTTGTGATGATAATTGGTTATGGCATATGCGATTTGGACATTTCCATTTCAGAATCGACTATTTCCTTTGAAAATCAATCATACACTTCTTGCTTGCTTTAATTCTGAAATTTGTGATGATAATTGGTTATGGCATATGCAATTTGGACATTTCCATTTCTCTGGATTAAACTATCTAGCGAGAAAAGAGCTTGTTTCTAATTTGCCTGTTGTGAATGTCCCTGATCATATTTGTGAGATTTGTTTGATTGGGAAGAAGCATAGAGATCCCTTCCTTGTGGGCAACTCAAGGATAGTCGCAAAACAGTTGGAGATTATTCACTTAGACCTGTGTTGGTTGGAGGTTCCCTCACTTGGAGGTTGTAAGTATTTTTTTTATCTTCTGATAAGTGCTTATTTGTTTATATATATCCCATTTTCACTAAGTATTTTTCTTATAGATCATTCCAAATTTAATGAAATTATGACTAAATTGTGTTACTTTGCAAGGAGTTTGGATTTGGGAGCAAAGATGAATTATTTATATTTTCATGCATTTTGGATGTATTTGGAATCCATGGGAGTCAAGGAAAAGCTAAGAGGATGGATAAAGCACTTCCAAGCAAGTCTAAAAGTGGTATTTTCAATGGTTTTGATCATATGGACAAACCAAGGCAAAAGTGGAACAAGTGTCAAAAAGCTAAAATTCTCGCTTAGATTATCCAATGTTCAGTATTTGGACAATATCTCGACTTAGAAATATCCAAATAGTGATTCTTATGATATTAGAAAAATACTCAAAGGGCTACAACTCTTATTAAGACATTAAAGCCTAAAAAGAAAGCCAAATGGATCAAAATCATCCTTGAAGTTGAACTTCCAAACTTACAGATTTCGTCCAAATCTGCCACTGTTTGGTATTTTGACCATATCTCATCTTAGGAATGTCCAAATGAAGTGATTTGTGCGCCATTGGAAATCCATCTTGAAAGGCAACAACTTTGTTGAAGATCACAAAGGCCAATTGATAAGCTGTAAATTAACCTATAAATGTTCTTTAATTGTACTAATTTCTAAGTGTATGTTAGGTGTTTGTGCAAGAACAAAGCATATTTCAGGTGTTTATGTCTCAATGATTGGAAACTGGGACCCAAGCATGTTGAAGCGTGAAATGAGGGTGAATCAGGGTGATTTCAAGGCAACATGGTGCAAGAATGAATGACCAAAATCATAACAAAGTTCAACGGAGCAGCGAAACAAGGATTTAAGTCAAAGCGTACCACCGGGAGGATGTCAAGCTGCTGGTCACACCGTGACCAGCAGAGTGACACCCTTGACACATTCTGATTAGTGTCAAGCTGCTGGTCACACCGTGACCAGCAGCTTGACGACCACTAATCAGAAAGTGGTCACGGGAGTCACGGTGGAGGTCACTTCGTGACCTCCATAGTGACCACCATGACCACTTTGCTGATTTCAGTCGTCACTCTGCTGGTCACGCCGTGACCAGCAGAGTGACTACTGAAATCCACAAGGTCGTGGCTTGGTCACGATGGTGGTCACACCGTGACCACCACCGTGACCAGGCATCCTGAAGGTAGTTATTTTGGCGCAAATGTCATAGTATAAATAGGATTAGACTTTATTTTAAATCTATCTTTTCAATTTTTCTAAGTCTTCTTTTAGGTTTTCTCTCTACAACACTTTAGAACATAATTTCATTACAATTCCATTAGTTTTGAAGAAGATTTAAAGAAGAATTCTCCATTGTAATCACACATTAAACTTCAATTTCATATTTGCTTTTTACAAATTGATTCAAGTAAGAATTCTAATTTCTTCTCCTTTTAATTCTCCAATATCTTTAGTATTTAAATTCATTGTTGATTATTCCAATTGTTTTAGTTTTCAATTCCATTATGGATAGTTAAATCCTTTAGGGATTTAGATTGAATTGCTATGCATGAATGCTTACATGAATTAAATTGTATAATATAGGTTTTGAATTGCTTTTAATATGAATGTGATTGTGATTTTAGGGGATTATTTGATTCTTGTTTGATTGTGGCCAAATTATGCAAGAAATATACGGAATTGGTGTTTCACCTATGAGAATAGGGATCCACCATGGCCACCCCTTTCACAATTCTAACTTGCTCTTGAGAAAGGGAAGTTGGAAGGGATTATGCCCACAATGTGTTTGATGAAATGTCTCACCTAGTCTAATTGCTATGAGAATGGGATTAGAACTTTGGTGATAGCCAATGTCCACGAGAGTGGCATTGGCATTGAATCAATTCCCTCACTTCATTGTGTAGCATTGTTTAGCCTAGAACCTTAGAATATTATAAAAGCATTTGTGCATTGCTATTTGATTTAAATCCTTCTCTTTGTCATTGCTTATTTCTCAATTCAATTACTTGTTTTTATCATTATCTCATGCAATCAAATACATCATTTTGGTTAGCTTTCAAACACTCGATGAACTTGTGTTTAATCCCTTGCTACTCGAATCCCTCCTAGCCATTCCTAGAGGACGACAATCACTAAATTCAACCACTAAAAATACAACTTTCACCAATGAAATTGTTTTGGGGTGAAAATATCCTAGAACTCAAAGCAGTTGCATAGAATTCTAGGAACCAGGAGGTACACGGCCACCTACACGGCTGTGTAAGTGGCCGTATGTTTTTGGCCGATTTATAGTGCAAAACAGCAGTTCCAAAGGTCTGGGACAAGGCCATGTGCCTGGCCGTGTCATCTACACCACGTTCACTATTTAAGCTCGTTTTGAGCATTTTCAACTTGGTTTTTTACCCCGTTCGAACCCTAGTCATTTCCTTTCACTTCCTTTCATACTTTAGGGTTAGATTAGGCTTAGATTTTGGTTCCTAAACATATTTGAAACTTGTATTGAAGGATTCAATACTTGGATTTCAAGATTCTACCACCCATTTAATAGAGAAGCTTTCTTTCCCTTTTCTCTTTCTTCTGCAAGATTTATGTTTATTACTTGTGTTTTTGTGTTCTTTATGCTATTTTATCATGAGTAGTTAGTTTTTGGAATTGAGTTAGAGTTGTATTATATATCTTGATGCTTAATTTGTGATTATTGCAAAAAAGGGGAAGAACACTAACCTAGGGTTCATGTGTTTGTGAAGGTTATATGTTTGAATCTTGCTAGTGTTTGATGTGCACGTACATTGGCATGTATTTAGAGGATTCCTTGCCTCAATGAGAGTTGGGTGATGAATTCGAGTCAGCCCTTGCATAAACCCAATTTTTCCTATGAAAATGGGGAAATTGGGGGTTTTTAAGATGCTTTGTGTGCTTGATGGACTTGGAATTGTTACAACATGAGGGTGGGACAATTCCTTGTTCTAATCCTTGTTAATTTGCTCGCGTGAGTGACTTAGAGACTAGAATACCTACATGTATTCTTACTTGATTCATTAGTCATTTGTTCTCCCTAACCTCGTAGGTTGTTGGAGCATCTAGATGACAATGCTCCTACCTTGAGTCTTATTTCGTTTTTTTTTCATCTCTTGTATATATATGTTTATTTTACATTGTTGTTGTTTGCTTAGCTTCTTGTTGATTTCCTTATGCTAGTGTCTAGTTGTGATTGCATATTGTGTGTCATAAACCCCAATCCCCTGAGGATGACATTTCATACCCCTACACTCACCATCACTCATTTTTGCTACAATCACTTTCATTGATGACTTCAATAGGAAACCATGGGTTTACTTTCTGAGACAAAAGTCTGACGCATGTGATGTTTTCAAACAATTTAAGGCTTTTGTTGAAAAGCTGAGTGGTTATAAAATTAAAACCTTGAGAAATAATAGATGTACATAATATATTTCTTGTGATGATTTTTTGAAGTAGAAAGGTGTGCAACACTAGATGACAGCTCGATACACTACACAACAAAACGGAGTGGCTAAGAGGAAGAATAGATCTATCATAGATATGGTGAGGTGCATGTTGAAATCTAAAAATGTGCCTAAGCCTTTTTGGGTAGAAGCTGTTGCGTGTGTTGTCTATGTGTTGAATAGTTGTCCAATTAAAAGTATTCATGATAAGACACCTAAGGAAGCTTGGAGTGGGAGAAAACTCTCTATAAGATATCGGAAAAAGTGTCAAATAGGCCACTGAACTTATCGCTTTTGTGCAATTGGGCCATTGAACTTAAAAAGTGTGCAATTCAACATCAAACAAGTAAAATATGTGCAATTAGGACATTTTTCTAAAAATTTTTAATTCAATTTGAGTTAAAAATATTTCAATATTGACTCCCAATTAGTATGGTAGAAGAAAATGCCACTCTTAATACATATATGTTAGTAATATAATTGGATTTGACCAGAAAATTTTTGTAAAAATGGTCCAATTGTACAAATTTTGCTTGTTTGATGGTTGAATTGCACACTTTTTAAGTTCAATGACCCAATTGCACAAAAGCAATAAGTTCAGTGGCCTATTTGACATTTTTTCCTAAGATATCTCAAAGTTTTTGGGTGTTTGGTATATGCACATGTGTCAGATCAATTGAGAAAGAAGTTGGATGATAAATGTGAGAAGTGTATATTCATTGGTTACAGTGACGCTTCAAAGGTTTATAAACTATACAATCCTAAAACTAAAAAAAGGTTGCTATAAGTCGTGATGTCACTTTTGATGAATATGGTGCATGGGATTGGTCAGCTAAAGATGAAAGGTCAGTTGTTGTTCCTGTTGTTGAAAATATTGTTGATGAGCAACCGATTCTAGATAATGTCCGCTCTCCTTCACAACCAGAGTCATCAGTTCGACGGTCTCAACGCGAGCGCCACTTACTAGCTCGCTTGCAGGATTATATTTTGGGTCATGATAATAATGACTTGTCTGATGAAGAGATTGTTCAATTTGCTCTTTTTGCAGATTGTGACCCTCTATCATTTAAGGAGATTGCTACAGAAACTCATTGGCTTAAGGCGATAGATGAAGAGATACGTGCCATTGAAAAGAATGGTACATGGGAGTTAACAGAATTACCTCTTGGAAAGAAGTCAATTGGAGTATCCAACTTGAAGACGGAGGCATAAATTGAAGAAAGATATTGGAATGACCAATATACCCAACTTGGTTTAAAGGAGACAATGTTATTGTTATAATATTAAATCAAGTTTAGTGGGTAGTTTTATTTTAGTTACTTCACTATTTTTTGGTAGATTCAAGGGTTCTTTCCCTGTCCGTTTAACGGTCCAGGTCCACGTTCGCAGGGGAATCATCACTTGTGGGAATCAAACCCGGGTTCTCCCAGAATCCTTCACCACAAATTAAAGAGAGCTCATTTGCCACTTGAGCTACCACATTGGGTTAGTTAGTTACTTCAGTATGATAGAGGATGTATTTCATAACTTTTGAACATCAAGTTGTAAAAGTTTGAATTAAAATAAATATTGTTATTCTTCTCTCTATTTATCTTCTCAAATATATATTTAGATATATTATGGCCACTGCTCTCGTGAGTCCACCTTCCCCCATGAGTCCGTGTGGACAATCTAAATCCATTGATCTTTGAATTACTTATGGTTAAGATTTAAAGGCATTATTTTAAAAACATTTTTACTGCTGTAATTCCAAGGGTTAATTTGTAATTTTGGAATGATTATTTATTTGGATTAAATTAATTTTATTATATGTGATTTTCATGTTTTTAGGAACATATCATGCGTTAATTCTGGATTTCAAATTTCAAAATGGGATTCTGAACTGTGCATCATGCGGTTTTTATGTGTGCATCTCCATGGTAGTTGTCAATTATGTGGATTTTTTTATGAGATTCTGAACTGTGCATCGTGGGTTTTTATCTGTGCATCTCCATGGTAGTTGCCAATTATGTAGACTTTTTTTTTTGTGAATTTTTTATGGGATTCTGAATTGTGCATCATGGGCTTTTAATGTGTGCATCTCCATGGTAGTTGCCAATTATATAGAGTTTTTTTGTTGTGGGATTCTAAACTGTGCATGGTGGGTTTTTATGTGTGCATCTCCATGGTAGTTTCCAATTTTGTAGTTTTTTTTTCCGAATTTTTTATGGGATTCTGAACTGTGCATCGAGGGTTTTTATGTGTGCATCTCCATGGTAGTTGTCAATTATGTAGAGTTTTTTTATGGGATTCTGAATTGTGCATCAT
>CM008332.1:12721168-12734963 GCA_002525835.2 Ipomoea batatas
ATAAAACTAGTTAATTAGATAAAGCTACATTACGATAATAATCTTGAAGTATAGTCTTGGACACGGAGGACGACATTGAAATTGATCTCTACATACATTCTGTGTTCGTATAAAAGACATGTCCAGTCAAAGCCTCCCAGAATAGAAACCAAAGAGGGTGTTCGTAGATCAAATGATTATGTCCAAATCCATATATAATCAAACCCAATGGCCAACTCAATAAAATACTCCGTAAAAAGTTAGGGTTTTCTGTTCGAAGAATTTTTTTATTTTTTTTTTGGGGGGAGAGAATCTCGTGGCCATGAAGATAAAAGCTGAAGAGGCTTGAGGAGAAAGTCTTTTATACGAACACAGAATGTATGTAGAGATCAAGTGCAGGGATAGGTAGTTTCCATATTTAGCAAACTAGGAATAGTCCCATCAATCGAAAGACAGATGAAAGTGCCAATGAAAAAAAAAACACAACAAAATATATATAATGAAAGAATTAAACTCAGAAATGGTCTCTTAATTATTGATATTTATTAAGGAGTAATTTTTTCATGATATTATGTTTCGAATATTACAGATTAATATAGTTGTTTATCACCAAAAGTTAGAGGTGCATAAAACTTTTTTCATGTTACTATGTTTCGAGTAAAATTTATGGTGTTATAATTAGTATCGATATTTTTTGAATCAAGTGTAACATAAAATGCATGCATGATTATATTGAGTATTATAGAGATAAATGTAAGTATAATACTTGGTACAATCGCAAAAGTTGTTTGATTTGTATTTGGTGCAAGAGATACCGGTGTCGATCAACACTTTAAAATTTACCTTGCGCTTCTTCATATTTTATTGACATTAAGTACAGTGGAGATGTGACGTGACTTTAAATTGAAAAACTGAGATGTGCATATATAATTATACATTAATTTTGCCCGACATAAAATATCAAATTAGTACCTGGTTGTGATAGTTTTGTCCTTTTAATTATGTTGTAAGGATTTAAGTGCCGAATAATAATGGGATTCAATCAAGCACGCACTTACCAAGCGACTACGCATGCCAAAAACTACAGCTAATAACAAATATATATGCAACATTATTTAGTCAACGCCATGTTTCAATGACAGAATGTTAGACTCGACTCTTCAAGGCTCTATCCACCTACTGTATGACGAACAATAATTATCGATGTTTTTTATTTTATTTAATTTTTAACCACAGTAAACTAAGTTTGCTGAGGATAGTGACTAGTGGTACAATCATGAGTCACTTTCATATTTCTTTCTTTAGATTTGCACCCACAAAAGGGAGCCTATTGCAGAGGGCAGGGAAACCATAACCCTCTCTACTTTCTTTGTTTTATTGTTCATTGATGAATTATTATGTCATTCATGAATGCATCTCATCCACTTCTCTCTTTTATCTTCTTTTTTTTTTTCAAAATTTTTTTTTGTTGGTTTAATTTGTGGTTTTGTTTATGTATACAGTTATACACATACACATCTGGACTTGACATTCATTCAGCTCCTCTTTATATTTTTGGACTGGTTTTTGAATTGACAGTTGAGGTATCTACTTACCAATATCTTATGCAATGACTAGACATATATATACATTTATAGATGTATAGTAAAAAAGTCGAGATATGATATCTCGAAAATTTTTTTCAATTTGATTTTATCTTATTCTTATATTAATAGAAGTACGTGTAAAAGATATAACATTCTTTGTTTGATACAGTAAATATAACACTATTGACTAATAAATCACCACGTTTGCATATTATCATTTGTCAATCACTTTTTAAATAATGATATGGTGTGTTTATTATTCGACTAATTAATGAATTTTGTCTTCGCACATGTGGAAAGAGATTTTAATTTAGTACGTAAACGTAATTCTTGCCTAAAATTTTCATACTTATTTTCAATATTCTGCAACATTGTAATGAAGACATTATTGTTGTTTGTGTAATTGTGTGTATAAGATAAAGTATAAGATAAAGAATAATATAATGTTATTTTTCCATCATGATTTAACGCGGTACTAAAACTGTGAGGATAAATACATATCTTGTCTATGGTAGGATTCAAACACTGCATCTAGTGGTTGTTAGCAAATAGAAGTTTATTTTGTATTGGTTAAGCGGTTGAGTTGTGCTTTAAGACGCTATTATTATAACTATATATATCATGATGTATAATACTATACTATAAAAGTATTATCTATTTTGATGCTGGCCCTGTTTGGTAAATGGTTGTTGGCTGATTGGATTGGCTGTTTGGGTTAGAAGGTATGATTTGTTGATAATATTAGCTGATTGTAGAAAGTTGTTTGATAAATTAACTGTTAGCTAATAGCTGTTTGGTATAATTTCTTTTCTCAAAAAGCTAATTGAAAAGGCTGCTTTGAATAGCCTTTTGAATTTTAGCATTTTGGAGTTACAAAAAGCTTATTAACCAAGCAACTAATAGTGGTCAAATAAGCCAAAATTAGCTGATAGGCTGATTATTTATCAAACAGGGCCGCTGTTTTTTTTACCATAATCCTCGATATTCTAGTCATATTAATACATATGATCTGGAATATTATATTATTGTCAAATGGAATCGGAATCGGAATGGGTATCAAATACTTGGTAATGGTAATGAGTTTTGGTGAAAGTATTTAACATGTTTGGTAATTGAGTGGAATGGGAATGATTATTAATTTTGGAGAAGAAAGGAGGAAGAGAGATGAAACCCTTATTTAATAAGGGTATGAGTTTTGTCATTAATGAGTTATTCCAAACCCACAGTAGCATTCACAAAACCTATCAACCAAACACAAACAATCACTTCCATACCAATTCCTTATGCCTAAACCCACCAACCAAACACACCCTTAGAGAGTCCATGCTCAGCATTGGCGGCGTCATATTAATGGACAAATGGTCTGAAAAACCCTTGCCTAGTGTTTCAACAGCTGCAGGATTTGGAGAGTTCAGCTTTTGCCCTGGCGCCGCCACCACCATATCTGGAGAGCCCTGTTTCATCGGCGCCGACGAATTAACATTCCCTACCCCAACCCAGCATCCCGGGATTCCCGCCACCCGTAAACCTCAATTTTAGGAAGGAATTTTCGTCCTTAAATTATAAATAATTGTAAAATTCGTCTCTAATTATTGATGGTGCTAACTTTTCACTTCTAAGTTATCATTGATATTGTACTTTTCGTTATTTTATTAACTTTTTGTGTGCTCACTTTTTGTCCTTAAGCGGTTAAGCTATACTAACGTTGCAAATTTCGTCCCTAATATTTTGTCAGCAAAGTGACGAAAAATGCAACCCCAATGATAGTTTAGAGACAAAAAATACAACACCAATAATAACTTAGGGACAAAAAATAAATACGATCAACAATTAAGAACGAATTCTACAACAACCATATCATTTAGGAATCTTTTTATTAATTTGCCGGCATGGGCAAATGACTTTATCAACTATTCAACCTATTCTGCTTGGCCATACATATGCGTATTGGTGAAATTTATGTAATCGTGAGTGTCGGACTAATATTTTGTTACAGTTGTGCCTTGGTTAATCAAATTGGAATTGCGTGTGTTGTTGGTTGAATTCGCTCCATGACTGAAATAAAGTAAGTTCAAGAAAAATGTTCTAAAAGTACTACATAACAGGCTAACAATCAGTACTATTTGCTTCACCAAAAAAAAAAAAAAAAACAATCAGTACTATTTTCATCCTTATTAATTTTTTTAAAAAAAAACTATTTATTATAGTTTTAGAGCATCCCAACTTACATAACTTATAAATCTTGGTTAGATAGTGAGATTTGTCTAAAAATATACTTAATTGCAATTCAATTTTTGTAATTTTAAATTTAATATGAAAATATTTAAATTTAATTTATATATTTAAAAATTACACAAAAATTTGGAATCATAAGAATTTATTTTTAAAATTAAAAAAAAAAAGATTAGATTAAGGGACAAAATTGAGACAAAAAGATCAAGTATATATTTAAATGATGTAGTTATTAATTAGATTGATCTAATGACTAGCATAAAGGTTCAAGATGACAATACTTTAGGCCTAAAAACTCGTTACAGCCCATCAATTTGAGAGATTGGGTTCAAAAAAATAAGAGATTTGCAGGATGCCGTCATGAGTTATCAATACCTACATGACTGGGTAGTTAACGCTTTATCATATCACTAAACGCACCAACTATCAGAACTAATCTAGGAAGATCGTGTTAGCTCATTCATATATGATATAACTCGTTGACTAACCCACAATATAAATATACTTTAAATCCTCAATGTACCAGTGATTCAATTAAGTTTCCAATTACAAATATAAGTTGTTCCTCTTTGTATTAAGCAAGCGCTAATTAAACACATACACACATTCAATAAAACAGTTCATTTTAAAAAAAATTGTAATTTATGTCCCTCTATAATATGTCAATTATCAATGTCACTCATGAATTATTAGTGATATAAATGTTGTCTCCCAATTTTCAAAACGATACATATATTGCCTCTCTCGTAATGTAAATGTTACCCCTCCAATCGGTACGAGAGGGGCAATATATGTACCGTTTTAAAAATTGATGAGCAACATTTACATCACTAATAATTTAAGAGGACATTGATAATTGGCTGGATAACATAAATTACAATTTCCCCATTCATTTTTTTTTTACTCTATTTAGTTTACCACTTTGACTACACTCCACATAAGTTATCATTTGGTACATTTATAACTTTAATTATACTGTTTACAACATGAAATTGAAAATAAAATAAAATAAGCTTTATTAAAGCGATTTGCCACCATACATGTGACAAATAAATAAATAATTGTTATACAATTTAAAATCTAAAATCTTTTCTTAGTACTCAAAAAAAAAAAAAAAAAACATATTCTGCTTGGTCATACACATATGTATTGGTGAAATGTCGGACTAATATTTTGTTACAGTTGTCCTTGGTTAGTCAAATTGGAATTGCGTGTGTTGTTGGTTGAATTCGCTCCATGTCTAATAAGTATTAAGCGACTGAAATAAAGTAAGTTGAAGAAACATGGTCTAAAAGTAGGCAAATTATTATGTGGACCCAGGTCCACCTTGCAAGGTGGACCTGGGTCCAAAACTACGTTGTTTTTGTCTTTTTTTTATTTGTTTTTAATTAGTAAACATATTACTGAATATAAAGTTGTCCAAAAATGTGTGAATGTAGAGGTTTCAAAATGTGAATGTAGAGTATAAAAATCGTGAATGTAGACTTATGATTGTGTGAATGTAGAGTTGCCCAGAAATGTGTGAATGTGGATGTTTCAAATTGTGAATATGAAGTATAGAAATCGTGAATGTAAAGTTATGCATGTGTGAATCTGTAATAGAGTTAAGAAGTTCTAGCAACTTGTAGCCCTGTAATGTGTGAATGTGGAGTTCTCAAGTTGTGAATATAGAGTATAGGACCTGCGAATATAGAGTTTTAATTTGAATGTGTGAATGCATAACAGTGGTAATATAGTTACTAAACATATAATCCTGTAATGTGTGAATGTGGAGTTTACAAAGTGTGAATGTAGAGTATCATATAATCTTGTAATGTGTGAATGTGAAGTTTACAAAGTGTGAATGTAGAGTATCATATAATCCTGTAATGCGTGAATGTAGTGTATAGTGTATGTGAATGTAGAGTATAGTGTATGTGAATGTAAACCATGGTGGACCTGGGCCCACGGCATAACAACCCCTAAATGTACGACCTAACAATCAGCACTATTTGTTTCGCCAAAAAAAATATTAAAAAAAAAATCAGTACTACTTTCGTCCTTATTAATAAAAAAAAAAATATTTAAGATAGTTTTAGAGCATCCCAACTTATAAGTCTTGGTTAGATAGTGAGATTTGTCTAAAAATATATACTTGCAATTCAATTTTTGTAATTTTAAATTTAATATTAAAAGATTTCAATTTATATATTTAAAAACTACATTAAAATTTAAAATCAAAAGAATTTATTTTTAAAATTAAAAAAATTTGATTACATTAGGTGACAAAATTGAGACAAAAAGATCAAGTATATATTTAAATGATGTAGTTATTAGCTAGATTGATTTAATGACTAGCATAAAGGTCCAAGACACCAAGACTTTAGACTTAAAAACTCGTTAAAGCCCCTCAATTGGAGATGTTAATTGAGCTCAAAAAACAAAGTTTGTAAGATGTCGTCATGAATTACCAATACCTACATGACAATCACTTAACGCTTTGCCATGCCACTGGGTGCACCAACTACCAGAACTAATCAAGGAACATCGTGTTATAAGCTCATTCATATAACTCGTTGGCTTAACCCACAATATAAATATACTTTAAATCCTCAATGTACTAGTGATTCAATTAAGTTCCCAATTACACTTATAAGTTATTCCTCTTTGTACTAAGCAAGTGCTAAACACATGCACACATTCAATGAAAGAGTTCATTTAAATTTTTTCTCCATTTAGTATATACTACTTTGGCTACTTAATTAATCTTGTGTATAAAAGAATCTAAGTCTATCTGTATACGTCCTATGTGATGGCCTCCGTCCTAGGGTCGTCCGAAGCCTTTGCTGTCACCACATCCCATAATGGAAGAAGGCAATTTCCCCACCTTTTCAATTCCTTCCTCGAAAACAACACCCATTCCCATAAAGAAATGCGACTCTATATATATGGCAATGGAATGCCCAGATTAAACCCCCGGGTTATCTGCCCGTACGGATGAACCGGGACCGTGTTCTTCATGATCGGGTTCTCAAGATTGTAGTTTTTGGGGCCGGACCCGTATCCCAACACCCAGAAATCATGGCCGTGTAAATGCCAGGGAGTTGTTAAGATTCATGGTGTTGGCGTTCTGGAGAATTATGTCCACTGTGGAGTTGAACTTGAGCCTGTAAATGGCGTTGCTGGCCACGGCGTACGTTAGAGTTGTTTTGGACGGAAAATATGTCGTAGTCCTCCGGCGGGGGTGACTGGTCGAAAGCGTGCAATAGTTTGTGCTTGAGGGCGATGAGATAGGGGGTGTGGGGTAAGTTGAAGGAGACGTTATTAACGGACCATCTTCTAACCCCCATTATATTGATTTCGTTTTGTGCACGGTCGGAGGTTCTCGGCGGCGCGTGGACGAAACGCGGGTGGAGTGGTGGAGGGATTTCTCCTAGGATGGTTTGGGTAGTACGTAATTGAATATACCCAATCCATTAGAGGTGTTGCTGGGTCTACTCACAATTTTTGAACTTATCCAATAGTTCCTTGAAGGGTCTTGGTCAGCTTTGATCAGTACTGAATATGTCTCGATCTCCGGAATAAATAAACAGATTTTTCACAACAAATGGATCAACATAGTGGCCGTCAGCCTCCACCACCGTCATGTTATGACCCTATAAAACAAACACAATATTAAAAATATATATATGTTTTTGTAAAAGCGACTGAAAGTTTTGCAAACATAGAAGAATTTTTTTTTTTGAGAAGTACTCTGTTATAATGTAATATCTGTTCATAACTACTTTCTCAACCTACTGAAGCATAAAGAGTTGCATCCTCTCCTCGATCTGAGTTGTAAGCCAATGACCTTGTGGTCCAGTGACATCCGGTTGCACCCCATGTGGAAGGGGGTGAGTTAGAAATCTAGCTAGCTTTTGTGGAGCTAATTAATAAACATTATGGTGAGTAAGTTTTGATGAATCTCAGTGTTGTAGTAATCAGAGTTGTTTAATTATCTAATTATTTTATGTTACGATAAGTATGTAAACATTAATAATTTAACTACATCTTTTAGAACTCGGTCGATTTCACTGACGCCCAACAAGTTTGATTGAGTAAATTAAATTACCTGAGGCTCTCCAACCCAGGTGAAGTTAGGTGCAGGAAGGGCAATTCAAGGCCAGTAGCTTGTTCATAAGTGCTCTTATGGTACCAATCCGTGAGGAGAATACTGCGGTCATAGTCGTACTCAAATGGTTCGGAATCGGCGGCATAAACTCGGATCATTCCTTGTAGCCCTGCTTGTCTTTGCATTCCATAGTGAACATGGTACAGGTATGTTCCAGGCTGCAAATCAACAAACTATGTGTTAGGATCAAACACTTATAATTTTATTTTTAATCATATATATATTCTCAAAATCTTGGATGTTGGACTTGTTCTTTATCGATCATACCCTTTATCGTGGTTTCAGCCCAACAATCCCCAAACATCTGGTGTATTGGAGAATTGGTTGATCTGAGCTGGGAATCCTAGGGAGATGCAAGCTAGTATTTATATGCACGTACAACAACCTAAACATATATTGGACTGGTCAATATTTTTGCCCAGTTGACAAATCTCGAATGAAGCCATGAAGCAATAGTGTTGGACTAGTTCCAAAAAATTCATCACATTTTTTTTTTCTTTTGATAATCTAGGTATTCCAATTTTGCGGAATTAATTTTAAAATTGTGTTGACAAACTATACACTTTTATGCAAGGAAATCAGTCTCTAGATTGATTTTGACCAAGCTTAAACTTTCACAGTGCTATTGAAAGTAATTAAGTTTTATATGCAACTTCTTAAGCACCGGACTATTGCCTAGCTAGGGGGGAAAATTCATCATTTTGATGAATAGACTCACAAGTCATTTTGCATGTGGTCATGAATTTTCTCTTTAACAACTAACAACTAAAATTTACAAGTCTAGCTTAAATAATCAAGGAAGTTATAGCATATAGGCGGCCTAAAAACTAGAGTCATAAACACGGTTGGGCTGCTTTTTAGGTGGGATACAAAAAGAGACCGGTTTTGAAAAGGTAACAAAGATGGGCAAAGTACTTTCATGGAATGCATGTTTGCTTAAAAACAAATGCATTCTGCGAATGCATGTTAGCCTTTCTTTAAAAAAAATAGTTAAAAGGTAGAAAATGAGTGTAGGATACGTGTATGTGTACAGTATTGTAGGTTAATTGAAAAAAAAAAAAAGAAAAAAAAGATGGTATATATATGTATAAGGAGAAAAAAAAATAGTATTGTCCTCATTAAATGATTATTAGTTAATTAGAATATATTAATTATTACATAATTATGAGGAAAATTAAATATAATTAACAATAATGTGTAATTAGTGTATAATAATAATGAGAACTAAACGTTTAATAATTACATGTTTACTACAATTTTTTCTACTTATTACGTAAACAATTAAGAAATAAATAGAATAATAATATGCTTGCAAAAAAAAGTGATAAATTGTTGTGTTAATATTTATGAATCATTTAACAAGTTAAGTTCATCGTACATGTTGTCGTGAATGTAATATTCTACCGACCATGGATAAATATTCTCAACATTACAATTACCAATCAACATCATTACTGAAGTTTTACCGTTCACAATAGTATTATTGGGATGGAGTAAAATTAGGGTTGTTGGTCTTGGACCCACTATTTAAGTATTTTTATCCTAATATTTCAAAAAATAAATACATAATTACGTATTTATTATTTTGTATTTACATACGGTATTCTTTTCGTATTTTCTAAGTACAATGTACAGTATTTTAATTTGAAACTAATATTATAAAAGATAACAATGCATTCTGAAGATGCATGTTCAAAAAAGTAAACATGCATCCTACAGTGTAGTATTGCCCATATTTGTATCCCAATTATTTCCGTCCTATTTTTGTATCCCACCTAAAAAGTAGGCCCAACCGGCGAAACCACCCCTAAAAACTATGTCATGTACATCATGCTCTTAAACGTTTCTAGTAATTAAAACACACACATTGAACTTCCCTCAAACAAAATTTGTTAGTATTAGTTCCCTTATGATTAAACTTGGAACCTTGGAATATCTCCCTATTGTCCATTTGCCCCTCATCACTAAAAGTATATCCGTAATAGTAAACAAATCTCAAACTCTATAAAAGAGTGACATGGATGTAAAATAACATAGTGATGGAAGAGTATTAAGTGTCTTTTTTTGTTTTTGTTTTTTGTTTTTTAAAGTTATAGTTATAAGATAGAAACTAACATCTTTTAATTAGCTTGTTTGAGTAGTGAGTTACGCCGGTCAATAAATAAGTGTGACTCATAAAATAATTTTAAAAAATAGTCTGTAACAACTTTGTTGTCAATTATTTGTGAAATGATTTTTTAACAATCTAACAAATTTAAAGACAAAAATTTACTATACTAAAAAATGAGAAATGAAAAGTAATAATAGATATAATATAATTGAAGAATTAGAATGATCATTTTTGCTTCCAAAATTTGAAATTTATTCCACAATATAACTTTAGTCTCACTGATTTGACGTATGAATGATTTTTTTTTTTTTGTGATGAGAAAAACTCACACCTACAAGTCTAGTAAGTAAAGAATCACAAAGAGACAAATCAATCTAAGTTAATCATAACTGATTGGATCAAACCAAGAAAGCTAATAGATTGCTCTCTCAATTCAAACTTATAACATTATGGTTACCAAATTAATAACCTAACAAAGTAACAAACTATAAGTTATTCAAAAAAAAAAAAAAATCAAACAAACAAACAAACTTATCTAAGGGTGTGTTTGGTTGGTAGGTTTAGGCATAAGGTATGGATATCAAAGTGATTGTTATTGTTTGGTTGATAAGTTTTTAGAATACTACTATGGGTTTGGAATACCCCTTTTCTTCTTTTTTTTTTTCTTTTTTTTTCAAACTTTTTTTAATAACTCAAGTAACACGATTTCGCCTAACTATATCAAGTTTTTCATTACATATACATTTTTACTCATAAGAGGTCTTTATCAATTTTTATTTTATCACTATAAATAAAATTAAACGTTGATTGATCAATTACTTGAAACACTCTACTAACTCGGCTGGGCAAAAAACAATGAAATCTTTACTTGATTTTACTTTTAAGTTCTAATGATAACTATGTGTCGTCCTCTGTTGTTTGTGGCTACATGAAATGATTAAAAAAGTAATAATTCAATAATAATCATATCATGCCACTTTATCATCGGTTAATAATACAGAAGTGTATCAAAATTGATGTCTAAACATTCTCCCCGGCAAAAATGTTTTTCTTATGGTGTGCGCAGACATTAATGACTAAGCTTGTCCGGGGATTCTCTGCCTTCTGATATCCTTTCCTCGGCCTTTGTCGCCTGCAAAAATAACATATAGGTATACTCATACACTATCACAATAGTGGCAATTCTTGCTTAATTTATCGATTAATTCAATAATCACAAAATTTTAATGAGCAAATACCAATTTTAGTCCCACGACTATTAGCAAAATGACAATTTTGGTCCACATGTTTCATTTCTACCAATTTTGGTTCCACGACTATTGTTTAGTACCAATTTTGGTCCCACGACTACTGTTTTAGTGCCAAAATTTATCGCGCCGGCCATCCATCCGTTTAAAACGTGCCGAAATCTAAAATTTTTGAAGGTATTATCGTCCTTTTCAACTCAATATCCCAATTTGAGCATGAATAAAGAGATTTAAGCATTAAAATCGATCACAATTCACAATTATCCTCCTCAAATTAAGGTCAAATGAGGAGAAAAATTGTGAATTTTGATCGATTTTAAGACTTAAATCCATGTATTCATACTCAAATTAAGATATTAAGTTGAAAATGATGAAAATACGCTTAACAATTTTAGATTTTTGCACGTTTTAAACGGATGGGTGACCGGCGCGATAAATTTTGGCACTAAAACAATAGTCGTGGATGAAAATTGGTACTAAAACAATAGTCGTGGGACCAAAATTAGTAGAAATGAAACATGTGGACCAAAATTGTCATTTTGCTAATAATCGTGGGACCAAAATTGGTATTTGCTAAATTTTAATTTATTAATTGAGATTAATAACAGATCAAAAAGTAAAATTTATTATATTTAATTTGAAACTTTTGTATCCTATTATGAAATTTGATACTACTACGTACTATTTTATTTGTTTGTTTGCCTATTTTTATTATCTTACTATTAGATTCAAATTTTTAAAAATTATTAAATACATTATTTACCATTTTCCTCCTGAGTTAATACTAATTTTAGTCCTCGATTATAGTAATTTTCTTGATTTAGTTCTAAATGAATTTTTTGTATTTAATTAGGTCATCGACTTTGATGATTTTATCCAATTGAGTCTTTGACTGTTATAATATAATCAAGGACTAAATCGATAAAAATCACTTTGTCAATAATTAAATTTAGTAAAAATCATTATAGTCTAAGACTAACTTGAATAAAACTACTATACTTGATGACTAAATTATGTATTAATAGAAGTGGAATTACCAAGCTATCTTAACAGATGACTCAATTGAGTAAAACCATCAAAGTCAAAGACTAATTAAGCACAAAAAGTTATTTAGAACTAAAAAAAAAAAAAATCACCATAGTCTTGGTCCAAATTAGGTATTTACTCTTTTCCTCCCCTAATATTAGAAAATAGAATAAAAATGAGGAAGAAAAATAATGGCTATTGTCCATGTATTCAATATGAAACTTTATTATATATACACATCTATGTACATGTGTACATATGTAATATATATTTAAGATATTTATTTATTTATTTATTTTTATTCTAATTCGTATTTACTATCAAACAAGTAGACTCTTTTTATCTAAATTCATTACCATAACAAATATTTGATTCTCATTACCATTTCAATTCTAATATTTGAACCAAAAGTACCCTAAATAATTTATAGTTATTTTTTAATCTTCATAATCGACCAATAATATTGATATAAACAACTAAACACTGAACTTCGATTTTCAGTCAATTACCAAAAAACTGAATGTCATTAACACATTTAAAAATAGTAAAATATTCCTTTGGGTTGGACAAGTGGTTGTTATGCCATGGGCCCGGATCCAGCTTGCAATGTGGCCCTAGGTCCATGTTCACAATTTTAAAACTCTATGTTCATAATTGTAGAACTCTATGTTCACAATTTTTGAACTCTATGTTCATAAGTTTTGAATTTTATATTCATAATTTTTGAACTCTATACACAATTTCATAACTCTATGCACAATTTCATAACTCTATGTTCACAATTTCGTAACTCTGCATTCAATAGTATGACACAATTTTTGAATCAACTTTTGAACTCTATATTCACAATTTTGTTATATAGATTTAAAAATTGTGTTATAATGTTGAACATAGAGTTTGGATACTGTTGAACATAGAGTTATAAAATTGTGAACATAGAGTTATGAAATTATGAATGTAAAGCTATGAAATTGTGAATATGAAATTATGAAATTGTGAACATGAAGTTATAAAACTGTGAACATTGAGTTATAAAATTGTGAACATGTGGTTATGAAATTATGAACATAGAGTTATGAAATTGTGAATATAGACCGGAGTTCACCTTGCAATGTGGACCCAGGTCCATGGCATAACAAGACATATATTAACAGTTATTTTGGTGATCATTGTTCTTGAATGTCTATAACCTACAAATAACCAATTCATTGAAATTTTTTTTATATAATAACGGACTAAAAATCAAAATTTTTAATTTGGCTATCAGTTACCAATTTCGTCACTTTTTTAAAAAAATTATGCTCGCCCCTATATGAGAGTATGTTTTATTGTATGCGGTATTATAGAAATAACTTATTTATAATATCTGGTATAGGGTTGTATGAGTATAAATTGGTTAAAACTTGTTGACCTGTTTTTGCCAGTTAGTGAAGGCTGTTATGATGGATAGAACAGCAGCCTGCAC
>CM008332.1:12738988-12749861 GCA_002525835.2 Ipomoea batatas
TAAGAGCATCTCTTGTAGGCAAGAATGAAGAAGCCAACTTCCAACTGAAGTGTTTGACTTTGGGTGGCATATCCAAACCCCAAATCTTTAACCAAGGCCTAGTATCAGTGATAATACCGGTTAGTCGCTTATAACACGACTTAACAGTATAATTGCCTTTTTGATCCCAAAACCAATACCAAGAATCTTGTGGTTTTCTTAGGCTAATGGGAATATTTAAAATTAACTTAGAATCTCGCTCAATGAAAGTATTCACAATACGGTTCACATCCCAACCCGTACCTTGGTCATTGAATAAAGTAGAAACCGGGGCTTTTTTATCAACATCACTCATATGCGTTTCTATGAATGGGGCATCCTCCACAGGTAGCAATGCATGATTTCCAATTTCGGTATCAAGACCATTTCCAATACTACGTCGACACCCAATTCGAAGAATATTTTGGACCTCAAGTAAGCCTCTCCAAATAAACGATGGGTTACTGCCCTCAACAGCATCAAAGAAGGAACACCGTGGAAAATAGCGTGCTTTATAAACTTGGGCAACCAAAGAATAGGGTCTAGTGACCAACCTCCATGCTTGCTTACCAAGAAGTGCCATATTCATTTCACGGAGCTTCCGAAAACCCAGGCCCCCTGCAGCTTTTGGTACCGACAGCCCAGTCCAAGATTTCCATCTCAACCCCCTTCCCGTGCCAATTAAGCCGGTCCACCAGTATTCATTCATCAAAGTCTCAATTTCTTTACAAAGACCCAAGGGCAAAAGGAACACCATCATTGCATATGAAGGCATGGCTTGAATGACATTCTTTAATAACACTTCACGACCTGCCCGCGATAGAAACCTTGCATTCCAGCTCCGAATTTTGGCTAGTATTCGATCTTTTAGAAAACCAAGAATATCCCTCTTCCTTCTCCCAACAAGAGAAGGGAGTCCCAAATATTTACCAGTGGTGTCACCCTCTGTCACCCCAAGAATCCGGACCACCTCATTTCGAACCGGTTGGATCGTGTTGGTACTAAAACAAACTGCAGACTTTTCATAATTGATCTTCTGTCCAGAGGCTCGTGAATAAATATCAAGAGTAGACCGCATACATTCACTTTCGTGGGTATTGGCACGCAAGAACAGAAAACAATCATCAGCAAAGAGTAAATGAGATATGGGCGGTGCACCTCGTGAGACACAGACCCCATGCAAGTTTCCAGCTCTCATATGTTTCTCAATTAAAGCACTAAGACCTTCAGCGATTAATAAGAAGAGATAAGGGGATAATGGATCACCTTGACGTAGACCGCGGCCAGGAACAATTGGACCAAGTTGACGTTGCTCATGCAGGATGTGATACTGCACAGACCGAACAGTTTCCATCAGAATGTCAACCCACTTCCTCTCAAAACCCATCTTGCTCAACACAGCTTCAAGAAAGCCCCACTCGACACGGTCATAGGCTTTGCTCATATCCACCTTCAAAGCCACAACCCCCTCCTTACCCTGAGTTTTACGTCGGAGATAGTGATGTACTTCATATGCAAGCATAACATTATCTGTAATTAATCGCCCCGGCACAAAGGCACTCTGTGCTTTCGAAATAAGCCCCTCAAGGAATGGTTTCAACCTATTTGCACAAACCTTCGCAGCAACTTTATACACCACATTGCACAACGCGATTGGTCTTAAATCTGACATGGACTCGGGTTTATCCTTCTTAGGAATAAGCACGATAAAGGTGTCATTCGCCTTTGTAGGTAAAGTGGCAGTCTCAAAAAAATTACGACAGAACATAGTGACTGACCCACCAACAATATCCCAAAAGTGTTGAAAAAACCCAGGTCCTAACCCAATGCAATATATCTTAAGTTATTATAAAAATAATTTAATTTTCATATATTGATTTCCATGAAATTTCATTGCCGAACGATAGTGAATATCCCGCTATATATACACTCATGTAGTTAAAACTTTATATAACAATTTTGATTTCTACCTTATTTCATTGCAAGAAATTATTTGTTGTCATTAATGAAATATGGTAGAAATCATCCAAAACATCCATATAAATAACATGTCATCATTTTTTCTAATTTTATTTTTCCATGTCATCAAATTAGATGGGTTACTTGTTAGAAATAGGCTAAAAATGCTAGATAAAAAATAATTAGGAGTATAATGACCTAGATGGACCATATTTTAGTTCATGGTGCTAGATGAACAATCAATGATAGTACATGGGCCTATTTGACCCATTTGCCTTTTATGAATTAATTTCACTCTTAAATATACTAATATATTAATATTTAAAAAAAAAATTAATTTAACCATTTTATTGCATTGAATTTTTCAAATGGACTAAGTTCAATTTAAAATGCTTGGAAAACTCATACATGAAATTTTTCTAAAAACAAACAATTGTGTGTTCAAGTTTTCTCAAATGACATTTACCACAATACCCACGAAGGTTTGGATGAGATGGTGCGGGTCTCTTTCTACTAAATTAGATAAAGTGCTCTGTCAAAATTTGATCCAGAATGAACATGATTAGTCTTAGTATATAAAGTCCTAGTGTACCTTGAATGAGGAAACTTAATTGTGGTTTGACAAAAGCACGATATTTCCTTCTCTTAGTTTAAATATTAAATTTTTGTGTTGTTGAGAGTTGACCTTGTAATTCTGTGATTACAAAATTATTATCGAGAATAAAGGTCAAATATGCCACTGAACTACACACCAAACGGCAATTAGGCCATTTATTAGGTTGGACGTCCCTCTTATGTGATAAATAGCTCATGTTTGGAACAAGCATTGTATTCACTATATTTTTGTTGGACCTCCTCTCGTCTTGAGCCCTTATTATTATTATTATTATTATTATTATTATTATTATTATTATTACTATTACTATTACTATTACTATTATTGTTACTAGTTTGTCTTATGTGCGATGCGCAAAAAATAGGTGCCCAATATTAATATTTTATATTACAAATTTAAATTTATTTAGATTTTAGATATTTAAATTATTGTAAATAATAATAATATTGTAAAATATTTTTATAAATTTTATATTTATATTTTAAGAAATAACTCCAATATATAATGTGCATAATAATAATAATAATAATAATAATAATAATAATAATATATTATTATTATTATTATTATTATTATTATTATTTTTATTTTTATTATTGAACAAAATAAGAAAATATATAGTGGATGCATGTGCATGGTAACAATATTGAAAAATATAACGAAAGTTATAACGGTAGGTGTATGTTTGTCTAATATATTGTAAAGTACAATTTAATTTAATAATATTAAAAAATAATAATCTCAAATAACATGAAATACATTTATTTTCTTTAGATTGTTTCAAATTTTCATTAGATTATTCTGTTTTTTTTTTTTGAAAATTTTATTTATATCTCCTCTTTGTGATTCTATTAGCTGCGTTAAAGAAAAAAAGAAAACACCTGAATATTTTTAAAAAGTTCTCGAAAAAAAAACACCTAAGATTCTATTAGCTGCGTTAAAGAAAAAAAAAGAAGAAAACACCTGAATATTTTTTAAAAGTTCTCGAGAAAAAAAGGTCGCAACCACAATTTTGTGGGAGCCAGCCTAAGAGAAATTGTCATTTGTGAGAATCGAACCCACATTCTCTCAAAATTATTCCTCACGAAAAGAACTCACTTACCACTTGAGCTACCACATTAAGTTGTTTTCTAATATAATTATAACCCTATAATATATATGTATACATATACATATATATGGATGGGCCCCTTTTAGCATGGGGCCCTGGGCGGTTGCCCAGCCCGCTCGTGCTCAAGACCGGCCATGTCCCCAAATTTCCCTTTTTGGTTTCCTTCTCCGTATTTTATATATATGTATGTGTGTGTGTTATTAAGATTATGGTGGTGACTTGGCCAGCCAGTGAGGAGAAGCAGTAAGTGGCGAAACCTTTTTATTTTTTTATTTCTATTTTTTTTCTATAAATATTTTCATACTCTATTCGGCCGGTAGAGAGAAAAGAGGTTTGCCACATTCTTTGGTGATCTTCATCAAATATTTTAGAGGTCAGCTTGTTTGTTATGGACGCCTTTGGGATATTCTCACAATATTTGTATTGTTTTCATCTTGTTCGTAGTGATTGAATATTTTAAGTACGAGTTAGTATTCTTTTTTAGGTCTGTGGAACATAATAGAAGTGTTTGTCATGATTTTTGGATGTTTGGCTCATGTGGTAGTTTGAAACTTTGTATTCAAGATTTGTTATAGTGAAATATTGTTCGTGGTGGTCCTGTGATTTTTTTTTCCGTAGTTTTGGAGTTTTCACGTAAATCGTGTGTCCCTCGTTGATATTTATTTTGGACTATTGTGTACTATCTCGTATTTTGTGCACCGTATCGAGTATGTGATTTTCATTGTCACATGAATTGCGATTTTTCCCAACACCATCGAACTCAACTACACAAATTCCTGCAATTTAATCCAAAATGACATGTTTTTACCTGATGTGCCGGTTATCAATTTTAAAAATAATATTTTAAAATATTTTAAAAATAAAATAATTAATTTAAATTATTTACAAAAATAAAATAATAATAAAAAAAAAAACAAGAACTCCCGGCCGTAGACGCTTCCTCTCATGGCCAAGCCGCTTCGTCTTCGGCTATGGAGACAATTCGTCTCTGCCGGAAGTTTTTTGTTTTTAGTTTAATTAATTATTTTATTTAAAATATTATTTTAAAAATCAGTAACTGGTACATCTTAAATTGCATGAATTTGTGTTGTTTAGAGATCTAATTGTATTTTTTTTAGTTCGATGATCTAATTGTATTTTGATGTGCAATTCAGAGACTTATTTGATCCTTATCTACACTTATAATAAGAGCCAATAACGTTAGACCCTTAACTGGAACTAAAAAAATGTTGGTGTAATAATATGTTATAACATATTGTACTTTGTGTTCTTCTTATTGTGCAACCTCCAATTAAATTCATAATATATCCTATTCTTTTATAATTTTACCAAATTTTTCCGTTAAATATAACGGAAGTTTAACATTAAATTCTTTAGGCAATTTGTTTCTTTATTGCAATTTTCAAACAAATTGGCAATATTCTATAATGCAATTCTGTATAGATTCATAGCTTAAAATTAGAATATTGAAGTCATTCTATAATACAATTTTGTACCATTATTCTACCCAAAACAACAGTATATAAACCCCTCCCATTCTCATTGGTATTCACCCAAAGCTAAACCTAACATATTCTGCAACACATCTACTTGACATTCTATAGGTATGATTGTCAAAATATTATCATGCTAATTCTATTATTTGTATTTGTACTCATAATGATTACAATTTTAAAAAAAAAATCAATGATGGTATACTCATTAATTAGTATAACTTCAATATCGTTATTTAAATATATCTATTGTATAATCTGTTTATCTATACTTGTATCATTGTATGTAATGTTGTGGTTCTCATTATATTTCTCTATAATCTACACATTTTAGTTACTCATAACTCCCTAATCTATGGTTTTTGAATTTATGTTGTGGTTCCCATTATATTATTTCATAATATCCTTTATGAACATATTTTCCATGACACAAGGATATTAGTAATGACAAATGCAATAAAGTTAATTGATATTGACACATAAACTGTGGGCTAGAGTTGTACAGTTCATGTCATTAAGAAAAACGAACCAAAAAACGCTATTGGAACGCCTGAGAAAAAGTATATGCCCATCGTACTTGAGGATGAAACAGTAAGTAAATAGTAAAAATTTTTCTCTTTATTATTATTATTATTATTATTATTATTATTATCAATATTAGTATTATTATTATTATGAAGATGCTCTCATTCACCACTAACATTATTGTAAATGCTATATCTAAATAAACGCAAGGAACTCGGGTTTACTCAATAGTGTCAATAATGACATTGAAATGTCTGATATCACTTTACAAACCAACAAATGGTACATCATCTCAAATGTCATTGTTAAACATGTCCGGACGAACTATAAAGTACTTGATCACAAATACAATTACACAAGGATTTTAAATGGTCGGACCGGTGTCCAAACAAGTGACAATGATAACACGCCATTTGCTCCCATGTAAGTGGTTTATTTGTTTCTACTTATTTTAGTTGCAATTTAGTTATTTACAATTTTGTTATGTTTTATTAAAATATATAAGCATCGAGACTATTTCTTTTATTTTTATTAATTTAGCATTTTTTTCTCTCATTATTATATGACTACTTTAATCAATTACGGAACAATAATTTAAAAATACGCATTGGGCATTGTTTTAATCCCGCAACGCGCGTGTTGATAACTAATTTCTTAATAAATATCGTGATCAATTTGGATGGGTTGTCACATATGGAATTATGGATGGAGTTAGAAAAGAGAAGGAAAAAAGAAGTAACATTTGAGAAAAATATTCACCACTCGAAATCCGATTACAGCGCCCAACTCAAGCAATGGGCCGAATCGAAATTCTGGACACATTGCTATGACCATTTTGACCAAAACCCTCCTTTTGCTCCGCGGCTCCGCCTAGCTTGCTCAGTTGCTCGTGCTCGCTTTTACAGTTAGCTCCTCCCCGCAACGACGTAGCCGCCGCTGCTTCCAGGTTCGCTATTACTGCCCTACAAAAGTTTATCCATTCACCGCTATTTTGCCAATTCCAGATTGCTGCACGCACTTCTCTCTCTTCTTCTTCTTCTTCTATTTTTTTTTTTTTTTTTTAATTTTTGGATTTTAAAGTTTTTTTTGGTGGGAAGATAGTAATCTGGTAAAATTATGGAAAATTGAGTTTCAGTTCAATCATATTCGTCTTTGTTGAGGTTCGGTTACCTAAGCTCAGTCGTTCACTTGACTAATTTTTTTTTTCATTACCTGCAGGCGTGAATTATAGGAGCAGAAGAAAAATGATAAAAAGGCGATTTTACAAGCTTGAACATGGTGATAGAGATGCTCCTTCCGAGTCTTCTTCATCTTCCTCTGACTCTGAAGCAGAGGCAGAAGGAATGGAAGAAGAAGAAGAAGAAGAATTAGAATATGATGACGAAGAAGACGAAGAACAGGAAATTCACTCAGAAGAAGAATACGGTGATGATCACAAAGATAATGATGCCGTCACTGAAATGAGAAAGCAAAATGTGTCTGTTTCATCACCATCCGGTAATTTTTTATTGACTGATTCTATCTGTTCATATTGCACTCTTTATTCCTCTTCCTCTGGTAACTGTGATTTAGGGGTTGGTACTTAAATTCATATTAAGGGAGGAGAAATTGTATGGTACATAAGCAATGACCTTTTTCTCTAGTTGACATTTCATCTCCGTATTTAAAACATAACTTCCATTGTAGTAACTGAGTTGGATTAATTTGTCCATGTTATTTTGTCAGCAGACTTGTTAGTGGCTTTGGATTCTCATCTTCTTTGTATTTATCTACACCTATGATCCAGGATATGAGAGTGAAGATAGCTCGGGAAATGAAGTTAAGGATGACAAATCAGGTTTGATTTAGTCATTCACTTACAGATCTAGTCATTGTTTTCTAAGATTAGTGCACTTTGGGTGCTTTCTATTGGGGATTCTTCAATTTACTTCTTTAGTGTTCCCATGGCATTACAATCCAGAAGTGAAGGAACTTTTAGTTGGGGAGTTGAAGTTATCCCTCGTTGTTGCATTTAGTTTATTCCTTGCTGTTTTGTCAAGAGTTTTTATAATAATTACAACCAGGGAACAAATCCATGTGACTGCTTCATGATGCTTTGTGCTAGCAGATTTGTTATAATGCAAAAGAAGTGTCCATGGTCTTATCACGTGTCATGCTATCTGCAATTCTTCTGCTTGCTCAATTTCTCATTCTTTATATTATCTTTATATTATTGTTATGTGAAGTAGGTGTATTTGTAGCATTTAGTTGGGATTTGAGAGGATGAACTCATCTCCTATACTTATTATAATTTATTATCAAACTGTAGTTTTAATGTAGAATATCTTCAAATTTACAGTAGCGTTAAAGGTTTATGTATTATGTATCCACTGGCAGCTTTCTTGATATATTGCTCTTGGTTATTGCAGACTTCTTTACATTTTAATTATAACTAATGGGTAGATTAGTGATTGTGTTGATCTCTGCATCTGTATAGTTTGGCTTCTTTAATATGCACTGTTAATTGGCTGGGCAGGTTTCCCGCTTATGCTAGATCTAGTTGTCCACTATATATTGGCTATAGCCTCTATAAGTCAGTGAAGGGAGAGGGATAATATCTGCCATTTAAAACTAGAGGTGCCAAAAAGTATTAGTAAAATTTACCATAGTAACATAATTTAGGCAAACTTAATAGAGTTACAAAATTTAGTTACTTTGACTTGCATAGCGAAATAGTTGGGTAGCCTAAAAGAGTTATATGTTAATATCACTTGAAAAAAACACTTGTGTTTGTGGCATTAGTACCAAGTAAATTTTACAATTTGCCATAATTATTTTGGTATAGAGTATATAATTTTCTCTATGTGTGTTGCTATAGTGCTATACTAACTAATCCCAGAGTTTTATCTTCTTTGCATTACAGATAATTTCAGTGCTTAGTCTATATTCCAAAATTTCAATTATTCTGATTCTTTGGCATTGTTACTTTTGGCAGGGCTGCTGACAAGTGATGATGACATTGGAACTGAAATTGACCCAAAAAGGATTAGTCAAACTATGCCTGAAGAGCGTGATATCCTTTGTGGAAATTCAGATTACATCTTGAAATGTAAATCTGTTTTCAAGTGCCGGATATGTCCTAGAGTAGTATGCTTGTCAGATGAAACCTTGCGTACTCACCTTAACTCCAAAGTAAGCTTTAATGTTGCAAATTTTAATTTTCCAAGTCAAATCAATTGATTGCATAAAGATCAGCAATACTTCTGATAGCTTAATTATATTTTATATGAATTCTCATAATTATACTCCTCATTAGCTGCTGCTACCTGCAAACCTTGTTTTTCCAAATGCTTAAAGATTCTGACATGATGCAGAGAACATTTGACCCTGATATACATACATGTGTGTGCGTGGGTTAATATATACTCCGTATATTATATATATATTCCACCTAGACTACTTGACTGATTAATAAAGGACACATTACTTGATGCTAGAGACATGCCAGATCTGAGAAATTGCTAAAAGAAGGTAGGCTAAAGCTTATGCTCGATGACCGTGGGAAGATTGGTGAAGAGGAGGAGCATTCTCCAAAGAGAGAGGTTTATCCATCTTTGTACCATGGAACTCAATGAAATCAGTTTATAGAGTTGGTATGCCTTATAAATTAACTATTCCTATTTGTATACTAATGTCAGCAAAAGAAAACTGAGACGACAAGAGCCAAAGGATTCAAGAAGCAGAGGCTGGGGAAGGGATCAAAGAAGGTTATGCTTTGCAACTCTGCCAGATATTTTTGTTATGTCTGTTGCTATTGAGTTGATGACTAGATGTCTCATTTCTCTAAAATGAACTGCAGGAAAATGAAGAATACGCAGGCACACAAACTGGACGACATAGGACAAAGAACCAAGCCAAGAGGAGACGGAAAGATGACAGATAAAAAGTGTGATTTCGCACTTTTTATGATTTGGCAAAGTAAAATGGCTTTTGTGTTTTCCAAAATTCAAGGAAGAGTAATATGTTGAAATATATTTAATTGAGAGTAATATTATGTGATTTTGGGTCAAATCGATTTTGTCAGTGGACATGTTGAGATAAACTTTAGATGGGAGACTAGGATTAATTTTAGTCTGACAGAAATTCTTCATACCATTTGATTTTCTTTTCTTTTTCATATCAATGGAGAATTCTTCACCATGAAATGTTCAGTCGGACTTGAGACGAGGTAACTCAAGAATTGATGACAAGATAACTCAAGTAATTGATCAATTAATATTGGGGTTGGTGAAAACTTTTTGCGCACAAAAAGTGACAAAAGTTTGAAATCATTTGGGCAATTTAAATTTACTTCATGGCCTTGAAGTTGGTTCATGAAGTACTGAAATTGTAAAACGTAAGTTATAGGATAATTATAGAATTCGTTCATGAGTGTTGGTTATGTTCACTTTTTGTTCCCAAGTTATTATTAGCATACGAAAAGTGCAACGTCAATGACAAATTTAGGGACGAAAAGTGAGTATGACCAACTTGACAAATTTTACAATTATCTTATAACTTAAGGACGAAAAGTGTAATTTTCTCAAAAAAGAAAAAATGGTACATGCACCTGATCCGATTAATGAATTCTAGCCCCTTACAAACGAAACTAAAGATTTAGTTCAAGATGCTTTAGCACACCTTTATCTTAATGCAATAAACAGAGTAAGATTAGTGTGAGAGACAACAAAGTTGAATGGCAATTCTACAAGATGATGAATAGCTACAGACCCTCAAACTGAGATGTAAGAAAAGATGGTTAATGTCCCTGCCCATCATTTGTGTGGTTTTCAGTCATACAAGGCAGCTCTTCTTCATTTCCTTTTGCTCCAGTCACGTGATCAGGTGGAGGGGTTTGTTCACTGCCTTCATTATTTTCAGGATGAAAGTTGATGGGAAACTTTGTTACTCTAGGCTTGTCCGATAGTATGTTTCTTTGAACCCTGTCAATTAACACCTTCTGCGGTGGTTCTTCTCTCAGCTGCTCTTCATCATAATCATTGTTCACATAGTACCCCACTCGTACAAATTCCTGGCTCAAATATGAGCAGGTCAACAGAAGGACAGTCACACCGATTATATCTTCTTCCCGGATTTTTGAGGGATCTGGGGGGTCTGCCTACACAGGTAGAG
>CM008332.1:12772866-12785041 GCA_002525835.2 Ipomoea batatas
ATACACTTTTTTTTTTTTTTTTTTTTTTTTGAGAAAAACCTCACATACACTTGTGAAGCATCTAAATGGATTTCTACACTATAAATAGGCACATGTCTCCCCTTCAGACATTATGGCTTGATCATTACAACACTCATGATTTAATGCTGTTTTGTTTGCACTTTCAACCATTTATCTGGGCTCGATTCCTAGCATGTTCATTATTGTTTCTAGTCTACTATTTGACTACTTGAGTTATAATTTATATTATTTATTTATTCTTTCGACAGCTATCTCATACCCCATTCTATATATTCATACTCGATTTATGTTGGACCCGGTCTTAATGACAAAACCCAGCCCCTAGCAAGCTTGTGCCAACCGTAGTCATGCTTATTTTGGGGTTGTCTTGAGCTTCTTCCATTGGATCACGCTTCATAGGATTGCCTTCTTGAATTGGGTTGAGCCCAATATCCCATCACTCGTCATTATGAAATACATATATTAAAAAATGTTGGATAATATGGTACATAATAATATTATATATTTAATAAAATCATATAATGTACTCCGTATATTGTCAGTATTCTCAGTAGCATACAAAGAGTTAGTACACTATCAAATATGAATGTGAAATTTATGTACTGTATTTTCCTTTGATGGGCCAAGGGTGTCTTGAAACTTGATAGCAGGACGCCAGGACATAGGATATTGTCTTTATATATGTATTATTGTTTAGTGATTGATTGAAATAGTAGGCCAGCAATGATCAATGATTCAATGATGGCTGCTTGTTGAAAATCCAGGCCAGCCCACATTAATTGGGCCTAGTAAACATGGAGGAATGAATATTTTTAAGAGGTATTGGCAAATTATACTGTGGATATGATTTTTTTTTTTTTTTTTGAGTACTACGGACTTTGTTACAATGTAGTAACCCACGCCCATCATCCATGTGGGAGTGTTAACCGGGACACCCGGTGCCACTAGACCACAAGATTTTTGGCTACTGTGGATATGATCATCGTTCATGTTGTAAGCAGAGCAGATCACTTATAAATGTTGATTTCCAGTAAATTAAAGTTTATTTTAATGTACTATAGATTCATTACATTTGGTATATGTCAAAGGTTTTGTGGTCAAGCAGTACAATTGTGACTTTTCAAATGAGAGGTTTCAGATTCGATTGAGAAAGTATGTATGTCAATAGTACTAAAAAAAAAAGACATTTAGTATATTAAAAATTATGAATTTGGAATTTGTATATTAGTGGTTCGCCTAGCCAGCAATATGAAACATGGTTCCTGTATAATGATTGTATGGGTATTGAAGTCATTTTTGCTATTCCATGGAGGCACAATAGTTGAAAAAATAAAAAGGAAAAGGAAATTCCCAGAGAGGAATCAAAACCGAAGGGAATTATAGGAAAATACTATGTTTATTCCCATTTTCGACTCGTAACTTGCAATTATTATTTCATAGACCATGGTCCAAAGCTCTGTGGACCATGTACATGTTTAATATACTAAGGGGGCGTTTGGTTCAAGGGATCTAAGATTTCCCCGGTAATCTGAGAAAGGTAATGTTAGATGACCATGTTTGGTTCAGGTAATCTGAGAAGGTAAGTAATACAACATGACTGCCATGTAGGATATTAGAGTATGTTTGAGGTAATCTCATTACCAAATTTTCCTTAGGTAATGTGAGATTACTTTTTAATATTCCAAAATTACCCTCACTCATGCTTCTTTTTATTCATCAGGCAATACATTTGCAATGTTGGATGCTCTTGTGAATTGCATTAATTGTTGAATTGCGTCTTAACGATACTTTTATGCATTTCATTATTATTATTATTATTATTATTATTATTATTATTATTATCATCATCATCATAACAATAATTATTATAATAATAATAATAATATAATAATAATAATATTATTATTATTATTATTATTATTATTATTATTATATTATTATTATTATTATTAGAATCTTGTTAAATTTTAAATTATGAAAAAAAAAAGACTTGCAATTTACATCTTTCAATTTCTATGAGGGCATTTATGTAATTGATACAATATAACCTAAAATATAACCTTCAACCAAACAAGTTAATATTACATTCCTACAACTTTAACCAAACACATCAGGTAATCTTATATTCCCAAAATCTTACATTACCTTACTGGAGGTAATCCTATTACCTGAGGTAATCTAAGATTTCGTAAACCAAACGACCCCTAAAGGTATATTGTTTGAGTACTGAAGATATATAATGTATATTATTTAAGTACAATATTTGAATATTGAAGATATATATACATAATAATGTATATTATATTATTCGAGTACATAAATAAAGTATCTTTAGTATAGTAAAAATATACATTTTATTCATGGTCTACGCAGCTTTGTGGATCATGCCTTAGAAAAATTTGCCCCAACCCCCCAACTTTTACTAACACTCTCAAGTTATTGATGTGAACATCACTTTGTTGGGGACTCACGTAATGAAAATAGTCTATTCTATTTGGAAAATGATATATGTACTCCAAGGGAGTAAGACTCCCGCCACGTGTCTTGATTTTATTGGAGGAAGATGAAAAGATAGTAATAAAAATTGTGGCCCACATTTTTTGAATGAATTAAAGGGTGACATGTAAGCAGGAAATATAAAATGGAGTAGAATTTGGGAGTATGTGTAGTATTACTCATTCTATTTATCAGGGAATAAAATTTAAGAGTATACATAGTAGAATTGAACTCGAAAGTTATCTCCTTAATATATATCCATCATGGAATCTTAATCCTTTGTTGCATCGAGCTGTTACATGTTAATTACAGCCTTGCAAAGTTGCAATAAGCATATGGTAAGCTAAGGTAGCATGCATGCATGCAGGATTGAAGCATATAGGAATCCCCAGATTCTACCAAATATATAGATAGACTAAGCATAGTAGATGGAGTTGATCATGCAATGCCTGCAAGCAGCCTCCTTTTGGGACCAATAATTCAAGAAAAAAGATAAGGCCAGGGAAAGGAAAGATGCTAGCAGCTAGCTTAAATTAGCTTTTCTTGCTTTTTTAGCGGCTAATGAAAGAAAGAGGAAACAAAACTAGTCTTTTTGGGCCTTATAATAGTCTGATCTTGAAGAAATGAAAGAAGCTTGTAGTTCAAGAGATAATCAAACATACCTTTACACTTTGTACATGCATGCATGGATTCCATTTGAATTTCACTTCTTCAAGGCTCCTCCTACCTAGTGAATCAGGTACCCACATCACCAACTCAAATTCTCAATCACCTCGAGCTAACACTAGAAAAATCTCGATCTTTCCTTCTCTTTCCCGTTAAAGGTAAAATTTTATGATAAAATACAAAGTACTATACGAAGTGAGTCTAATAATGTGAAAATGTAAGGAAAATGGTAAATTATATTGTGCACCCAGAGACCTACTTTAATTTTAGTTCATTTTTAGGAGCATTT
This sequence comes from Ipomoea batatas, assembly GCA_002525835.2. NCBI lineage: Eukaryota > Viridiplantae > Streptophyta > Magnoliopsida > Solanales > Convolvulaceae > Ipomoea > Ipomoea batatas. Next base: position 12,776,339 of record CM008332.1, read on the forward strand.
CAATGTAGGAGGAAAGAGAGTACAGTGAACGAGAGAGATGATTTGGGTTCTTGCAGAATGTGAAGTTTTTGTGGAACTCATTGCCTATTATATGTACATTTTGCATAGTGTCCCCGTGCTAGAATTGTCGCCAATTGGTGGCCACCTTGACCTTTTCTTTTTTCTTTTTTTCCCCTCATTCATCTCTTTCCTTGTTGGAGCTACAAAAATCTGAGCAAAAACTCAATTGTTAGGTTTACTTTAAATTTAGATGTGAACATATAAATATATAATATACTAAAAATCAACATACATCACATTAGGTTGAACTTGGTCTACAATATAAGCATGGAGGGAAAAGAATGTAGCTGAGCCTGGGATGGTGGGTTTGCTGCATGGTGAAGCAAAGCCTTTGACCAAACAAACGGCGGATGGAAGTGCCACGTTTGCAAGTCAAAGGACACGTCAGAATAATGGATGTCTCGATGTGATATTTTGTTTTTTTTTTTTGAAAACCGATGTGATATTTTGTGGAGAGTGCATATTCTTAGTGTGGACCATCGCCTATTCCTGGTTGTCTTGTCGCGCAACTCCATTCTCATTTCACATTGATCGGCTTATAACTCTGCTTTAATTTTAAACTTAAAAAAAAAAATACAAAGTTATGTTAGTAAACTAAAAAGGAAAAATTGTACACCAGAAGCTGTTTTATTTATTTATTATTGGAGGCCCATATATAATTGGCATAAAGTCGTCCCACGAAAAAATGAAAAAGTAAATCGTTGATATTCGCAGGGCGACGAAGAGAATAATATAAAACTGGGCATTCCAATTATTGAGGCTATTAATACTATATATAAATAAATTTAAAAGCCACACGCACCCAACCCAAACACAAAAACGCTTTTATAACTTTTTTTCCACCAATTGAAAAATGAGATGGAACAGCTTGTTGGCGGTGAAAGCTAATATATTGTGCACAGAATCCTCGTGGTGGTGTGATGCGGTGGTGGTGTGGTGGTGCTATAGGATTATTGGTTACGGCGGTGGTAGTGGTAGTGTTGTTGTTGGTGGTTGTGTGGTAGTATTGGTGGTGGTGATGTTGTGGTTGTGGTGTGATTGTGGTGACGGTAATAATAATAATTCGAAAACTAATTTAAAAAAAAAAAAGAGAAATAGAAAATAAATAATCCAGAAAATGTCCTGGAAACAAAAAATTAGGAAGACATTTTCTGCTAAATTGAACATTTGTTCAGTTGACCAGAATGAATATTTGTCTTGACTTCATTTTCCTTGAGTACCCAAACATAAAATTCGGAAAATGACTTCCAAAGTCTTTTTTCAGGTTTTCAAACTGACCGTAATAAAATACTATTTTTTTTGGACAATCTCACTCAAGTTGATCATATTGTTGACTTAGTAATCACAAAATTTTAAATTTAACTTATAGTGGGAGACATGGCCAGGTTAGCCTTCTTAAACCAGGTTAGCTATGAGCAAATTTGTTGTACACCATCAAATAATAACTGCCAGATTTTTTTAGGTGGACAAAAAAAATTAGTCCTTTCATTTTCTGACAACCTTTTTTCTCTTATAAAGATAGACTACGTACGACGCAGACTGTTCATACATATGTCCGAACAAAAGAATTGAAGTCGTCCACCCGCGCGAAGAAGCACCTAATCACTATAAATACTTGGGATGCAGTAGCTCTATTCTGTGTCATGCTGTAATATTACACAACTCAACTCTCTGCCTTTAATTTAAGCTTCTCTCTTCTTTTTCTTCTTCTTTAACGACTTAGCTTTTCCGATCAATTATATATATATATTGACGAGAGGGAATTAAAGAAAATGGGTGCCCTTGAGTATCTCTCAAAACTCTGCGCATTTACCACTACAGGAAGCAAAACCAAATCAATGCAGGTATATAAAGCATAGTACACTTGTACGTACTGGCCGGCCTCTCATCTACCTCTCGATCGTTATAATACATATAATGTTGTGATTAATGTTTATAAATATATATGCATGGTTATGTTACGTTGTTGAGTTAATTCTCATATCTTACGTTAGTTACGTTGTTGTTGTGCTCTGATCTGATCTGATCTGGTGATTGATATATGTTTGGTTAACTGGCAGACGGTGGAGATAAAAGTCAAAATGGATTGCGATGGATGCGAAAGAAAAGTCAGGAACGCCATTAAACACATCAAAGGTTAGTTTCTACTATCATCCTCATCCCATCCGCCCTAGCTATATATTTCAACTTAGCTTCTCGACTCGATCTGCTTTATTATTATTTCTTGTTAGTTTCTCATGCAGCAATAATATATATGATTTCTACGGAAAAAAGATATTTGAGTAAGTAGAGCATGCTTTTCCTAACAAAAAGTCAAGTTCAATTCTAGCTAATACCTGAGTTCGCAGTGTCTCACATCATGGAAGTACTCCTGTTATTGATTCTCTACCTTTATCCATGTTAGTGTTTTCCCATTCAAATGGCATCTAAATTTTTTCCTTATAACCACTTTTAGGCCCAGAGGATCCACTTTCTAATTAATCATGAATCCACTTTTCTTTTCTTCTTTAAAAAAAAAAAAGGGAAAAAAATACATTTTTAGTTTGAAAATACAACTTAAATTTCACATTTTTAATTCACCCTATAGTCAACTAGTCAAAAATGGATAGACACGAGACCATTTGAGAATACTACAACTCACTCTATTGAGTGAAAACTTCAATTGCAATATCAAGTGGCATGAGTTATAACGACTACAATCCTAGAGTCAAGTCCATCAGAAAGTTGATTTGGTAACTACTAGGTTTCGAGTTTAATTTCTTGTAGGATTGTCTATTGACTTTTTTTATGTGCGCACATTGGAATAGCGGCTCAGACTTTTCCATAAATCAATCATTTGGTCAGTCCCCTACCACTTAGTGTGTTGACTGTTGGGACGAGGGATTAGTCTTCTGTCTACGGGTCGGAGGGATACCTTTAGGCAAACCCAAAAAAGTGAATGTATAGAGTTTCATATTTTTTTGTGCAATATTGATGGCAGTGTTTGGATGGTGAGAATAATGGAATGCATGTAACGTTTATGCAGGCGTGAAAAACATAGAAGTGAACCGGAAACAAAGCAAGGTGACGGTGCGTGGATTCGTGGAGCCAAACAAGGTGTTGCGGAGGGTAAAAGAGACAGGGAAAAGAGCAGAGTTCTGGCCGTACATCCCATACAACGTAGTGTACTACCCTTACGCCACGCAGGCGTACGACAAGAGGGCCCCAGCGGGCTACGTGAAGAACGTCCCGCAGGCGATTGCTCCCCCCAATGCTACTGAAGAAAAATTGGCTTTCATGTTCAGCGAAGATAACCCTAATGCTTGTTCCATTATGTGACGACGACCACCCTCAATTTTTAGTTAATTATACTTCAGTCCCTTAACTTTCTTTTGTTAGCACAAAGAGTTCGGAATTCTTCTTTTCTTATATACACTTAATTGAGGTTTTAAGATCTATATATGATGTCAAATTAATTGGCAGGCGCAATATAATGTTTCCTTGTAATTGCTGCATTATCGCAAAAGCTCTCACTATATAATAAAATTTAATTATATATTACTCAACATATTCAATACACACACACACACACGACTTTGTTAGAATTAAATAGAAATGATAATTTTGTAATTAGATGGAACCATTACCATTATATTATTGATAATGTACGGTGTTAGACTCTAGTAATGTGACTATGTCAAATTAATTTTTGGTATTTTTAATTTTTGAAAAAGTCATACTACATCTCATATTGCTTGAAAGATATAACATGGTACATTGGTATAGAAGGTTTTTATTTTTTTATTTTTTTGGAATGGGTGTAACTATGAAACTATACTCCTTTTATGTTAATTGGCATCTTTGACCGTATCATACATCTTTATGAAATAATAGAATTTTAAATTAAACTGTATACATTGAAAAATTCTATAGAACTACTTTAGTTTGGTATTTGAAATAATCATTATCGGTAACACTAGCTATTTAGAAAAGTAATTTAAAAAAAAAATTGCACAATGAAGCCCATGATTGCCGACCTTTTCAAACACCAAATGATCAGAACTTTAAAAATATTACAAATCCAATAATAGTATCTTTCGATCCCTTCTTTTTATTTGGGGGTGAGGGGAAGATCTCTTTATTCTTTTTATTTTTTATTATAGAAATTGCATTGATGGATTCACTTCTTTAAAAGCCAACCACACTCCCCTCCCACAACAAAAACCAACGAGCGATGCATATTTTTTTCAAATGTTTTTACTTGAATTTTGGATATACTATATATACGCCAATATCAATTGTATATATCACCTTTTTCAACATTTCAAATTAAATGTTACGCTACCATGTTGCGTTTGGCTTTTCTGCCCACCATTCCCAAGAGGGAATTATTCAATATTCATGCCTAGCTACAAGTCCACAACTTGTATTGTTATTGGTTTCAATCTTGATTAGTTTTAATCTTGAAAAAGTGTAAATCAAATCTTGTTCTAAAGTATAGGTCAAGCATGGAGCTACGTCATTCAACGACCCATACTTTAGTTTGTAGCTAAGACAGGGAATTCAATAACATTATGACATTCAACCATGCATGCCTTTTTAAGATTGTGGTCTTAGAATCATATTCTTCCCTAAATAGAAGCAATTATGTAACTTAATTTATTCACCTAATAATTCATCATATCATGTGTGCTATTAAACTTGTTGTACTAAATATTTTAAGGTATAGTATATGTATAATTAGAACAATTTTAAGGTGCCGTCTACAAATATTTTATGATATGTTCATAATTAAAAAAAAATTAAGATACTAATTAGCATTTGTGCCTTTACACATGATATCATCATGCATACATACATGACTATATCAAATATTATTGGTAATGATTTACAATACTACCTAACAACAATGGGTGCGAAAAGCATCAATGCCAATCAGCAGTATAAATTTTTCATATATAATTATAAGTTAAATACAGAGTATTAAATTATCATACCACAAAATATTTTTGTTTTTCATTTTCAATTAAAGTTTTGAAAGATTCTAATCCTCGTATCATTATATTGGTTAGTAACATTGTTAGCTATATATATAATTTATTTATTTATCAGACATGAAAAAAGTTGGGGGGGAAAGTGAGAAAAGGAACTTTTGAAAAAGCAAATATGAAAGTGTATTCTCAAGAAACAACCAGAAGGTAAACACGATATGGGGGGAGTGTAGTAAACATGGACCTGTGTGAGAAGTAAACTACTCAAAGAAAGAAACTTTTAATTATGCCTTAATATTAAACACTAATCTTTTGGGGCATAAGATCTCAATCTTCTGTAGATAGTACACACGTACAGTACCCCTATGAGTTCTGATGGAATCAGAGTAAAAGAAATGTCTAATACATGATTCTATACACCTTAGTCACATGGCACACCCTTTACAAAGTGGTACTTTCGATTTTACAATTGCATTAACAGTCTGCTTACTATCATACTATGCCGAGTTTACAAACCATAGTTTATAATCATACATTTTGACATGAACCACTCCCTCAAATAGTCAAATACTCAAATATATAAATCATATTCTGTACGGGTCTCCCAACTCAAGGAATTTGAGAATCTAAAAATAAGAATCCAACTATTAAAGCTTCAATTCAGTGAAATGTAACGAGTATGGATTGAAGTGGACCACAAAAACAAAGTAGGCAAAACCAAAACAAGGCCACATAAAGGTTGCTTTCCTGTAGATTAGGCAACATTATATTACAGTGAGAAAATTCTATCAATTTCTGACCTGTAAATTAAGCTCCAGCATTTGATCATGGTTATACCTTCAACTATTTGCAGTAATATACAAAGCACACTGACATTAGTTGGTCTGCAAAATGAGTTTGCCCTCAGTATATTGTCTGCCTCTGGCTAGGGTTTAGATTCAAGATGTGTCCATGCCGCTATGGCCTGGATCATCTATCATCTCTACCACTGGAGCATACTGCAACAGTTGAATATAGATTGAGTCTACAGAAACAAAGATGATGTATGTCTATTCAACCACCATAGATTCATACATACCTCATCATCTTCAAAATTTAATTCGTCAGCTGTATTGTTCGGTTCAAAGTCCCAACCAAGAGAGTCCTCGAGCAGATCTTTGAGTTTTCTAGTCTGTTGTAACAAGAGGGAGGGGTCAGTCTTTCATCAAGCACTCAATCTGATACTTGTACGAATCAACTAATAACATTTGAAATTGACCTCACTGGAAGTTACAAGTGTAATTCAAAAACAAGAAAATGCTACCTTCCCAAAAGGTCAATCTATTGGAATTTAAACAATGTACAAAGTAATGAGGGAAAAAAAATCCTCTGAACTGATTTAGTGTGACTGCCCAACAGAGATGAAAAGGGAAAACAATAAGGTCAAGAGTCATACCCATGATAGGAGGTCACCATCAATCACAGGGACCTCAAGTAGCAGTGAGAAGAAGTCCTGAAATCAACACAGCTATCAAATGTCAAAGATGAGCTCAAAGCCTATGTTTAGAGCAGTCAGTATTCAGACATTGGCAATTATCAACATGGTTTAACCAATTAATCTGCTTGCGAAAGCAATTAGGGTGTTTCCTACTTTCTAATAACTGGAACATTAATACATTAGTTAGTTGATTTGCAAAACAAATCATGAATTATCAGGAAGGAAAGGAGATTTGAAGATGCATAATTGACAACTACTAAATCCAGGTAGATTACCTTGCAAAGGATATGCAGGAAACTGTCATCAGATAACCAAGACTCATCCAACAATGCCATGACTCCTTTCTCTGCAATATCGGCATTTTTATCGTCCTTTTGAAATCCAAATTTCAACTGATAATATATTACTTGGACAAACTGTTCATAAAAAGATATTCTAGTTTTTATAAGGGAAAGTATTCACAGCTCAAAAAAAAATAAAATCAAACAGTGAAATATGAAGAAACCAACTCACAGATACATATGGTTTAAAGCAAAGAGAATACTTGTAGAATTTAGCAGAGAAGTAAAAGTCTAAGAAACGCACCTAAGACCTAAGGGGCCATGCAGAGGAAAGAATCAAATCGTGACAAAAAAATTTAAAAGACGAAGAAGAAGAAGAAGAAGAAGAAGAAGAGAGAGAGAAGCATATTACAGACCATGCAGAAATTAACATTTCAATTGCCATTTTTATAGAGTCATTCAAGAACTATCAATTCCTATCTATTTGTAAGTAGGTTAAGTAAGCTTGGTACTCAAGTGTCTTCCTACTTTTTTTTAACCCAGTGCTGCACTCAAGCAGCAATAGGAGTTTTCATTCCCATAAAACATGCAGTACAAGCATGCCTATAGATGTAGATGGACTTCAACTGTTACCTTGGTGAATAGCTGACTCCTTGTGTGAAGAGGCTGCAAGGAATATAGGATTCATATCAATTTCACAAATCTGAAATTAATGTATCCACCTAATATCATCTTTATCTTTAGACTTACACTCAACAGTCATTCCAAAGTTTACAATTTTGCATACAAAAGATATTACAATCATGTCAAATGCTTCTGTTGTATTCAATATTCAAGCCACTGCGTGACTAGATCGATAGGAAGAATTTAGCAATCATTTCATTACTTACAGCCTCTGTACATCCAAGAAAAAGGCTGGCAATAAGCTTCCACTGTAAATATGCTTCAAGTGACTGTCCCATCTGCAAGAAGCTCAAACTTAATGCTCAAGAGTCAGATAGGAAATCATATAAAAACAGGGAAGCAGGAGAATGTACAGCTTTATCCATACCAGAAATGCAATAAAAGAAAATTGCAATTCTCCCAGAAGGGAATTTTCATTTCCGCCATATTCCTTTGCTATAATGGTCTCCAATATCTGTGTCTGCACATACAGTATCTATGAAAAATACCCTCGCAGAATGAAAAGTTCATAGTGTAATCTTAAGTAATTACAAAATAAACAAGAAAAATACCTTGTCAAGGTTCATTTTTGTAAGGTCGTGCCCGGACAATCCCTTATGTTTTATAAGACGAGGAATTGGCGTGAAGTAACAACCTTTTCTTTCAGACTTCTCAACTGGCCTTTCAGACTTCTCAACTGGCCTTGAAAATGTACTATTCCTCAGCTGCTCAGCCAAAGCTTTTTCCATGGCTGTCTTAGGAATGTTGCTGATGCTATCAGGTTCAGATGAGACAGAAATTTCTCCTCCTATAGGCTCTGCTAATAGCAGAAACCAGCAAAATTAGGCAGCAAAGAAATGAGCAGAAATGAAATGTAAGACAACTAGACAAGGCTTCACCTAAGCGTTCAATGATAGCCTTCGTAATATAGTTAGACAGGTGCCTCCAATCTCCATATTGATTCAGCATATAAGGGCCTAGTTGTCTGTCAAACTCTAATCTCCTCACAGCTTGACCATATCTCTCTTCCTTCAGAAAACAAAAAACAATAGCTATGCAGCTTCAAAATTGAAGATCTAACCCCTGAATATCCATTGCATTAAGATTAAAGAAAAGAAAAGTGATGTAATGTAGAAGGAGCTGTCAACTATAATCAGCTTTCTGGGTCTGACTTGAACAGAAAAGTAACTTTTAAAAACCAATCAGGGGGATGCAGACTAAACAAAACAGCGAGACTGGTATTTGAGGGGAA
>CM008332.1:12951921-12962048 GCA_002525835.2 Ipomoea batatas
GACCAGTAAATTATCTTTCCTCTTTCAGTGGTTTCTTCATTTGACTTTGCTATATATATCTACTGTTTATGTGTAAAAGTCTGGAGATAAAGATCTGAACTTTTTTGTCCTTCCAGTTTGGTACTCGCTTGCAGGCTGCAGAAAACCCCCCAGAAATAGGGTGGAGAAGGATGGGGAGGGGCAAGGTTGTAATTAGGAGGATCGACAACTCGACCAACAGGCAAGTCACCTTCTCGAAGAGGAGAAATGGGTTGTTGAAGAAGGCGAAAGAGTTGGGGATTCTGTGCGATGCAGAAGTGGGATTGATAATCTTCTCCAGCACAGGGAAGCTCCATGAATTTGCAAGCTCCAGGTTTTTTACTTTTCTTAATTGTTTTATTAATTAGTGGCCTCATATATTTTATTATATGATTTGGTACTTTGTTCTGTCTTTGTTCTTCGTTGGTTTCGAAACCCCATATGTTTCTTTTGTGCAAATATATATAATTTCCCCTTTCTTTCTTGTCCTATTACATCTAATACCTACATACTTATAACTCGGGTTACGTTAACTAGTTTCTGTGTAGTTTATTAACTAAAAAGTTTTGTAGAAAAATATTATAAAGTCAGATATAAATGACAAAACATCTAACTTGTAAATGCTGATGTTTATAACATGATGTCATAATCTTCCGTTTCTGTGGTAGTGCGAGATGAAATTTGTTTTTAATACATACATATCAGAGCAAGAGAATTAGACCAGCTAAACACAAGCTAGTAACAACATACTCCGTATAATGTTAGGGTTAAAATAGTTTACGACTTTGCATGTAGTTTATCAACTAAAAATTTTTGTACCAAAATATTATAAAGTCATATATAAATGACAAAATATCTGACTTGTAAATGCTGATGTATATAACATGATGTCATAATTTTTCGTTTCTGTGGTAGTATTGGATAAAATTGGTTTGTAATACATATCATAGCAAGAGAATTAGACCAACTAAACACAAGCTAAGAAACAACATATATATGCCTTAAAACTTTGGAATATTTTGAGATTATATTAAGTATGCTTTCTTGGATCTTTGAGTTTATAAAACAAGCTGCGCCTTTTACTCATCAGCACATAGAATTTGGAGTTGCATGCAACACTATGGGACAAAAATAAAATAAAAGAATTAAAGCTACAACTACTCATCACAAACCTTTTCCTTTATGGTGATTAGCCAAACATTAATTAATTAATGAAAATAAATTTCATAATTATCATATATAAATTATTGATTAATATATCATAAATTTAAAAGCAAGCTATATAAATTAAATATTAGGAAAATTAAAGTGTCTTTCTCCAATAAATCATATATATGTACTATGTTAAAGAATAAAGATGGACTGTTTATGTAGCTTAAGTTCATATATAAACCTTAACGCAAACCCTACCTAGGTTTCTAACACTGCCTTACCACATTTATATATGTATTTGTGTAGTGTATATGCATACATTGATCTCATGAGTTCACAAATACAACTTTCTTGCTGTGTTGCATGATAATAAACCATAATTAACAAGACTAAAAACCCACATATAATGACACAACATTTGACTTTCATCTGTATTTTCAATAAAAGTCAAACACATAGTCTCTTTTTAATGGACTACTTCATCAACTAATACACTTAAAACTTGACCCATCATTATGTATAGAGACTTGATTGTATTAGATTGACAAAAATGCAAGTTCTATGTATATGTGTGTGTGTATATATATAAATAAATAAAAAAACTGGCAATCGTTACTCAAAGGGTACGTAATTCAGTTGAAGTTGTTCCAATCCACGTCAGATTGTACTTCATTACCATGAAAGATACAAATATGAATTACTTATAACATTAAACTAAAGCCTTTTTCTTTTTTAATAACAATGAACATTAATAATATTATGAGAATTACATATATTTTTTGTGCTTCCCTTTTCTTCTAATTTCATTAATTAGCAGCATGAGATCAGTAATCGAACGCTACAACAAGGCACAAGATGAAAGCGTTCAATCTCCTCAGAATCCAGCATCAGAACTCAAGGTACATATTTCCAAGGCACCCCATATTTTTATACTAATTTGAATATTGTGACGAGAATTTTCCTCAAATATTTGATTGTATAGCTCGATTTTAATTAAACAATTAGAGGTCAATATTGTTACTACTAGATAGAACAAGAGAATCACGGTACCAAAAGAGTTAGCTAAGTACATCAGGAGTAGGGTAGGGTGTATAGTAGGTGCAGGGATTGTTAACTAAATCAACTCAAAGATTGTGCAATCTTCCATGCAACTGGAGATGAAATCAAGTGCCTCATGCATAGCTCAGTGGTGAAAGTCTGAGTGTGGTTGTGGTGACCTATAAATGTCCGATTCAAATCCTACAAGAGACAAAATCTTGAGAAATAAGCAAGCACTCAAATCACTATGCTACTAAGGCACATTCCGTGATTTACCTCTTCTCACAAGTTTCCTTGGGCAGGAGGCATGAGGGACGACCCTCAGGTTTGGTGTTCAAACTTAGAAATGAAATCAATTTGGAGCAAACATAGCCAAGTTGGTCAGACTATGCATGGGAGCAGTTTTCTTGATTTGAACTGGCTAACTAATTAGTAGCTATGAGTAACCTAGACTAATTAATTTACTTAGGTCACAAGGCGAATTTCTCCCAAAGCACACCTCCTTGTGATTATTTGTTAGCTAGAATCACAAGACGAGTTTCACTCAGAATACACTTTTGGGTAGCGATTGTAGGCTTTGTGGTATATGAAATCAAGTTAAGCTATTTGGGTTCAACTCCACGAATTTTTGAATTCGAATTGATTACTATCTAGCTGAATTTGAACTAGAATAGTTCCCGTTGAGCCAAGCTCAAACTTCAGTTTTTTATAATCGAGCTAAATTTTGAGATTTGAATACTCGAAGTAATTATTATGGGGTAACAAAAAACAATACATTGGTAAACTTAGCCGGAAATATGTGCTCTGTTAAGAGGAACGAACTATTTTTTAATGGAATTATATGCATTGAGTCTCAATTTCTGAAGCTCAGCATTCAGCAATGGCGAGTGTTCATCAAAGGTAAATCTTTGCAGGATTAACCCATCTATAATCCATGCTAGCTAGCTGGTGCATTTAGTGCTGCAAAGATTATTAATCTCTTACTTGATCGATCACCACGCCAGGGCTGCATATATAGTTCCATTCAAAGATAGTTCGTTTGTCTTGGCAGAGCAGAGGAACACTTTTAATTTGGTGGAATTAATTGACCCTGCTCCAAATCAATAATTCTAGATACAAAATAAGAACAAATAATAAAGACAAACTAAGAAATATGGCAAGGAATTTTCAAAAAATAAAAAGAGAAATATGGCAAGGATATTGCTTTGAGAGATTTCTTATATTAGTGTTTGTGTATTAAATATGATTGTTCTAAACAAGTGAAGGCTTGTGACAAATGGTGGAATTGTCCACCCGCGCCTGCCCCTACACCTTGGCTCAACAATTGTAGAGAGGTAAATCACAGATGACTTAATGTAACTGATCAATAGAGGGTAGATATTTACCCCTCATTTGAGATGTTGCTATGGACCATTGGTGAGACTTAACCCGTGCATAAACAAGTGAAGGCTAATTATACAAGTCAATGTCCTTAACAAATTAAACTCCCTAAAAATAAGGCATCCTGTGAGGCTAGATCAAGGCTCAACCGATCTCGCCGGGGCCAAAGACGGACCCCGAGGCTAGCACCGGGAGTCTTTGTACCTTGCCCGGGCCTTGTTCCATGGTCTTCCACACCCCGCTCAGTCCTTTGCGTCCCGCCTGGATAGCCCTTGCCTCCCAGTCCCTATATACTTAGGGCTTGTTTGGTTATCAGCGGTTAGCAGTTAGCGATAGCGGATGGTGTTAGCCGTTATCAAATAGCGGATTGTATTAGCAGGTTTGACCAGCCGATTGTATTAGCGGTTTGTAAAAAGATGTTTGGTAAAATTAGCGGTTAACATGTAAAATAACCAAAAGGGTTACATATATTTCATGATAATAATAATTATAATGATTTTTTTAGGATAAATAATAATAATAATAATTTAATAAAAGAAATAAAAAAACTAAAAAAAAAAAAAAGAACATAAGGGGAGCCGGCTCCCCTTTAGTTTTGCCACTTTTCCCAAATTAAACATAACATTATTATGGCTTGGCTAACTGGCGCACAGTTCAATTTTTTTTTTTTTTATATATATACAAGGGCATTTTCCCTTTCCCCAAAAGGCCAAGTGAAAACGCTGCATATTGCAGCGCTTTCATTTTCAGCGGTTTGCTCCAAACCGCTGATAACCAAACACCATCATGGTCAAATCCGCTAAAAGTTAGCGGATCCGCTAACAACCAAACATGCCCTTAGACTTCTTTCTTTTGAGCCCGCCTTGATATATCTATCAACAATTTAATTAGTTTCATCAGTTTGTATTAATGGTGAAAGTTTCCAAGTCTTGCACGCTGAGCAGTTTAATGATGTTGTTGCTAGTTTTGGCAAACAGAAGCAGCAATTCTGAGGCAACAATTACACAACATGCAAGAAGATCATCGGTAATATATATTCTATACCAGAAAATCTTAATTAACAGTTTATTCATCAACTGTACGTCTGTACTGTACTCATCATATATATACTGCAACAAATTAAAACCAGGAAATTAATGGGAGAACTCTATGGGTTGAGTGTTAAAGACCTGCAGAATCTTGAAAACCAACTTGAAATGAGTTTGAGAAGCATCAGAATGAAGAAGGTCTGTAACTAACCATTTCATTTCTGCGCTGCTAATGGATCATAGTCGATCAAGAGCTTATTAAATTGCTTGTTTAATTTAACCTCTGATCTGCAGGAGCAAATACTAATTGATCAGATTCAAGAACTAACCCACAAGGTACTTTCTGAAACAATGGAAACCTATATATGTAAGTGTGTTGATCTGAGGATGTTTTTTTTCTGTTAAATCCACACAGGGGAGTTTCATCCACCAGGAGAACTTGGAACTCTTTGAGAAGGTAAACATTATTCAACAACAAAATATGGAATTCTAAGAGCAACCCTAGCCAAGTTAGTTAGACTGTTGACTTGATAATTGCAAACTTCCAAGTTTGACTTCAATTCGATCTAATGAGAGCGGCTTATTTATCTTTTTGGTTTGAGCCAGTCATCTTGGTGTATACCCTCTTGGTTTGAGTGGTACGGTCAACTATGTAGACTGATTTATCTCCTTAGTATAGGATTTCTTGATTTGAGCCGGCCAAGTAGTAACCTTGACTTACTTAATTTGAGCTAATCAACTATGTGCAACTTAGACTGGTGTAACTCTTTAGTATTATTTTTGGTTCCAGGCATATGGCACAAGGTACCCAAATGCAGTGAATGGGGACACCATTTCTCCATATGACTTGAGCATTAGTGAAGAATCCCACGGCCACATACATCTCCAGCTAAGCCAACCCCAACTTCAAAACTTCAGCGATCTAGCCAGAGCATTAGACTCAACGTAAGCCTCATCGTCTCAACTAAATTTATTATTTACATATATTATGCTTCACAAGTTTCCTTATAAACCGATTACAACTCCGGTTTTCTCACCACAAAACAAATCCAAAAAAAAGAAGATAATATGGTTTTGGCGGAGACCCTGAAAGGCAAAGTCTAACACCTGTTAGTTGGGGATTGTTAGGCGGAGACCTGAAGGGTTAAGTCCAACACCATGTCTCTTGAAAATGTAGCAGAATAAGAAAATAAAGTTGCACATTCGCTAGAAGTGTGCAAGTTGTTGAGCAGAGATTTGAAGGGTCAAGTTTAGCACCTTAACTATAGCTTTTGAAGTAGTGATAAACGTTTAATATATCCTAACAGATGGGGCATGCATGTTTTGCATGTTGCAGGTAAATGATGCAGCTGCTGACGAATAAAATTCAAGTGAAGATGAGAGTGCAGCATGAGGTACAACTACTCTGCAGCAACGTGAAATGTGATTCTTAACACGCATTGGGTGTGTGTAGACTGTAATTTGTTTGCTATTACACGCAAAATCATAGTATGATTTTGTATATCATAAGGTTTAAGGTAGCAGCTTAGGTTGTCACAATTACGCTATCTAGGATGCATATACGGTGCATGCATGATTCAGGCAGGTGGGCGATGCCCTGTGCAGAACTGAATTGGAGCGCGAGGGGAGCCAGCAGGAACTCACAATAGCTAGGTTTTTTAATTTAATTAGAATTATCTCCTTCAATTAATTTACCTTTAATTTAACCAATATTTTAGTATTTGCAAAATGGTGTTTGTTGTAAACTTTTGAGTTATAATTCTAAAAATGTAACCATAATTTATTGAGTTTATGGTTAAAATAAATTTTAAGTTGAAATCATATTAAATGCATTATATTACACTAACAAATAAATGAGATATCTAAACTAAAATTAATGGTGTGTTTGGTTAGCACATGGGAATTGGAATCGGAATGGGAATCAAATACTTAGTAATGGTAATGGGTTTTAGAGAAAATATTTTGCATGTTTGATAATATGGTGGAATTGAAATCATTACCAATATTGATGTTTGGTTGTGTATGACCCTATAATAAGAATAAAGGTTTTAAAAATACAAAAATAAAAAATCAAGACAATTGATATTAATAGTTAATATAATGACATCCAAAGCATCAATAAGATAAAAAATCAAAATAGAAATCTAAAAGTATTAATCCAAACTTAAAAAGTAGATTACCAATAAGATGAGATGATACCCTTTTTTAATTAGGAGATATGATATTTATTTGAATGGGTAATCAAATCCCGTAGTTGTGCTTAAACGGTAGGTAGTGATTTTCTCATATGAGAGGTCATGAGATCAAGGCGATATTGACTCTTTGTGTGCTTCAACAAGTTAGAAGTTCAGTTGTATTCAAAAAAATTGCCAGCCACACTAACTACGATTTTGATCCTTATTCCTACTGTGTAAGTCCATGAACCAAACACACCCTAATAGATCTATGGGGTATTAAGAAAATGGCTTATCAGACAAATAAATTCTAGCTCGTTTGACTAACTTTAACTGTTTGACCAGTCAAACAATTAATTTGAGTGTTTGGTAAATAGCTTTTTGGCTTAACTTATTGATGCCAATAAGCTGAAAATGAAAAACCTACTTTGGGTAGCCTATTGCATTTTCATTTTAAAAGTATAATTCACCCCGTTGCTGGTTATTATAATGTTTATATTTATTCAATATTTATTTAAATATATATTTTAATATCACCAAAACCGCTCAGATTCCTAATCTTTCTTTTCAAGCGTCACTTATGTGACCAACTGAGCTACTCGCAAAATTGAACTACGTTGTACATTCGTATCATTTAATTTACTCTCATAATTTAATAATAATATAATGATATTTAAATTTATTATTAAATAAAAAAGTACAAATGGCAAGAAAACGTGCCAAGAAAAGGACACAAAGGGCCACATTACAGCCCAAGTCAATTTGTCTGCTGAAGAATTGATTTAACCAGCTCATCGAATTAATTATTTGTACAAAAAATATTCGGTAAATTTATTACTCTGCTTGTAAATATGACCGTACTAAAATTTACCCAGTCATTATTACATTGATCATGGTTCACACATTTATGTGAATCATAAATTAAAAAAAATATACATTATTAATATATTACAAATATATTAATTTTATATATAAAGTACATTATTGTATAGTACATGATTTTTTTTATACATTATCAAATAATGCATATTCAGTATCCAAATAATATACTTTTAATATATTAAAAATGTATATTGCATTCATGGTCCACACAGGTGACACAGCTACGTGAACCATGGTCCACACAATAATTTGCCGATTTACCTACATAACTTTTTCATAGTGCAGTTCACCTTTCTTTTGCAGTTTATTAGTAGTTTACCTCTTTTGTATAATTTACAAGTTATCACACAAAACGTGATTTACTTTGTGTACATTATCAAATATTTGTTGCAGGTTTCCATTGTCTTAAAAAAAAACCTATAAAAAGCAATAATGATTACATTTTTTTCTCAAAAATACACCTAACACATAATGAGAATGAATAATTCTGTGATTTACCCCAAAAGAGTTTATCTAAAAATTCCTGTCAAATAATTAAAAATCTTTTAAAAATTCAAGTACTATTCAGTCTTCAATGTGCTATTAACTTTCTGCTTACAAATACTTGATATTTTTTCTTATTTGATTATTATTTTTAAAGTGGAGTAAATAACATTATTCATATTAAAAAATCTCTATCTACTTTTTTGCTTTTTTTTTTTGGAGAATAATTCCCTCTTTAAAAACACATAACCAAACGTACCGATAACCCAATATACCAAGATTCCAATGTAACTTGTTGGACACTTTTTTGTGGAACGCTAACGCTTTATATCCATCTATTAGATTGGAGATTAAAGTTTACCGTAATTTTATCCATCTATTAGGGGCAAGATTGGCATTACACATGCATACAAAACATCCTTCTCTTTTATTATTATACTTTAATCAAAAGACTGCGTTCAAATTACTATGTAACCCTCTTCTAATGCCTCTCATTTCACCAAAATACTTAGGTTTTGTTTTTCAGAGTTTATAACTTATTTTAAACTATTAATAAGTTATAAGTTCTGTTTGGTAATGCTCCTAAAATAAGTTAGTAATTTCCTAACTTTTTTTCTAACTGTATTCTTATTATTTTAAATAAATAACATCTTTTACCCCTATCAATTAAAATCCTTTTGACATTTTCTCTTCTCCTATATTTTTATTCATCCTTTTTCCCCAACCCCTCCCAATGTGATTATTATTAAGGTCCTGTTTGGTAAATGGTTGTTAGCTGATTGGGTTGGCTGTTTGAGTTAGAAGGTATGATTTGTTGATAACATTAATTGATTGTAGAAAGTTGTTTGATAGATTAGTTGTTAGCTGATAGTTGTTTGATATAATTTCTTTTCTCAAAAAACTAATTGAAAAGACTACTTTGAGTAGCCTTTTGAATTTTAGCATTTTGGAGTTACATAAAGCTTATTAACCAAACAACTAATAGTGGTCAAATAAGCCAAAATTAGCTGATAGGATGATTATTTACCAAACAGGGCCTAAGTGAGACCTCTATTGAGATGAAGTAGATTCACAACAATATTGCTACTTCAATTCATTATCAGATGCTAAATCATGATTATGCTAATAGTTCATTTTAAAATGTTAAATTTTAATATGTAAACAAATCTATTCAAATTTAAAACTATTTAAATTTTATGAAGATGTCATTTATAGGTTTTTTTTTTTTTTTTTACATTTATCAGCTTATCAAAAAGCTAATTTTACCAAATACTTTTAAACATAATAAGCTAGCTTAACAACTCTTCTAGCTTATAACTTTTCAGCTTCCAGCTACCTTTTCAAGTTTCAACTATGTTTGTGAAACATAGCCTTAAATACCTACAAATTTACCAAATTTACAAAGTTTATTTTTTTTATCATGTGATGCAATACTTTTTAATTAAAATATAATATTTTGTATGAACGGTAAAAAGTATTATATATCTCATGGTCTCACATAATTTTTATTCATTTATCTAAGGAAAAATACTACTTCTACACCCAAATTCTATTATCAATTTTTACTCACCCTATCAAAATGTTTATGTTGGTAGACTACAAATGAAAATAACTTATCATTTTTTGTCATATCGAGTAAAAACATAGAGCAGATGTAGTATAACTATTTATCTAGACAAAATCAACAGTTTACAGATTTTATGGATTCATGAAATTGATTTGCTGTGGTACAAAAGACATTAGTGTGGTCCATTATGCTAAAAAAAATACCCTAAAATTTGAGTGTGTCATTTATAGTAAACAAAGAAAAAAGGAAGAGGATCCATCTATCTTTGTAAAGTTCTCAATATGAAACCAAAATTGAAGAATGCTTAATGGCTAATTAACAATAATAAGCTTTGAAATTGAGCAATAATGAAGTAATTCAAATTGCAGTATGTATATATAATATATGTGCTTTAATTCGGGAATA
>CM008332.1:13012886-13031669 GCA_002525835.2 Ipomoea batatas
TGCAGGAAAAAAAAAAATCTGTGCATTCCCTCATCTTCTTCCTGTTGATTCTTGCTGGCTACCATTTTTTCTTACCCTTAAATCATGCTGCCCAAAACTTCCTTCCCATCATCACAACATCTTTAATTTGATGTGCACAACATATTCGGTTGAGCTAGATATTTGAAATATCAAGTTTAATATCCTGCCATTCAGCGTTGATTCAAAAAGCGACACTGTCTATTTCGGTTGATTGAAAAATAATTGCGTTTTACTATTAGTTATAAACTTATAATTTTTTACATAGAGTAAACTTGTAAAACCATCTAATTTTTTATTAAACGAAATTTGATTTTTTAAAAGAAGTCATGCTTTTTTTCTTTTTTTTTTTTGTTGAGCAATTTAATTAATTGCATTGCTCATAGCACAAACAACTCATTTAATTCCCAATTAGTAGATTATATACAAGAACATACAATTGAACTTTGATCATGATTTATCTTTAATTTACCTCTTTATTATCTGTTAGTCTCGCAAAGCAAGGGTATCTGATCATGCCTTTGTGGGCAAGCAGGTTAATATGCGTTCTGAAGATCAGCAAAATTTATCTTTTTATTATCTGTCAGTCCTAGGAAGCAAGGGCATCTTGCTTTTGTGAGCAAGATTAATATGCTTTGGAAGATCAACATAATTTATCTTTTTATTATCTGTCAATATACGAAGCAAGGAAATCTTGCATTCTTGTCTTTATGGGCAAGATTAATAAGCGTTCGAGAGACATAATTTACCTTTTTTATTATCCATCAGTCGCGGAAAGCAATGGCATCTTGCTGTTGTGGGCAAGGTTAATATGCGTTGGGGAGACAAAATGTCCTAGAGTGGTATGTTGTACAACAGTGATGATGGTGTGTGGAATGGAGGAGATTGTGGTATTCGATTCTAGTCCTGATGTTGGAACAACCTTTGAAGTGGACTGACGATGCGACTGAGGGCACTACCAGGCCAGCTCTAGATATCCCAGATTATGACTTATCAAATCACTAAAATGACGTCAACACTGCGCTTTAAAAACAAAAGAACAAATTCGTTTCCAATTTAGATTTTATCACACATCACAAACCACTGCAACAGTAAAACATTCCTTAGCAATTAGCAGCCGGATCTATTAAATTTCACTTAGAATACATAAAAATTTGCAACATTAGCAAATATTTGAAGGAGTTTGTCATCTTAGGAAAATTACAAATCTGTCGGGCCAACTGTCATATGATATCTTCGGTTTCGATAAGTACAAATGAAGGACGAGATTACGGAATATATTATGGAGTAATTAATAAGCTTAATGGCAGTTTATTAAGGAAACCCAATGATTTTCGAACACCGAATCAAATGTCTACATTAATTGTTTTCTTAAAAAGAACAAATTCGTATGTACAACTAAGAAAAAAAAGAAGAAAAAAGAAAAAACAGGGGTGGGATCAGAGAATGAAGACCACCTCTTGGTGAAGCGAAACGGTCAGCTTCCGACAGTGAAATACCGAAATCTTTCGCCGTATCTTCGAGAATCAATTCAACAACGTACGATGACACCTGTCTGTTCCGATTCTGGCGAAAGAAGGGAATTTCCCGGTTCCCAATTGCGTGTGTTCCGGTTGCCGGTCTAATAGAACGGCACCGCTTCAGCTCCCCGGAGAGGCTTCGGCGGCGGAGGCGGAGGCTTCTGCACCTCCACAACGATCCTCTCCGCCCGCGGCGGCTGACAGGGACACGGCAATGCCAAGAACCTCGGCACATGCTCCCCCGGCATTACTACCGGCAAAGTCAAGCTCTGATTTTGCTTCAAATCCTGCAAAGTGAAAGCGATTTTAATCATTTCACATAAACAAATCATTAATTTTGGTTCTCTACGGCTCTATCGGAGAAAAAATTGTTACCGGTTGTGCGAGAACAGGCTTGCGGGGCCCATCATCACCGTCGGCGGGCGAGGCGTCGGCGAAAGAGCGACGGAGGGAGCGGAGCTTGTCCCAGTGGTAACAGCAGGAGAATACGCCGCTCAGAGTGAAGATGACGATCAAGAGCAGCGCCGTGCCGAGAGGGAAGCCCAGTGACGGCCGAGATGCATCCACATGCGGCGGAGCAGAATATGGACTCTCCATCGCTTCTATCCCAATCCCAACAACAATTCCTTATATTTCCCGATACCCCTTCTTCTTCTTCCCTCATCAAAGGGATCAGAAAGCAGAAAATTAAAATAAACTGAAATTGCTTCTGCACAAAACGGTGAAAAGGAAGCTTGGAAATGGTGAGTGGGGAGCCGGCGAAGCCCAGATATATAAAGGCACGGAAGCGTACGATTAAAGAGTGCGCAATTTAATTTCTGCTCTTAAAATTAAATTAAATTAAATTGAGACAATTTCAATCAAATCGTTTAGACTTGATGGCATGAAATTTAAATTGATTTACTTTATTGTACTCTTCTATCGATTAAGATCACAAGACATAATTTATTAATTATTAGGTACATAACTTTGAATAATAATTGCGAATTTTGTTCATTATAAAAAAAAGTTAAATAAGTTAAATTAAATTAATTAAGTACGTGTAAAGGTACATTGAGCGTCAAGGGCAAGGTACGGAAGGGGGGAGGGGACCCACCGGGTTCGGGTTGTTAAGCACAATGGGTCTAACCCGGGGTCCATTTGTTTAGAATTGTGTAGTGCAGTGTGGTCTATTCAATTCCCATCCATATCAAGACTTTCGCGTATTGTTTTTAGGTGCAGAGAGGGAAAGCTGGTTTGCATTTGCTACTTTCGTAGGAAGATTGGTGGAAGGCAAACGGGATAAAAGGGTAAAAATCTGCGACCATGAAATATCTCCCTCAATGCACAAACACCAAAATATTATAACGGCAAAAAACAAATTATTTGTAGTGATTATTAGATATGGAGTACGTTTTTGGGATGTGATAAAAAAAAATTAGTCAGTACATATAGAATGCATTTTCGTTTTATTGTTGTATGACAAAGTTCTCTGAAAAATAGTTTTAAATTGTTATTATTGTTGTTTTTATTGGGACTTGCCCAGTATAAATTAAGACCACCAAGTCTTGCGCTAAGGCAATAATATAATGACAGGCAAGACCATTACAAATACTATATTAAATAGGGATAATTTATGCCAAAGATATATGAATTCTTGCCAGGAACCATGCATTGTTCACGAATCTTCACTTTCGAGACATGCTATGTGAATTGTCAAGTTAAAACTCTTATCTATGACTAACCACGATATGTTGCAATCTATGAGCCACACACTTTTTCTAAAAGGTGAGACAATATTTCAAGAATAAGAATAACCTTGGTTCAAGAAATCTCCATGAACATACTCAACAGAGTGTGTTGAGTACCACGTCAAGAATATGCGCAAAAGACCATACCCATAACTGGTGATGTAAATCTATCCAACTCTAGATCTAGTCATCCAAGGCCATATCCAAAAGTTTGATATATTACATTAATTTAAGACTTAAGAGAGGTCTATATATGTTTGTAACATGTCAGATATACGGATTACGGATAGCGTCGCCAATTATCCAGAGTTCAAAATGCGAATACAGTGCAGAGCACTGAAGCAGCCAGTTGCCCATATGGGCATATTGCCGTGTATGACAAAGCAGCCCTATCTTTAGCTTCTGCCTATGATGAAAACGAAACATCACCTAACCTTAGTCGGCTGTCACCTCAATTAAGAAAAACAACCCAACCACTCCGATAACTTATCATTCCTTTCCCTGATTCATCGCGCAGCCAGGATATGGCCTGTCTGAATACTCCTCTCGGATACTGCGCCCAATTCCCATCCGTTTTCCGTTTTCCCCTTTTCTTTATTCAACAAAAAAAGTGTCGTTTCATGACGTTCTGCCGAGGTTGTTTTATTGTCCGACCCTTTGGATTCCTAAAGGACACAAAAGAAAAGAAACAACGTTTTTGTGTTGCGACTCCGCATGAAGCTGCAAAAAATCTGGGATTCGCGTCCTGGGGCGCATGGAAACCGTGATGGGTGATGTCATCCACACTCCCGCCCATGTAATCACTTCGATCGGTTTTCGCCGTCGACTAATTTCGTCACAAAAGTGCGACAAAAATGTTTACAAAACACGACATCGTTGGTGTACCAGTTTTCTTCAATTCGCGCGGTGTGTACAGCCTGTCACCTATGTGCTTTTTTAAAACAACTTGCACGAGAGAAAGATAATGTGTCTCAGCTCCAACGTATTCAAGTTTGTAACGTCTGAGAAAATAAAAAGTTTGTCTATAGCATACACAGGCTTAAATCTCCGCACCCTTTCCCACAATTTGGTTAGCTAAAATCAACAAATCCTCTTTTTTGGACCATTTATTCACTTTTCTTCGTTGACACAGACGTTCACGGAATTTTTATATTATTATAGATTACTACCAAACTTGACTAACGTACACTAGCACAAGTAAAGGTATGCAGGAGGATTACGAGAGTGAATTAAATCGCTTCTTTTCTATAACATTATTATGCGTATTTCTCCAATTTAGGTATGTTTATATATCAACGTTGCATTCGAAAAAGATATATATGCATGATGAAATTAGTGCTATTATATTAGTTATAATTTCTGCATCATTATATTTTTCTTATCGGCTAATTTGTATTTGATTTGACAAATAATTAAAATTTGACCATAATTAAGCTAAGGTTGTCTTTGTCCATCACTGACATATTTCATGAGATATTATACCATTTATTTCTTTTTCTTCGTTGATATAAACTTTCACTAGATATTAAATATTTTGTTATTTTATTTCTTTTTATTTCATTGACTTAAACGTTCACGAGATTTTTATATTATAAATTTTTATTAAAGTTAACCAAAACTAAGCACGAGTAAAGACGATGTGTAGGGTGATTGCGAGTGTGAATCAGATCGCTTCTTTTATATAACATTATTGGTGATTTGTCGATATTGCATTCGAAAAAGATAAAGATATATGCATGATGAAATTAGTGTTATTAGTGATTATTGGTGTGCGATTATATTTTGCTCGTCATCAGCTAATCTGTATATGATTTAACTAGTAATTAATTAATATTTGAGTTTAATTTGGAACTAAATTAAATAAGTTAATTGGGTAGGAACTAGGAATAAAAATATTAGGATCAACTGAGACCTTAAGCTTGTCTTTGTCCATCATTGACATACTTTAATTTCACGAGATATTTTACCATTTATTCCTTTTTATTCATTGATATAAACTTTAACAAGATATTTTACCATTTATTTTTTTTCTTCATTTGATGTAGACATTATTCACAAGATATTTTATATTAAACATTACCACAAAATTAAAGTTGACCAAGACTTACACAAATAAAGATATACTTGATGATCACAAGAGGGAATCAAACCGATCCGCTTATTTTTAAAGACATTCTTGATGTGTCTTTTTTCCGTTTAATATCATTCAGTTGTATACTTGTATTAGTCCTGATTTGTTGCATTCAAAAAGATTAAATTAGTGTCATTACTTATTATATTTCATTATACTTTACTTATTGGCATGTTTGAATTCGATTTCGAAATTAATTAATATTTGACTTGGACCTAAAGTAAATAAGTTGAGTAGGAAGAACAAGAAGACAAGATAGGATCAAATTCGACTTAAGATTGTCTGATCTTAGCCATTAAAATCGACCTAATAGATAACATATAGGTGATTATGCCCAAAAAATAATATAATACGGTTCTATATAATTTGCGTGCTATCAGTAACTATGAGTTTCCTCCACATCCCTCGAATA
Organism: Ipomoea batatas; assembly: GCA_002525835.2. Lineage (NCBI taxonomy): Eukaryota > Viridiplantae > Streptophyta > Magnoliopsida > Solanales > Convolvulaceae > Ipomoea > Ipomoea batatas. The sequence continues at coordinate 13,018,698 of CM008332.1, forward strand.
ATAAATTTTTTTGTAATATAAAAACTAATAAGAGTGAATAAAGGTTATATCCCTTTGATAGGGATAAAATTCCGATCTATCATTACCGACCTCCCGGTCTATTCTCTACGTAGAGCTCGTAGCTTGACCCCTTCAGAACCTTTTTCCCGGTCATCGATAACCGGTCAATATCGTGTCCCGACCTCGTTGCGGGTCCCTTGGAGATTCGAACCAAGAACCTCCTAAGGCTAGGCACTTAACCGTGGTTGGATTGGGCCGACGCATTGACCGGTGCATGTCTGACACGCGTACCACATGTCCCCGGGCCGAAATCCACTCCGAGACCCCCTATAAAAGGTGCATTTATTACGGTTAATGGACTTTTGGCTATTTTCTCAAATTGAATAGCTAAATAGACCGGGAACATCTGACCCACTGTCACGTCATAGATCGGTTTCATATAGGGTATTCCTACTTGTACCTGCTTTAGTATAAATACAGTATATTTACCCCGTATATTCGTATTTGACTCTATCACCCTTATTTATGTCTGTTTTTTTCCATTATTTTTTATACATTACGCTATAAAAATTGTACTATACAATATTTTGGGAAAAAATGACCCTACCGTTATATATAACTTCTGTTATCTTTTCCAACTATAGTTGCATCCACCATTTATTTTCGTATCTTCTTCACTGATAATATAATAACATATAGACATTATATATTGGAGAAAAGCAAATACCAATTTTGGTCCCACGAATGTTAGCAAAATGGCAGTTTTGGTTCATATGTTTAATTTCTACCAATTTTCATACACGACTATTATTTTAGTGCCAAAATTCATCGCGCCGATCACCCATCCATTTAAAACGTGTCGAGATCTAAAATTTTTAAGGGTTTATATATATATATATATATATATATATATATATCATTTTCAACATAATATCACACTTTGAGCATGAATAAATGGATTTAAGCACTAAGATTGATCACAATTCACAGTTTCCCTTCTCATTTTACTTTAATTTGAGGAGGCGAATTGTGAATTGTGAACAATCTTAGGGCTTAAATCCTCTTATTCATGCTTGAATTGGCATCTTAATTTGAAAAAAGGATGAAAATATCATTAGAATTTTAGATGTCGGTACATTTTTAAACGAATGGTGACTGGCGCAATGAATTTTGGCACTAAAACAATAGCCGTAGATGAAAATTGGTACTAAAATAATAATCGTGGATGAAAATTGGTAGAAATTAAACATGTTGATCAAACTTTCATTTTGCTAATTCTTGTGGAACTAAAATTGGTATTTGCTCATTAGAGAACTATAAAATTATTTCCTAAAATAAAAATTTTAAATTTATAAAAAATCGTTTATATTATTATTATACAACTAGTATTTTCGCCCGTGCGTTGCACGGATTGGATTTGTTATAATATTTTAAGAATATTTGGATCGATATACAATTATATAAATTATAACATCGAATATTATATAGCGCAATTGATGAAATTGGTTGGATCGATTATGTTTTTTTTTTTAATGTTTTTCTTGCTTGAATTAGAGCAAATAATTGTCCAATTACCCAATGCGATGCACGGATAAATTTTTTATTATATATTTAGATAATAAAAATAAATATGAAATTATAGGTCTGTTTTGGACGGGAAGTTAAAACTGAGGATATTGTTTTTATTAATAGTATAGATAATATAAATATCTAAAATCTAAAAAAATCTAATTAAAATTTTAATATAGATTATTAATATTGAGCATCTATATTTTTACACATTGCGCATATAAACTACTAGTTAATAGGTAAAGAGGAGTTGTACTCAAAAAAGGAAAAAAAAAAAAAGTTGGGTAAAGGATTGGGAATATGCATGTGATAACCGAAACAAGTTGTGTAATACTCGTATAAGTTTAGTCAAAAGTTGACCATGTCTTATTTATTTTAGAGAAAAAATAATAATTATTTGAATTTTCTCCGAACAGTGGAATTCAGAATTCTAAAGTACAAATTTATTATATTGTACACTAGTTATTTTACTTGTCACCATTTATTTCTTTTCCTTTATTGACATAGACTTTGATGAGATATTTTATAATATAAATTATCGCCAAAGTTGATCAAACTTACACGAATAAGATATACGTACGTACGTGATGATTGCAAGAGGGAATTAAATTACGAGTACTTCTTTCTAAGACATTGTTGATGCGTCTTTTTTTCCATCTTTAATAATTTGATTTTGTTTGTCCCCGTTGCATTCAAAGAAAGATATGCATGACGGAATTATTGTTATTAGTTAGTTATTATGTGTGTATCAGTATATTTTTGCAATGCTTATACCATGGAGCATGGTTCATATTGCATTGTAAGTCCTGACACAATGTATCTTTAGTTAACACATTATGTACTTATAGTTAACAGTTTATGTTCATGTAAATAAATAACTTGATAATTGCTGACACATCATATGATAACTACATATATAGAAATTGTCAACTGCAGGTACAGAATGTGTCAAATAATGATACAAAATCTGAAGATTACTTTTGGATCGGTGCCTATAACGCAAAGTAAACCCTGGTACGTGGTATATAATTTGCCGAATTTTTGCTTATCGATTGGCTAATTCGAATTTGATTTGAAAATTAATTTATAGTTTATATGGATTTAAATTAAATAAGTTGAGTAGGATTTAATTAGGAAGAACAAGATAGGATGAATTTGGACCTTAAGGTTATGTTGTCTTAACCATTAAATTCTTTTTTTATTAATGAGGAAAACCTATAATCACAATTTTATAGCGTAATAACTAAAAAAATTATATAGGTGAATTGAAATAAACCGCTTTGAGAAGAACCTGTCTAACAAGTTCAACTAAGAGGGGTATTAGTAAGAATTGAACTCATACCTATATTATATCTATGTTCATATATGAAAATCATATTCCACCTGTTTGAGCACTCCTTCCGTAACAAATCTACTAGAAATAGTATAAATGATTAAGCTCACAAATATAATATACATTATACAAATGAAAAAAAAGAGGATATTTTACTCAATGGTCAAAGAGGAGTTGTGTGAAAGCGCTTGGGAATATGTGGATATACCCTAAACAAATTATGTACTACTAGTTCAATTAGTCAAAAGTTGACCATGCATGTGTTATTTATGTTAGATGTTAAAAAAGAATCTTTATAATATGTCTTTTCTCTCAAGTCTGGAATTCTGAGCAATATTTTCTCCCAATTCTGGAATTCTAAGCATAAATTTAACTTATTTTATTTTTAAATACTTAAAAAAGAAAACAAGAAAATTATACTAACTGCGTTTGTGGTATACTAACACAATAATCTGTTAATTGAGGGTAAAAGTCATCATTTAGGGGTATGAAGGACATACATGCTTAGCTGTATAAAATTTACATATATTATGTAGAGATGATAATTCGAATTTAACCATGACACCATGTACTATAGAACTACATCTACTATGCATGTGTCTGGCAGAAATTTTTTTCCCCAAAACCTTTTTTTTTGGGTAAATTTTGACCTTTTTTTTTTGGGTGAAGAGGGAATTACTATCCGAAGATGTACATTAGGTAAATCTCGTATTGTGATCCTAACCAGTAAAGTATCAAAGGAAATAATTCAAATAAATTAGCCTAATTTGTCTATAATAATTAACTTATAACATTTTATTTATCAAGTCAAGTCAACTGTCTAACCAATTTGGTTTTATTTATTTATATTTTTGGTGAAATCACTTCCGCTCAATGCGGGCACTAACGGACTCTTCTAATAAATTTGGCCCCTTTGGCATCGTACTAGGACCCCAACATATCCTCAAGATGGGTCTCTAATACCAGCGTGCCCCAACCCTTAACATGACCAAGATTAGCAAGAAAATCGGCACATGTGTTATCTTCTCTCAACACATGTGTGGAAATTACCTCTTCAAATCCCAAAGCTAGAAACTTGAAATCAAACTAATTAAATAAGTCACAAATATACGTTCAAAAAAAAAATAAGGCACAAATATGAGTGTTACAAGATAAGAAAAAATAAAAAGAACAAAATAATGTAACAACAATTACCACATGTGAGCGATGGATGGTGTGACCAAACTGAATAATGTAAAAACACATATGTACTGACCAAACTGAATTTGATTGAATAATTTATAGCCACTCATCACTCCATTGAAGCGGTGGCATGCAAACCAGAGATTTTGGGGGAGGGACCGCCGGGAATCCTCGGCAGCTTTTGACAACCTAATTTTAGGTTTAAATTTGTTTGATACCGACACAGACTCCAACTAACAAACAACAGTACGTACTTGTATCGCTACTATTGCTGGGCCATAGTGATAGTGATTAGATTCACAACTCAGATCGGTGCATTATATTGTGATCCGCCGCCTCAGCCTGAGCTGGTGTTTAGGCCCACCACCGCCACCGCCACCTACTCGCAAATTGAAATTCTACTGTACACATCAGACCGGATAATGCTGTCTCGGAAAGCCTAGCTAGTAGACATCGTCGTGTTTATAGCGCACGCGAACCCAGAATTTCACTTGTCACGGTGTAACTGATAGTCCAGGTCAATCTTGATCGATTGTTTGGAAAGGGAAAGCCAATCAAACCGATGGCACGGCAACTTTGATTTACGAAAAGTTCACAATTATTATATGAAGTGTACTTTGTATAAAGTTTTTATTTATGATATTAACTGGCAAAAGATCACAGAAAAGTAAATATTATCAATGATTAACTAATTAACTCAAAAAAAAAAGTTAATAAACAATAATAGAGTTATAGGGAAACTTCACTTGTCATACGGGGCTCATAAGTGAATTTTGGATCTTAGGAGAGCTCACAAGTGTACTTTTTGATCTCAAGGGGCTCACAAATGTACTTCCCTATTTCAGGGGAGGATCACAAGTGCACTTCCTCATCTCAGGAGGGCTCACAAGTGCACTTGTAGACATCGATTAGGAGAGTTTATATGTGCTCTTCCCAATTGACTCAGTGCATTTTTCGACTCGAAGTGTGAATGGCTACTTACCTATTGACTTATCCATAGTCTTCTCGGTCGTAAATAACCACACAATGATCGCTATGTGTGCAAGATTTACCCCAAGCGTCTCGTTACATAATGAGACCTCTAAGGGTACTTGGAAGCACAACTTCATCGTCGAACCTCCATAAGACACATGTAAGGCATGTCAAACGGCTGACATGTGGCCTCGTTCCCCTATATATAAAGGTCATTTATTGCTCTTGGTAGGGGACGATTTTTTCCAACCGGAGCCTCTCGTGGTCGAACCCTCAATTAGCTATCCGGTGCTAATCTTCCTTTTGTACTTGGTTTATATTCAATAAGATGAAGTGTTGTAGGTTGGAATATGTACTAATTTGATCAATTATATTAGTCGATTTCGACCCAATCCACTCTAAAAGGCTTGTAAATTTTTCCTTTTCGAATTTTCACGTAAAATATCTTGCTTCATTATTTAATTTGTACAACTCATCCCCGCTATATAGGTTGATCATATCCAAAATTCCAAACTAATTTATATTATTAGACAACTATCTCAAATAGGGAACTTAACACTTTTTAATTACAAAATTAATTGATAAGATTGGAACTAATAAATGGGAAGATATATGGGAAAAAACTCAAAAAGAATTGTTATTTCTCTCTCTCTCTCTTTTTTTTTTTTTACATTTTAAAAAATAATTTATTTTTCTTTTTACATTTTATAGAAAAGTGAAAAATAATATTGTTGATAAGTTATGCTTCGAATCTATCCAACCTCTTGTTATTGGTTCTTGTGCCTTAGCCTTTGCCCTATATCCTTGGACCTCGCACTCTCGAAATTTGTTACTTACAAATAAAAAAACCTTCTCAGTAAGTGATAATGGAAGCAACAAAATCCTATCATCCTATGAAGTCTAATGAATTTTCAATACAATCCAATAACATAGCCTAAATGTACAACTTTCCAAAAAAAAAAAAGCCTAAATGTACAAATACCCATTTTGGGCGAAACGGCCCAAAAGCGAATGGGCTTAGTTAATGAACTCTACCCTCATATGAAGACGCCCATTCACGTGGGCTTTTTCCGATCTTCAAATTGGGTTCTGAACATACTTGGGCTTAGTATTAATGGGTCAATTGTAGACAGGTCATGCCGTTAGAATTTCATTTAAGGTAGGACAACTATCACATAACAAGCTCATAATACGTATGAATGAATCAAATTACATTAAAAGGTTGAATTCAATTAGTTTGTTAGTTTTGCACTTTTGCCCGTGCCTCAAGTGGACAATAGGGACAGACTATCGAGCTTGACGCGGACAATAGGAGACAGACTATCGAGCGAGCAAAATCAATCAAGCTTATTGTAATAACGTGTTACGGGATAAAGTTTATAATTGAATCTATTATTTCATTTCCAAGTCATAAAGTATGTGAGGCAAATTACATTAAAAGATTGAATATAATCAACTAACCAATCTCACCATGTGATTATAAATCACATGTTTTTCTAATTCTTCGATTCTAAGTACATATATGAACTTGTTACTGGTAATGAGTCAACTGTTGGTCTGGAAAACATGGTGGGTAAGGAGGTGGTTACGACGGATGATGTTCATGAGGAAGACAATGAGGTGGTGGTGGATCTCAAACGTCGCCGGAGCGGTGTTGAGCATGATGGGTTGGGAGAGACTAGTCTGACACCTATGGCTCTTGACGGGCCAAAAAACTTGTGTGTGGCGGGTTCTGGATCCCAGACCCGCCCGTCCCAATGAGTACTATTAGCTGGAACTGTCGTGGTTTGGGTAGTCCACGGACAGTTCGGGAAGTTGTGGATATCGTATCCAAAAAACGACCCATTTTTGTGTTCTTAATGGAGACTAAAGTTACGAGGGATCATGCAGAAAGGTTAAGAGTGCGGCTTGGTTTTGAAGGATTATTTTATGTGGACAGAGTGGGGTTAAGTGGAGGTTTGGCATTATTGTGGAGGAATAAGGATGTGGCGCAACTTCTTAGTTTCTCACGTAACCATGTTGATATTATTGTTCAACTTCCAGGTGAACAACAGTGGCGGCTAACCTGTCTTTATGGTTTCCCGGAGAGGCAGAACCGTCAACGAGCGTGGGATCACTTACGGCTCCTTAAATCTCAGTCACAATTGCCGTGGGTGGTCATTGGTGATTTCAATGATATTTCAACTCCAAGAGAGAAACGTGGGGGTTGCCCTCGACCAGAGGCTCTCATTAGAGGCTTCAATGATGCATTGGCAGATTGTGAACTCCATGATCTTGGTATGGTGGGGCGTCGATTCACCTGGGAAAGAGGTCGTGGGACAGAGAACTGGGTTGAAGAAAGGCTTGATAGAGCGGTTGCGACACTTCAATGGTGTTCACGATTTGGTCAAGCAACGATCTATAATCTGGACACTTTCACATCCGATCATTCAGCTTTATTCTTGGACCTTGAGTCGGCATGCATGCAAACAGGCCCACGCCAGTTTAGGTTTGAAAACTCGTGGCTTGTGGAAGATGAGTGCAAGACAGTCATCTCGCGGGCTTGGGTTGATTCAGCCGGTATGGATTTCCAATCTAGGTTGGGATTATGTGCAAATAGACTGCGTAGTTGGGGTGGTGAACGCCATCACAATGTGGGCAAGAAAATTCAGCACTGTAAACATAAGATCTCTGAATTAAGAGAAAGACATGCGCCAGTTAGTAATGATGAGATTAAGGAGGTTGATGCTGAATTGCAACACTGGTTTGAGGTTGATGAAAGGTACTGGAAACAGCGATCGAAGCAACACTGGCTTAAGTGGGGTGACTCGAACACTAAGTTTTTTCACCAGACAGCTTCATCTCGTAAGAAGGTTAATAATATTAACAGAATTAAGAATTCTGATGGGGAATGGGTTAGTAATAAAGGGGAGATGGTCCCAGTGGTAATGGATTATTTTGAGCAAATTTTTATCTCCAGTGGGTGTGATGGCTCCCCAGTGTTTGATTTAATCCGACAGCAGGTTACAGATGAGCAGAATCTAGAGCTGGTAAAACCTTTTGAGCCGGAAGAAGTACGAACGGCGTTAGATGCAATGTTTGCAGATAAAGCCCCGGGCCCGGATGGTATGAACCCAGCGTTTTTCCAACATCACTGGGGTATTGTAGGTAATGATGTGACTGAGTTTGTGCTTACCTGTCTGAATAGTTGCTCGTTCCCTACTGAATTGAACACCGCCAACATTGTTTTAATCCCAAAGAAGCAGAATCCGGAGTCAGTCGCTGACCTGCGCCCTATAGCTCTTTGCAACGTAGTCTACAAAATTATAGCAAAGGTGCTAGCTAATCGTTTGAAAGGAGTTTTGGGGTCTCTCATTTCTGATACTCAGAGTGCTTTCGTACCCGGCAGGTTACTTACCGATAATGTCCTTGTTGCAGCGGAAGTGAGTCATTATTTGAAAAGGAAGCAGAACGGTAAAGTGGGTTGGACAGCTCTAAAGCTGGATATGGCGAAAGCCTATGACCGCATGGAGTGGAATTACTTGAAGGGTATTATGCAAGCACTTGGTTTCGCTCCAAGATGGGTTGAGTGGATTATGATTTGTGTCACCTCCGTTAAATATAATATTACAATGGATGGGAGAGTAGTTGGTTCGGTTACACCATCGCGAGGATTACGTCAAGGGGACCCATTGTCTCCATATCTTTTCATCTTATGTGCTGAGGGATTGACTGCACTACTCATGGACGCAGAATGTAAGAGACAATTTCGGGGTTGTTCAGTGGCCCGTGGGGCTCCTTCATTATCTCATCTATTTTTTGCAGATGATAGTCTGCTATTTTTCAGAGCCCAGGAGGATGAAGGTAGAGCAGTTAAGAAATGTTTGGATTTATATGAACAGGCTTCAGGCCAAATAATTAATTACACGAAGTCATGTGCCACCTTCAGTTCTAATACGACTCAATTGGATGCTGACAATATATGCTCTATTTTTGCTGTCCAGAGAAGAGATGACCTGGGTAAGTACTTGGGTTTGCCAGCATGGGTTGGAAGAAATAAGAAAGCTGTGTTCGACTACTTGTGTCAGCGTATTCGTCAACGGGTTAATGGGTGGCAGAAAAAACTTCTTTCCCGTGCAGGAAAGGAGGTACTCCTCAAAAGTATAGCACAAGCACTTCCAACTTTCACGATGAGCGTGTTCCTAATCCCTAAGACTATGTGTGAGCATTTAGAGCGTGAGATGAACAGATTTTGGTGGTGTGGGCGAGGAAGGAATAGCGGAGGCATTCGTTGGATGGCATGGTCTCGTATGTGTGTCCCTAAATGTAAAGGGGGACTTGGTTTTCGAAGATTACATGAGTTCAATTTGGCATTGCTAGCTAAACAGGGATGGAGGTTCCTATCTGAACCAAATTCTTTAGCTGCCCGGGTTTACAAAGCACGATACTTTCCGAGTAGCTCTTTTCTGGATGCTAATTTGGGGAGCAATCCAAGCTATGTCTGGCGTAGTATCCATGCTGCCCAGAATCTGGTTAAGTCCGGTGCGGTGTGGAGGTTAGGTGACGGGAGGAATACGAGAATTTGGGGAGTGCCATGGTTGCCATCTGAGTCCAATCCTTACATCTCCACTGATCCTATACCACAACTTCAGGGTGCTACAGTTGACCAGCTGTTTAATGTTGATGAGCCAACATGGGATGATGACCTGCTTGATGATATTTTCAATCCCAGGGATGTTGAGTTGATCAAGAACACTAATATTTGTCCGGGATATGTGGATACTTGGGTTTGGAAGGGTGCTGTAAACGGTTTATATACGGTGAAAGGTGGTTATGAGAAGTTGATGGAAGAAAGTCAACATCTGCCGATGGATAATTTTGCGGATTGGAATAAGCTTTGGCGTTTAGCAGCGCCACCAAAAGTGAAAAATTTTATATGGCGTTGTGTTCATGGCATCATTCCTGTCCGAACGCAGTTAAAATATAGAGGAGTTGATGTGGTGGATGTGTGTCCGTTGTGTTCGGTTAATCATGAGCCCATAAGCCATATCTTATTCTTTTGCCCAAAGGTAGCACCCGTTTGGAATTCGCAGGCCATGCAAAATTGTATTAATCATGGTGCCTCCATTAATATGATTTTTGAGAGTTTTCTACGTGACTTGGATGATAATGCTAAGGTGCAAGCTTTCTTTTTGACTTGGAATATTTGGAAACGTAGAAATGAAAATTTGGAGTAATACTGTTTGGGATCCTGGTGAGGTGAGGACTGCTGCTATGTGTCAATTTGCTACATGGAAACAAATGGGAGCTTCTCGTCAAAGGAGCACTGATCAAGCTGGTGTGTAGCGTATTATTTATTAGGCATTTTTTTCATCTTTGCTAATCTGTTATGTTGCCTTAGTTTACTTTTATTGTTTGTTTTGTCAGCGAACCTGGTAACTATGTTGTATCATATGTTACGGGCTCTCAGTCTGGCTTTGGGTGGTAGCGTTCTTGCTATTCCCCTCTTCTCTGTCTTGTGAGTTTATCTCTTTGATTAATACTATTCCATTCTTATTCAAAAAAAAAAATGATAACGATGCTTACTAAAGGTAAGAATTGGTTGAGTATAGTTTTTTTTTTTTTTTTTTTTTTTTTTTTTTGGGGAATTTCAGCTAAGTTCGTTAAACATTTAACTTGATAACAACAAGATTTCAATTTCAACTCTTTTGGCCTTTTTGAATTGAGAAGTGTTAATACATAAATAGACTAATTGAGGATTATGAATAATGATTAAATATTCTCTATATTGGCTGACAAACGAAAATGTAATTGTTATACCATGCACTAGGGTCCACAACCCTGGTCTAAAACAATATTCAATTATTAAATTCTCCTATTACAATTAATATATTATGTACTTCTAGTTTATTTTAATAAATTATCCTATTACAATTAACATATTATGCACATTCAATTTATTTATAGGTACAGAGTCAACAGTTTGCCTCCACTAAGACGAGAAATTCACTCCCTTTCACATGGAAGTGCATGTTGAGTACCACTAGATCACGAGGTCTGATCTCGGCAAGGTAAGTAATATGTTAATTGCAAATATATAATTTAAATGTCGTATAAAACCAAACTCTACTATGCAATGTTGGACTCTAGTTCATGGCATAATTTACCCGAAAATGGAGCACTATATCTTGCATGGAATTTCTCTTTACTTGGGCTATCATTGAGATACTTAGATTGGGTTTGATGATTTTGATCTGACCCAATTGTAAAAGAAATAATACATCTTAATATTTGAATTCGTAAGTCCAGATCAAGTTTTGATGATAGGAAATGGAAATATACCAAATGAAATAGTTTACGATTGTTATATCGTGGATTATGGTCCAAAAACAACACCGTTATTTTAAGAAAAGAAATGACTGTCGTCAAGTCTTAATGGAGTTTCATAAATGAAACTACAGTTCATCTCAAATGATACTGCCTCACATTTGTTTTTATTTTATCAAATGAAACTGTAGTTATATCAAAATGAAACTGTAGTTGTGTTGAAAGGAAACTGCAGTGTATATAAATGAAACTGAATAACAGTACAGTTTCACATATTTGAGCGTATATTGTCCAATGAAATGAAACTATAGTTATATCGAAATGATACTGTAGTTGTGTTGAAAGAAAACTACAGTGTATTATAAAAGAAACTGCAGTTGCATGTGTTGAAAGGAAACTGGATAACAGTTTCACATATTTGAGTGTGTAATGTCGAATGAAACTGTAGTTATATATATCCAAACAAAACTGTAGTTATGGTGAAAGGGAACTACAGTGTATATAAAATGAAACTGAATATGTTATACACACAGAGTTAACAACGTGGAACGGAGCCGTTTCTGCCATTTCTTTTCATTAATCAAAACGACGTCGTTTTGATGCATGGACTACCATGCATTGTGGACCGTGATCCACAGTAAAATTTGCGATATTTCCTATACCTATTGCATTTTGAACATATTTGGGTAGAATAGCGCAGCTTTATTAATTACTGGAATTCTAGCTCGTCATTTTCGATCAACATTTCGGGTGCGTTTGGTTCACACATGGGAATCGGAATCGGAATGGATATCAAATACTTGGTAATGGTAATGGGTTTTGGTGAAAGTATTTAGCATGTTTGGTAGTTGGGTGGAAGAGAATGATTATTAATAGTTGGGGAAGAAAGGAGGAAGGGAAATGAAACCCTTATTTAATAAGGGTTTGGGTTTTGTTATTAATGGGGTATTCCAAATCCATAGTAGCATTCACAAAACCTATCAACCAAACACTATCAATCACTTTGATATCCATTCCTTATGCCTAAACCCCCAACCAAATACACCCTTCGTCCAACAAACTTATTAGTCTGTAATTTGTTAAAAATCACAATTTTCCGTCAGTAATGAGATATGGACAAAAAGTTAGTTGAAAATTCCGACCAACGTTTATGTACGTATATTGGACAGAAATTCCAACACGCAATGTTGGATAGTAAAATCGAATTGACTAGTAGGTGAAAATTTAAAATAGTAAGTATTGTCTAACATTGGTGTTATATGAAGATTAAAATATTTGACCACCCCCCGGCACGCGCGCGTATTTCAGCTCATTTCTTCCGACTTTCTTCCATTTTTATTCTCTTCTTTAGCGACTTGTTTCTTTGTTCGAAATTAGCACGTGTAATAACATATAGAGTGATTTTCAACAAAGTATATTCCAAATTCAGGTATGAGTATAAAATAATACGTAGTAGCTTTTAATTTGTGTTTGTACTTTTTAAAATGGATATACACTTGAATTGATATTATGTATCTCTTATTGTGGGTATATATATATATATAAAAGATTATGTGAAACAATTGCCTTAGGTGAAAAAGATGATGTAATTATATTATATTTATAGATTG
>CM008332.1:13146015-13159814 GCA_002525835.2 Ipomoea batatas
TCGTATAACAACTTTGAAACTACTTTCTTGTTTTATATGCTTTTTTAGTGCTACTCCGTATTAATGTCTGGTTGGAGGGCAATAATTTATTTTCATTTTCATGTATTTTGTCAATGGTAGAGGATCTTGCTGTCCTTTGACAATTTGTGAAGTGATAAACCCATAAATTCCAGATTTTAAGATTTTCTTCTTATTATTTTTTTCTCTGATTATGTGGACAAGACCTAGGAAAGGAAACACTGGGATCTTGGAAGGATGGGGTGCTTCAAGATACCACTGAAGTGCTAGGTTCAGGCAATAAGGGGCTCAATGGTACACTTGTTTTGGGTGGAAACAGGACAAGGAGGCCAGACATTCTTTCTGGATTTCACAAATACAGAGGTGGATGGGATATTGCCAATAAACACTACTGGGCTGTAAGAATCTACTCCTTTTTTCATGTTATTGTTTTCAATTATTGATATGTTGGATTCGATGTTCTGTGAGCTATGGTGCCCTTAATGTTTGTTTTGAAAGGAATATATGATGTCCTCCCTGCAAATCAATATAGATTACTTCCTTATGTTCTGGATTGTTCCTTTAGTTTTTTCTTTTGTTTTTTTGGATGACGAGGGAAACTTGCAACCACTACCCGAGGATGTGCATGGGTAAACCCCGCCTTGTTACCCTAGCCGGCAAAAAGCCTTGTTACCGTAGCCGGCAAAAAACCACACGGAGCTAAACCAGCCTAGGTTGCCCATAGCTAACAGGCTCAAACCAAGAAGGCTGGAATTCGAACTCGTGACATTGTGGTTACAAGTTTGTATTCTTAGCCATCTTGGCTAGGGTTACCCCTTGTCCCTTTAGTTTTAGTTTTGTTTGTGCGTGCCTAGTTGCTTACCGTATTCCTTTGCCCTCCTTAAAAAGAAAAACAACTGTGGAGTCACTTAATGGTTTCAAAATACTGAAGAACTTATTAGTGAAGAACTGTGCTTTGTAATTGCAATACCCATCTAATATACTTGGTATGTTGGATAAATAAACCTATCTGAACTGTGTGGCATGAATTGTGGGAGGTAAACTTGTCTGTTACTAAATGTATTACTTTGATTACTTGTTTGTACATATCTTTCACTATAACTGACTAGAGTTTACTACTCCCTTGTCCTTTTTTACCTATCATGTTTACTATTCATTGGTCAAACCACTTTTTCTTCTTTGTTTATTTTGTTTAGTAATTTTTAATTATTTTTAAATTTGATTTCTTGTGTTTAATAGTACTTTTAATGTAGTAAAAATATAAATTTTATATACTAATACTAAATTTAATATTATGAAAAATTGAATTAAAAATTACTTCAGTCAAGCCTCGTTAACCAAACCAGACATATAAAATGGGACAAAGAGAGTATAACAATAAGTGTTTATCATGATGTATGTAAATGCCACGTGTTCCAACAGTTTGAATATTTTGGCTTTTGTGCCATTGTTGTGCTATTTTGGTTATTTTGGCTTTTGAACTGAAACTGGTGACCGAAGTGTATTTTATTCATTGTTGCGTTCAGTCTGTTGGTTTTACAGGAGCTGCTGGGTTCATTTTTGCTGTGCTATGGTTTATTGCTTTTGGCTTTGCCCTGGTGGTGCACCATTTCTGCGGTTGGAAGATACATATCAAGGATGAGGAAACACATTGTTCACAAAAAATTTGCCTAATCGTTCTCATTGTTTTCACTTGTGCTGCAGCGTAAGAATACGACTCTATACTTGCTATATATTCCTCCTTGACTAAATCCCCCCGATACCTAATTTCATATGTATACAGGATTGGATGTATTCTTCTTTCTGTTGGACAAGATGAATTTCATGCTGAAGCTTTAGATACATTGAAATATGTTGTGAACCAGTCCGACTACACTGTGCAAACATTGAGAAATGTGTCGGAGTACCTAACACTTGCAAAAACTGTTAACGTGGCCCAGATTTACCTCCCTTCAGATGTCAAAGATGATATTGATCGTTTGAACGTGGACTTGATTAATGCAGCTGATACACTAGAGGAGAAAACAGACGAAAGCTCAGGAAAAATAAGAAGAGTCTTCAATATTATGTATGTTATCTTAAATTTGACTAAAAACTCAATTTATTTAATTTGCAAGGATTTTTAATTTATTTTTGGTATTTGATAAGCAAACAAAACTAAACGAATTCGTTTATTTGTAGGCGGTCAGCACTGGTCACAGTTGCAGCAGTGATGCTTGTCATCTCTATTCTTGGGCTTTGTATGTAATAAAAGCCTTTTCGTTATGATTAAAAACTTCCCATTCTCATGCGGATCCCATTGACCAGACTGTTCTATTCTTAGTTTCTTACTGACATTTATCATGTTGTCTTGCAGGCTTATCTATCCTTGGCCATCAACATGCAATTCACATGTATGCTCCCCGCCATTAGTTTTCAATTGATGATTACTTTCTGTTTCTCCTTCATCCCCTTCAAAAACCCCGTGCGAATTATAATAGAAATCTCTTAGATTATTCATTAGATGCTACAATCCTTTCAATTTTCTAACAGCTGTTTCTGCTAATGCAGATTCATAATCAGTGGATGGTTGCTGGTGGTGTTGACCTTCGTTCTTTGTGGAGTTTTTGTCATCGTTGACAAGTAAGATTTTGAAATTTCCAATTTTTTTTTGTTGCAAGGAGCCTTGACGCATACTCTAATTCAAAATAGCTTTGTATGGCCCGCATGGGCTTAGTTCACTGGTTCAGTAGCAGTATTTGGGGGAAGAATAGCTATCATATGCATGCATTAGCGCATGGTTAACATGATTAGGTAGATAAAGTTGCTAAAACAAAAATTGATAAGCTTAATTATCGGTTTTCTTTATGTTCTGGAAAGATTTTTCTGTGTTTTAGAATTAATTATGATAAATATTCTATTCTAGTGCAATTTCCGACACCTGTATGGCCATGGAAGAATGGGTCGACAATCCTCACGCTGAAACTGCACTCAGCAACATCCTTCCTTGTGTCGACCAGAGAACAACAAACCGGACACTGATCAAGAGCAAACAAGTTGTCGTTGACATTGCAAATGTTGTCAACGGATTTATAGACACCTATGCGAATTCCAATCCTACTGATCCAGTCAATTCTAATTATTACAACCAATCTGGACCTTTGATGCCTCATCTCTGTTATCCTTACGACTCCCAGCTGCAAGATTTGCCGTGTCCATCAGAACAGGTTTCCGTGGCAAATGCCTCGTTGGTAAGTGGCCATTTTAGCTTCCTTCACTAGTAAAGTCAGAAAACTAGTTCAAAAGAAAAGAAAGGATTGCAAACTTCATTATATTTTTTGTTGCCAATTGTGACTTACAATCAACGAAAAAAGGATGGAAACCGGAATGTAAATAGCTATTATCTTTTCCAACTTCTAGATGGAACCGTTAGAATCAAGCGCTTACAACTATCCCAAAAGCTCAGATAAAGGCCAAGTCTAGCACCTGGTGGCTGGGGGATTGTTGGGCGGAGGTCGGTAAAGGGCTTAAAAAGGACCAAGTCCAGTACCCAGCGTCTCGAAAATGTGTGGCGATATAAGGAAATAAAATTGCGCATTCGCTACTAGCTGTACCTTTTGGCGTAGTGGTAAGCGCTTGATCATAACAAGTGGTATCAGAGCCAGGACAACTAATTGCTGGACTATCCAAACTACTTTCCGAATATATAATATTGCCATGTTTTCTCTGATTTACTTCTCAGGTTTGGCAGCAGTACATCTGCAATGTGTCTGCATATGGTTTCTGCAGCAGTGTCGGGAGGGTGACCCCCGATATGTATGGACATTTGGTGGCGGCATTAAACGTCAGCTATGCTCTCGAGCACTACACCCTGCCACTGCTCGACCTTCGAAACTGCAATTTCGTACGTGACACATTTCGAAACATCACCTCTGATTATTGTCCTCCATTGGAACACTATCTCCGGGTCGTGAATGCAGGATTGGCTTTGATCTCTGTGGGAGTCATGCTTAGCCTCGCGCTTTGGGTGATATACACAAACCGCCCCCGAAGGGAGGAAGTTCTTGCAAAGCTTACTTCGAGATTAAAAAGCAGTTGTCATGGTAAGAGAAGTTCCAATAGTAGTAATCTCGATTTATCATCGCGAGGCACAACTCCAGGAAACACTGTTTATACAATACAGTAATTCATTAGATTTTTAGGATACAAAAAATAGAATTTCACAGCATGGAATTGTTTGACATCCTGCAAGCCAAGCTCAAGATGGGGCAAAGCACCACTTTTGAGTTGAGGGCTTTATAGTAGCCATTATGTTGTCTTCAGTCATTGTATATACAGTACTCCATACTATATACAATATATAAACTTATTCTTGATCTACATGATTACCTTCAGCAAAAGAAGATCTCATTTTTTTTATACTAATTATTATTAAAATGTTGTACTGGAACCTTGTTCTTTTAAGGAGGTTTTCTCCTCGCCCTATGACTCTAGCCGGCAAAGAACCACAGGTTACCCATAACTGACCGGCTTAAATCCAAGAGTTTGAGGATCGAACGGTTGTAGGTAGAGCACTTTTACCACCTGGACTGTCCTTACGGACTGTACTGGAACCTAGTTTTACATATGAAATGTGGCCTTCTTATTTCTCTAAATTATGGTCTTGACAATTTGTTTGAAGATGAACACATTTTAGTATATGTAGGATGGCAATGTGAGGAAGGTTGTGAGTTCAATCATACAAATTACTCAGCAACAGCATATGTAAGATACATGTTGACTACTACAATAACTCTAATAATATAAGTGTGAGTCTCCTGTACGGGTTGGGTTAAGATAAAAATGTAACATTTATGCTAGAAAATGTAATACTAAACATGAATTATTTATTATTTATAAATAAAAATGTAATACTTTTAAATAAAAAAGTAATATTTAAGAGTTTAATGGTTACTTATGAGAAAAAGTTAACGTTAATTTGTGATAATTGATTAATTGTAAACTTATGAGGAAATTGTAATACTTATAGGGAAAATTATTACACTTTTAAATTAAAATGTAATATTAGTGTGTGTAATCGAAGAAATATTTTTCTTTTTTTTTTTTTCGTAAGAATTGACTTTTGACATTTGCGCATGAAATTACATATATATCCTCAAAGATCACGGTTAGTAAACGGCTAAATAGATGGAAGACTTAATTGAGTAAAAATTGAAAAGTTGAGGATTTAATTGGATTCAATTAATATTCGAGGATCAATTTGTAAATTTCGCTATAGTCGAAGGACCATTTTTGGTATTAACTTTAAATATAATAATTGCCAATATTGATAAAGTTATAATGAGAATATAAAGGGAAAATGACACTTTTCCCCCCTATGTTATGTGCATATAGCACTTCCCCGCCTGTGTTATTAAAGTGGCAGTTTCCCCCCCTCAGTTATTTTAAAAGTGGTAGCTTTTCCCCCCTGTAATGTTAAATTTACATTTTTACCCTTAAAATAATTATTTAATTTATTTTTATTCTCCAACCAAGTATTACTAATATGTATGGAAGATCATGGTTCGATACGAACCTAATCGAACACTGTATCAATTGAACTTAAATAGTATGGACGGTTACGGTTACGATTCAGAACCGAAAAAATAAAATAAAATAATTGTTGAATTTAGACTATTTTTAAATAAGAAATAAAATTAAAAAATAAATAAGTTTTGATTGGCGGTTCAAAATCGAAATTGGAATTGAACCGTACCGATTTATCAAAATAAGTGTTTGATCATTTTCACTATATATGATTGTGGTTCAGTTCCAGTTCACGGTTCAACAATTATTTAATTTTATTTTTTTCAGTTCTGAATCGTAACCAGAACCGTCCATACTATTTCGGTATGATTGCTACAGTGTTTGGTTAGGTTCGAACCGAATCATGATCATTCATACATATAAGTAATAATTTGTTGGAGAAGAAAAATAAATGAAATAATTATTTTTAAGGGTAAAAATGCCAATTTAACATTTCAGGGGGAAAAATAGGCATTTTAATAACACATAGGGAAAACGTGCTATATGCACATAACATAGGGGGAAAAAGTACCGTTTATATTTGGTATAATAATGTATTGATAACTTGTACATTATATTTTGATTTATTCAGTGTACAATATATATAAGACATTTCTAAGTTAGCATATTTCTCCTTTTTTTCTTTTGCTTTTTGTTTTGTTTTGTTTAATATTTTATTTATGTACAAACTTAAGTAAATGAATATTCTGTTAACTTTTTTTTATTATTATTCTTAACTTATTACTCATTGTAAAATCATATTGATTGGCGTAAATGGTTGTACACTATTGTTCCTTAAGTGATGACGGAAGTTCAAACCTCATCTTGTATGAAAAATCAATTTGCCAGTACTTTGAATTGGCCTAATGCATGCGAACAAAATATGTTCTACCCTTTTAATAACAAAAACAATGACCTTTAACAAAAACAATGACCTTGTGGTCCAGTGGCATCAAACCCTTCCCCTTATACAGGAGGTGGTGAGTTCGAGCCTCAGTGGAGACAATACTGACTCGAAAGTAGTTATGAACAGATACTGCATTCTAATAGAGTTAGTAGTATTCAAAAAAAACAAAAAACAAAAAACCAAAACAACGATGCCCAGAACAAAATATGTTCTAACCTTTTAATAACAATGATGCTTGACATTTTGTATTTATATTATGGAAAATGGAACTCGTGTCATTTTTAATTTTATTTTTCTATTTTCTTGCAACTTTTTCTTTTTCGTAATAAGAATTAAAATATAATAATATTAACTTAATATGATTTGTTTATTTTTATTATTAAAAAATTAAAATTTATTATTTTTAAAATTTTTTCATCCTAAAAGAATATGAATGTCATACTATAATTATTTTAAGAATATATTATCTTATCTGATCTTTTTTTTTTTTTAAATCAAACATTATTTGTTGTACCATAAGCAAATTTTAATTTTTACTTCTAAATTTATATTACTTTAATTGAAATGTATATTTTAATTTATTACAAGTTGATCTACTAGGTATGTGACAAAGTTTCTCCATACTTTAAGAACTTCAATGTAAAAGTTTCATTATCTAATCAATCTTATAAGGATCGGAAAAAAAAAAAAGTTAATGTTTTAAAATGTAAATGAAAATTTACAAGATGAATAGTTCACATATAACGCCAGTTGATGTACGTACCAATTATATATACACAAGGAAAACTTATGAATTGGTACACTATTACTTCACTGAATAACTCTTTAGTTACTTTCCGACAACATCAATAAGCTTATTATAATTATGTCATGTACTTTTAACAAAAAATAAGTTAAGTTTTATTAACTTATCAAGATTATCACATTAAAAAGACTTCATGAAGAAGATTTTGAATGCATCGGGGGAAAAGATTTCCAGTGCATCGTACGGTACCAGATTAAGTGTCAGCTACCTTTGTTAGAGTATGGACAAGCTGATTCGTTGATCTGCTAATAAAATCAAGAGAGCACGCACAACCCAATAGAGCTAATGAGCTTAGTAGAACCATATATTTACTTATTTTAAATTTTGTATTGGGTATTAATTTAATCGCATAGTTCAATACGCACATTATAAGTCATAGTATAATGGAATAAGGTTCAAATTGACCACTGAACATAACCTGAAAGTGCAATTAGGCCACTGAACGAAAAAAATGTGCAATTAGACCACTGAACACTCCAAATGCATGCAATTTCACCTGATAGCAGGTTACCTTCCATTTCATCAGGTTGCCTGCTTACATTGATGGTGAGTTGACATTTTAAAATATTATTTTAATAATAAACTTTAAAATTAAAAATTAAAAATTAATTAAAAATATTAAAAAAATTAATTTAAATATTAAAAATTATTAATATTAAAAAATATTTAAAAATTAATATTTTTTACATTTTACATTTTTATTTGAGTTTATTACCAAAATGGTCCCTCGACTATTGCGAAATTACCAATTTGGTCATCAACAATTTTTCTTGACCAATTAAGTCCCTCGACTTTGAAAAATTTAACCAATTTGGTCCTCCGTTTATTTTTTTGTTAAAATCCGTTAAATCAGGACCAAATTGGTAATTTTGCTATAGTCAAGGGACCATTTAAGTGAAAAATTAAGGGATAAACTACAATAAAGCCATCGTACTATTTGAGAACAAGTAATTAGGTCATCCAACTCAAATAACCCCCAAATAAGGCATTGAACTTAGGAAAATAAAGCAATTAAGCCACTACAACCCAAAAAAAAAAAACAATTAACCCATTTTTAAAATTTTCGGTGACAAATTCCGACACCGACGACCATTTCCGGCAACCGGCAGTTTCTGATCGCCTTCTCCTGGGGAAGGCGACCTCGCCTTCCCGGTGGCGACCATTGGAAATGATTGTCGGTGGCGAAATTTGTCGCCGGAAATTTTTAAAATGGGTTAATTGCTCTTTTTTTCGGTTTTAGTCGCTCAATTGCTTTATTTTTTTGAGTTCAATGGTTTATTTGGGGTTATTTGAGTTGGATGACCTAATTGCTTGTTTCCAAATAGTACGATGATTTATTTGTATTTTATCTCAAAAATTAATTATCAATTTGGTCCCTTGACTATAGCAAAATTACCAATTTGGTCCTGATTTAACGGATGTTTAACAGAAAAATAAACGGAGGACCAAATTGGTTAAATTTTTCAAAGTCGAGGGACTTAATTGGTCAAGAAAAATTGTTGAGGACCAAATTGGTAATTTCGCAATAGTCGAGGGACCATTTTGGTAATAAACTCTTTTTATTTTTAATATTTATTAAATAATAAACTTTTAAATTAAAAATGAATTAAAAAATATTAAAATATTAATTTTAAAAATATTTAAAAATTAATATTTTTAAATTTTTAGTTTTTTATATTTATTATTAAAAAATTATTTTAAAATACCACATCGCCATCCATGTAAGCAGGCAACCTGCTATCAAGTAAAATTGCATGCATTTAGAGGGTTGAGTGGCCTAATTGCACACTTTTTTCGTTTAACGGTCTAATTGCATTTTCAAGCTACGTTGAATTACCAATTTGAACCTTATTCCTAATAATCTAATATAATAAATAAATACAAGTATTGTGCAGTACATATTATAAATGCCAAGGCATTATTATTTCTCCGAGATTCACGTCTAGAACAATGTAATTTTGGAAATCGAAGAGTTAGTTTTAGTATTAAACGTACACTATAGGGACCTGCATCCTCACAACTATATAAGCATGCAGATTATGGCTTCTAGTAAACAAAACAAAGCATAAACTAACAACTTCAAATCTGCCTTTCTCTAGCTTATTCCATCTCCATCTTCTGCGGTTTTCAAGATGTTTTGGTTCATTGTTCAGACTGTTGTGGCGGTAGCGTTAACTGCCGTCCACGTTGTTAAAGTTGTTAAGCCGGTGGTGATGGTTGCTTCGGTGGTGGCTACGGCAGTTGTCCCGCCGGAAGTGGTGCCGGCCATCCGCTTAATATCTTCTTTTGCGTAGTTACGTTACATCCACTATATGTATGGGATAAGCTAAGTAATTTCTGTAATATTTTGCTTTGGGTATGGTAGTTATCAAGTTCTGTTATCCTAATGTGTGAAGTAATGTTTTGGTGCTATTTTAATGAAAGTATCATTATGGGTTTATGCTAATATATTTGAGCCGTCTGATCAAATGCACCAAATCTATATACCCTAAATTATCTATTATCTATCCACGTTTAATTTTATTTACAAATGGCACAAAAGAAATCCTTTTTTTTTTTTTTTTTCTTTTTAAACTTACGAAGTGAACTCACACGATGTTCATATTGAAGTAATTAACTAATTAATAATTACAAATTTATGTTACTAAACATCTTTAATATTTGTTTCAATTCGTAAAAAATAAGGGCACATGTCTGTGCTTTATTGGCAAAGAGAAGCTCAACTAATCATCAACTGGGGCTCTGGGAGTCCATAACTAAAAATTTCTCATCTTCATTAGGGCATATTCAACCCAAGCAGAAAGATTAAGGTAGTTAATGAAAATGTCTCAGGTGTCAAGTATGCCTTCAACTTCTGTTTGAGGTTGTTAAGAAATATGTTAAGGTTCTTCGTTAAGGTAGTTAATAAAACGTGGCGTTCAGAATAGAACTTGGAACAGTAGTGACGTTTCTCATCAGCTGTTTGCCGCCGGTAACATTTCTCAACTGTTCGTTGCCGCTGACATTTCTCAGCTCTTCACCGCCGGTGACATTTATCATTAGTTGTTCGATGCCTGTGACATTTATCAGTTGGAAGTGAACGTGATTGGAAGAGTGTAGCCGGGGTAAAACAATTAGAATATAATCATAAATTGCATGGAATGAAATGGTGTACTTGTTACCGTTAGGTACAAGTAACAAATCAAATCAATGTTGGCTTAGCTTGCAATAAAAAATCAGTCATTGGCTCCTAGGCACTAGACACTGGCCAACCACTTAGTTCACCGTATTTCCCATCAAGCGACAAGACATGGGCTTTTGATCTTTCCATGTTAGTTGGTCTCCTTTACCCTTTTTGGCATCCACAACTGTTTCCAAATACTGGGGAAGTCTCTTGGTGCAAGCCCTTCGAACACGAGCACCAGACCTCATGAATTGCATTGTCATCTTCATGTATTCATTTTCCTCACTTTTTTTGTTTTCTTGTTTTTGTTTTGTTTTTTTGTAATGTGGTTTATGAACAATGTTATGTCTTTAATAAATGTATTTCATTTGTAGTTAAAAATGTCTTCTGACCCTACATTTGCAACCATTGGCTCTCAAAGTGCTACTAAGCAAACAAAAAGAAAGTAGACACCCGAAGAAGACATTATATTAGTGTCTTGTTTGACCGAAATGCATAATGTAGGGAAATATAATTCCGATACAGGGTTTAAGACATGTTATTTATTAGAACTTGAAAGAATGATTTTGGAAAAAATACCAAATACTACCATAAAAGCTAAGCCACATATTGAGAGTAGAATTAAAACTTTGAAAAAAGATGGGGTATTATTCATGATATGGTGCAAGGTAAAGACACTAGTGGGTTCGGTTGGAATGAGCACAGGCGCATGGTTTATGCTGAAGATGCAATTTGGGATTCATACTTAACTGTAAGTATTTACGATTTGTTTTACTTACATTTATTTTTATTAATGTATACGTACTAATAATTTATTTTATATGTTTATTGTAGAGTCATAAAGAAGCTACACCTTTTAGATCAAGAAGCTTTAGGTTTTATAATGAGTTATCTGCAATATATTCTAAAGATCGTGCAACTGGAAAAGATGCACAGACAGCGGATGATGTTGTTGAAGAAAATACAAGCTGAAGAACAAAATGATATAAGAGTTGATACAGACGATAATACATTTGTTGTTTGGATGATTTTGATTTCATGAGTACACAGGTTGAGCCACAAAATGATGGAAGAAAAAGAAGCAATTCAAGTAAGAGGAAAAGGATTAATGATGAAGCTATCGAGATATGTGCTGAGAATATGCTTAATGCTGCGAAGCTAATAAGCAATACAATGTCAGAAGTTGGTAAGAACTTGTCTGATGGCCTTCAATATGATCGTGATATGGATATGTTTCAGAAGCTTGATCGTGTATTACAAGAGGGCGATGGTTTGACTTTAGATGAAATGGACCTTGTTTCGTTAAAGCTCACTGATCATCCTAATAAAGTCGCTTTTTTCCTCAGTCTTGATCCTGATCGAAGACTACAGTGGATTAGAAGATTTCTTGCTGGCCATTAATCATTATTCATATTTATAGTTTATGAACATTGCTACTATCATTGAATTGTTTTCAGTATTTTGTTTTAAAAAACATATGTTATTCTTCTTCTGAATATTAATAAATATTCTTATAATATATTGATTAGCAGTTGATAGAAAATTATTTGAATTTTAATTCATACATAAATTCCATCATGTATAATGAACAGCCTTCAAAGAATATTAGATTCAATAATACTCCCTCCGTCCCATTTTACCTGTCTTACTTTCCTTTTTAGTTTGTCCCAAAATAGTGTCCTATTTCTAAAATTGAACATACTTATCATTCTACATTTCCCAATTTACCCCTTTGATCACTTTTCAACTTTTTAGACCATTAATGAGGTAAGTACAATTGTACTTTGTACAAATAACACCTACTTTTGAAGGGCAAAATTGGAAAGTTAGTATCATTTGTTATGTTGCATTAAAAATCGTGCAAAAAGTAAATGAGACAAACAATTAGGGACGGAGGGAGTAATAATAATAATCATCATCATCATCATCATCATCATCATAATAATAATAATAATAAGAATTATTTTGTACAAGGGCATTTATGTCTTTTAAATATATATTCCATTTCTATTCCTTCCGCGAACCAAACGCTGGAATATAATTCTCAAGTCTATTCTTTCCGCGAACCAAACGCTGGAATACAATTCATATTCTATTCCTTACCTATTCTATTCCTTATGGAATAGTATTCCTATTCCCTTAAAATCCATTCCGTGAACCAAACGTGCTGTTACGGCGTGTTTGGTTCGTGGAATAGGTCGGGAATGGAATACCATTCCTGGGAATAGACCTATTCCATTGTTTGTTTCGCCATTCTATTCCTGGGAATAACATTCCCGGGAATGAGCTATTCCCTTTGCAGGGGGAATAGCCATTCCTAGGGGACCCCCTAGTATTAGCTATTCCCAAGTATTTGGGAATAGCTTTTATGCTATAGTACCAAAAATACCCTTTTTTATTATATTATAATCCTTATATATAATATTTGTTTATTTAAATATATATTTATTTATATATTAAAAATGTAATTAATAATTAATAATTAATAATAATAATAATAATACATTTTTATTTTGAAAAAAACTTGTGACTAAGAGCAATTAAATCTCCTTAAATGAATGAGTTTTTGCTCTTTAAGGCTTCCTCATCATATTGTTAATTTCAAAAGAGAAACAATGCTTCTCTTATATAGAGGAGCTCAAATGAGCTCTTCTTCATAAGTTATCAATGTGGGATCAAAAATTCTAATTTGTGTTTTTAAAAAAATTATTTTATATATAATTTTGTTTTGTATTATTATTATTATTATTTCTTTTTTCTTATTATTGTTATTAATATTATTATAAGTTTTATTTTATTATTACATAATAATAATAATATTATTAATAATAACATGAATGTCCTTCTTATTATTATTATTATTATTATTATTATTATTATTATTATTATTATTATTATTATTATTACATATTTTATAAGGGTATTTATGTCTTTTAAAACATATTTCATTTCTATTCCTTAAACCAACCAAACACTGTAATATAATTCCTAAAGTCTATTCCTTCTGCGAACCAAACAATAGAATACAATTCCTATTCTATTCCTTGCTTATTCCATTCCTTATGGAATAGCATTCCTATTACCTCAAAATTCATTCCGTGAACCAAACGTGCTGTTAGTGTATCATTATAATCGATGGTCTAGGCGGCCGGTCGACTAGGCGCTAACTTGGTCTCTTAGTTAGCCGGTTAACTATTATTTCATTTTTTTTTAAAAAATGATTTATTTAATTAAAAACGATGTCATTTTGAGTCAAATAACTCTAAATCATTTAAATTAAACTTTAGACTAAAAAAAAAATGCACCGGAGCTAGGCACCCTCTAGGCGCCTAGCGATTTTTTCAACCATTGTTATAATTCAA
>CM008332.1:13177914-13188328 GCA_002525835.2 Ipomoea batatas
TTGACTTTGTTGGGCTTCAGTAGGTTGAGAAAGTATACGGACAAATACTACATGTAACATGGTCAATAGTATTCAAAAAAAAACACACTTTTAAATAGTAATTTAAATTTTATTATAAGTTTATTCATAACACACTTTTAAGTAGTAATTGAGGTTTTACTGTAAATTTATTCATCACACACTTTTAAATAGTAGTTGGGATTTTAAGTTTATTCATAACATACTTTTAAGTAGTAGTTGGTGTTTTATTGTAAATCAACCGATTGCTTTAAGGTTAACATTGACATGCATGCCTAAACATTTTCACATATATAGTTATCATAACACTCAAATAATTATAACTTAGCACTATATACTAGACTGTCGGGTGTTATTATATAACCTCAACACTTATAATGGAGTCAAATAATTATCATTATGAATATCACATTATTTGATAGATATTTTAGTTTATTAAAAATATAGTACAAATAGTAATTTTCTATACAACAAGTCATCATCATATATAGAATAATATTAGAGCTAGTTAAATTGGTCAAACAGTTAACTTAATAATCACAAGTTCCAAGTTCAATCTGTTTGGAACTATTTATTGGTCTTCTTAGTTTGAACTAGCCAACTTTGGATAATCTAGGTGAACTTATCTTATTGCGATTATTTACCGATTAAGATTATAAGACGAGCTTCATCTCAAATACCCGTTCAAGTAGAAACGACATATATATATATTTTTTCGTACATCAAAGAATAATATGAAAAAAATGCGGAGTAATATAAGATAAATGGAAAAAATATATGGGCTTGGATTCCAATCACAGAAGCCCATGTAAATTGGGGTTCAAAACAAGAGGAAGGACGAAGGATATTTGGATGTGAGCAGGCCGAAATGGTTAATCAGATCAGAGTGTAACTTTAGAAGCGACCCAATAAGAAAGCCTTCAAATTCAGAAGACACAATTAAGTTCATAGCATAACATAACATATATGTCTCCCTCTTGCATCCCTCCAACCACGACCTCTCTGTGGCTAAGAATGTCGGAGTTTGGATAAGGCTTTCATGGCTGCTTTTCCATATCCATACCAACATATATAAACAATGTCTTCCGATCACTACTACATGCAAAGTCCATAATTTTGTTTTTATTACATTCCTAGATTATACGGAGTAATTGAATTTATGACCTTTTAGGCTTTTAATTTAAAGTCATAAAGTGATGATTTGCAGCATATTTGCCCACAAAAAGTGAAATCTCTAGTTCTAAGAACTCACACGGGAGTGAAAGGATAAATCACTGTAGCTCAACTGCCTTTCAGATGGAAGGATCATGCCTAGAAGTCTAGAAACCACCACATTAGCTATAACTCCCACATGTGGCTGCTAGCCGTCTTGGTCCAAGTGGAAGCTAGGACCATTATAGTGTATGGAACTCGCCACATTAGCTGTAACTCTTATACTGCGATTGTCAAGTACGTCTTGATCCAACGTCCTTGTCGCAATTTATCACTTGAGTACCAATTAAGGTGCACATGCAGGCTGATGTTTTGCATAATACATGAGTTAAAACTTGAAGTTTAAAATATCATATGATATGGTGTTATTTTGTTTTTTGGCATGTATAGTATAGGAAAGATGAGACACGCACAAAGAAATGTTACGTCAGTCTAGGCCATGGTAATGCGACTGATGAAATTGTAGCCATTGATCGGCGAAGTGAAATCGTGAGTGAGATAACACTAAGAAAGATGGTATGTATGAGATGAGAATTGGTTGCGCGTCCTGGCGCCACTAGAACCAGAAATATTTTCAAAATTTCTCCCACCACCCAAACTTCATCTCCCCAATTCCTCCTTACCCATACACACTCACTCACTCACTAATTACACAAACAGTTTCACTCTCCGCTCTTCTCTAGTGTACGTAGCCATATTGTCAATGGCGATGGCTATGGCCATGGCGCTTCGGAGGCTCTCATCTTCCATCGAAAAACCCATCAAGACTCTCTACAATGGCGGCGGCTCTCTCTATTACATGGTTCTCATCTTCTCAACAATTATTGCATTTCTTTTTAATGATTTAGTTCATTATGGTATACTGTTTCTCAATTCTCACTTTTGTTTCGTTTTTCTAGTCTTCTTTATCCAGTGAAGCTGTTTATGAGAAGGAAAAGTGTCGAGTCTCTGTAAGTACTGTTTGAGAATGATTAGATTGTCTTGTTTTCTATGAAAGATTGTGTTTTTTACCAGAAAATATGAAAATTGCAGTGGCCTAAGCAGCTGAATGCTTCATTAGAGGAGGTTGATCCTGAGATTGCTGACATTATTGAGCTCGAGAAAGCTAGACAATGGAAGGTTAAGTTCTTACCTTTTCCCTTCCTTCCCTTGCATGAATATTGTAGAGATAAACGAGAACAAGAATCGAAAATAATGGCAGAAAGCAAAGAAGACAATACGTCCATGGAAGTGAATTGAAGCTGTTCTTTTATTGATTGTAATGATAGAACATCTTACAAACATCAAATTTATATAACCCTAAAAGGTACATGTACTAAATCACCCATGTACTATACCGTAGGGCGCTGCCCCACACCCCGACCCCAACAAAAGAGAAAAAACCTAATCCATATAGGTGTTGGACTCCATGCTCCATTCTGTCCAACACCTATCATCTTCCAGTACATATGAGATATACACAACACATATAAGTTTTTTTAATGTTTGAAATCTTGAGCAAAGATGCTTAAATTTATGCTAGCAAGATTTGGATTTTGAAGTCTTACAAAGACTTTAAATTATCTGTATGCAGGGGCTTGAACTCATCCCCTCAGAAAATTTCACTTCTTTATCTGTGATGCAAGCAGTTGGCTCTGTTATGACAAATAAATACAGTGAAGGATATCCTGGTGCCAGATACTATGGAGGAAATGAGTATGCTGAATTTCATTTCATTGTTCTCATTTATGTTCCCTTAATTTCTGATTTTTGCAATGTTGGAACTTTGGAATTTTGTTGGTCTTTTGAAGAGAATGAGACATCTTGTTTCCAGGTACATTGATATGGCAGAATCTTTGTGCCAAAAACGCGCTTTGGAAGCATTCCGCCTGGACCCTGCAAAATGGGGAGGTGAGTAATACACCATTCACTTGTGCCTCTTGGAAGAAAATTTAGTAAACATATCAGAAACTTGGAGATTTGTATCAATTGTTGCCTATATCGTTGGATGATTTTCTGGTGTTTTCAATAATGCAGTGAATGTGCAGCCTTTATCAGGATCACCATCCAATTTTCATGTTTACACTGCATTATTAAAACCTCATGACAGAATCATGGCACTTGATCTTCCTCATGGTGGGCATCTCTCCCATGGATATCAGGTATGCTGTTTTTACTAATTGCAAGGCCTGGTTTTACATCGATAATTTGGCGTGCTATCGTTATCTAAAGCCCTTTCTCTCTCACTTTTTGTCACCCTTCCAGACTGACACAAAGAAGATATCAGCAGTTTCGATATTTTTTGAGACAATGCCCTATAGATTGAATGAGAGCACTGGTTATATCGACTATGACCAGGTACCTGTCTGCATTCCTTGCCTTTGTTGTTAGGTTTCTTCACTTCTGGTCTGATCTATTTATCCACGGTTTAGTTTTGATGTACGGTTTGATGAGGCGATTGGCTTAAAAGCCTTTACAACTTGTGATCTACTGAGTGCAGCTTGAGAAAAGTGCCACGCTTTTTAGGCCAAAGCTAATTGTTGCTGGAGCTAGTGCTTATGCACGTCTCTATGATTATGACCGCATCAGAAAGGTAAACTTGCTTAGATTATGTTACTGAAGCTTTAACTAGAGATTCTATGGAAAAAGCTTGATTGGCATTTCTTTTGATGTTTGGGGTATTTAACAGGTTTGTGACAAACAGAAAGCTATCTTGTTGGCAGATATGGCACACATCAGTGGACTAGTGGCAGCCGGAGTCATCCCCTCGCCGTTTGATTATGCAGATGTTGTGACTACCACAACCCACAAGTCTCTTCGTGGACCTCGTGGTGCCATGATTTTCTTTAGGAAAGGCGTGAAAGAGGTTAACAAGCAAGGCAAGGAGGTTAGTCACTGAAAGAGAAAATCTCTGCATTTTTCAGAATTGTGCATCTTATCTTGCATTCTCATCTGTGGATCTAAGATATGTATTCTCCATTTCTGAGATTATCGTAATGCCAATGATAAAAATGGAGTGTTTATGAAGGTGTTGTACGACTATGAAGACAAAATCAATCAGGCAGTCTTTCCTGGACTTCAAGGAGGCCCTCACAATCACACCATTACCGGTTTGGCTGTTGCTCTGAAGCAGGTTTGATATGCATCATATATTATTTTTCATGGACATGAGTTGATAAGATTTTGGATTTCATTAATGAAACTTTCAACAAATTTCATTTACTGCCTTTATTTATGTAATAACCAATTGATTCAGTTTAAGAGCCACTGGTTTAAAGAGTTTTGAAGTAGATAGAAAGTGTTAGCTAAGTTTTGAACCAGTAGACTGCATTTGCATCGATCATTTTGCAGAAAGTGAAACAATTTTAACTTCAATTGTATATTTCCTATGAAGACAGTGAGTCTTCGTGTTTGTAACTCCTGTAGTCTGGTGTGAGTGCAGGCAACGACTCCCGAATACAGAGCTTACCAAGAGCAAGTCCTCAGTAACTGCTCAAAATTTGCACAGGTAGACCTGCCAAAATTTTCTGATTGTTGCCAAACGTTGATCGTTGGATGCCATTATACAATTTCGATGTAACTAGCAGTAACGGGATTGTTCAATCTTGTAGACTTTGGTTGAGAAGGGCTATGAACTGGTTTCTGGTGGAACTGAGAACCATTTGGTGTTGGTGAATCTGAAAAACAAGGTAATTTATAAACTGCCATCTTCAAACACTCAACATATGTCTGTTGTGAGGATTCTTGAATACTGTCAGATTTGCAGTCCATCATCATATAAGTGAGAGTTTTCCCTTTGTATGTTACAGGGAATTGATGGTTCCAGAGTTGAAAAGGTGCTGGAATCTGTCCACATTGCAGCCAACAAGAACACAGTTCCCGGGGACATTTCTGCAATGGTTCCTGGTGGCATTAGAATGGGTAGCCATAACTCATAAGTGCTTTAACCATGTTTCCTTTTTGAATTTTGACAGAACACAATTAACTCGCTTTTTTTTCTGCCAGGAACTCCTGCTCTTACCTCCAGGGGATTCGTCGAAGAAGACTTTGTGAAAGTTGCAGAATACTTCGACGAAGCAGTGAAGATAGCTGTCAAAATAAAGGCTGCAACTCAAGGTCTGCATTTTAAGCCATTCTTGAATGCTTCTGAAAATCTGAGATATAGTCTGTGTTGAGCATATATAATACGTAAACATTAATGTGCAATCTAACTATCAGCTTAAGCTTTTAGTTGAGATGGAGCACATGCTTCAATTGTCTGAAAGCTAAAAATGTTTGCCTTTTTGAGCTGATTCCAGGCACGAAATTGAAAGACTTTGTGGCCACCCTGCAGTCCAGTGATGCAATCCAGTCTGAGATTGCAAAGCTGCGCCATGATGTGGAGGAGTATGCAAAGCAGTTCCCCACCATCGGGTTCGAAAAACACACCATGAAGTACAAGAACTGATCCCAGGTAGATTCCATGATGTTCTTTAAGGAGAATGCAGTCCAACCCCAATCGTTTCTTATCAAAGTTCATGTCTTTAAAGGTTGCAGGCAGTCTGCATCAATGTCATAAAGGTTAACAGGGAAGAAATCCAGTTACTGGTTTATTATTATGTAAAATCAATGCTGCAGATTTTAGCTTCCTGGCTTGCTAATGTATACACCATGTACACAACCTCAGATCCATGAATAATGCCACAATTTCTATATTTTGCTTCTCTTTTCCCCTGCAATCCAATATTAATAGTAATCATTTAATGAATTTTAACTTCCAATCTTCATATCTACTCATTTGATGAATCTTATTGGATTATAATTAATAATCAGTATTAGTATACACTGGGTGTACTAATGATTGATTGATTGATGCAATCATTGAATGAATGCTTGCGTTCAAAGACCAGTTTGGTGTATGGTGGCATTAGCTGCTCTGTATTGAGTAGAAGAAAAGTAAACATAAAGAATGCATTATTAAGTATTCAAAAGATTTTAAAGGAACCTTCAAACAATTGCTAGAGCTATATAGTTTGAGATAAAGCATGAGCTACTTTATTGGTAGAATGCCAAAAATGAGAATCTGAAATGCAACGAGTAGCGAATACAACCTTTAATTATAAGTATTATCGTAAAAATCAGCTTACCGGTCGCATAGGCACCGACTAGGCGTTAGATGTCCCTAGGTTGAGGCGATTTCAGTCCTAGGTGGCTTTTAGTCTATTAACTAGGCATCCTAGACGTTGAGTTGGGTGTCTAACTCAGTCAAGTTGAACGCATAACTAGGTCGAGTCGGGCGCCCAACTCGGCCAAATTGAGCGCATAACTCGGTCGAGTTGAGCGCCCGACTTGACCAAGTCAATTGTCCAACTCAACTGAGTTGGTGCTCAACTCGGTCAAGTGATTTTTTTTTTCCTGCTGTGCTATTCCTCTTCTATATTTCTCTAACATGTACTCAACTGACCATTTAACATATACATTTGACTAGTTCAAATATTATAATACTCTAACAATTCTTTGTGGTCAAGTGGCATCAAACCCTTCCCTTTATACGGAAGGTGGTGGTGGAGACAATATTGATTCTTGTGCTTGAGAAAGTAATTATGAACAGATACGACATTGTAATAGAGTCAGTAGTATTAAAAAAAAGAAAAAAAAAAGACAATATACTCGATCGCTGACCATAATCTAGTGGCGTATTTTAAATTTAGTAATTAATTTAACAGACTAAAGAATATTAAATATTCATAATTTCAACTCCGTATATATATATAAAAATTGTTGTTTTTGCGGGAAGAATAGAAAAGCAAAACCTACCAAAATCCTAGTAGTCTCGTGAAGGAGGGGAGAGAGGAGCGGCAAAAATGGCGAGAGCCGGCGGGATAACGAACGCCGTAAACGTGGGGATAGCGGTGCAGGCAGACTGGGAGAACCGCGAATTCATCTCTAACATCTCCCTTAACGTCCGCCGCCTCTTTGACTTCCTCGTCCAATTCGGTAAATTTTCAACCTATTTTCTAGATGCTTAGATGAGATCTCTCCTTTTTCTGCACCTCCTCCGTATTAGGGATTTCTGATTTCTTATGCCGTTTATGACCACAGAGGCGACGACGAAGAGCAAACTGGCGTCGTTGAACGAGAAGCTCGATACACTGGAGCGTAGACTAGAACTGCTCGAAGTTCAAGTTAGCACGGCCACGGCTAATCCAGCTCTGTTTAATACTTGATTGATGATCGGTGATATTCTCATTTCTCACTAGATTTGTGCTACTTTTTATCAGTTATCTGTAAGCTACGGGCTACTTCATGTTCGTACTGTATGTAACTATAGTTCTGTGATCATACATGTTGAGTACGAGATCTAGCTGTTGTCAATATTGCAATTCATTGAAATAAAATTAATTGTATCTCTTGGAGGTTTGGACCATGGGTTCTTTAGGCATTCAGCATTTACTGAAATTATTCTGGTTCTTGTTTTGTTTAAGGCTAATGAATATCAGGAGAATTATTTTATTTTTTGTTCTTAGGTACCATTGATGGTCTCGCAAAATAGAGTTTCTTCCATGGAAGTGGAAGGCAAGGGTCTACTGACCAAATTTCTAAATTGAATATTTTTTAAAAATGTTTCAGTCATGATTTTCGTAGTTTGATTTTGCTATTTTATGTACTTGCATACTACTGTAACAGTTTAACCTGACCTAAAAACAAGCTGCTTACTTTCTTCTTTAGCTTTGAGCCTTTGAGCCCAGGGAACTGAGTGAAAGGCTTGAAAGTAAAATGGGATATATTTGAGACTTTGTCCACTGTCAGATTAACAAACCTGTTTGCTGTGAACTGTTACGGTGTAGCTGGAATGACAGCCATTATAACAGTCTTGCTTTTACTTTTTTTATTCTTTTGTTTTCATTGTTGTTGCCTATATAAGACACTCTTTGTCTAGCTTTGTCTAGCTTGAGCATAAGAAAATTGAGGCAGAGATCACTATAGTTGGAAAAATGCAAAATTATTTTCTTTGGTCAAGATTGTTGAGACTTTGTTTCAGCTGACCATGTTTTCCTCTTCATCATATGTTGTGGCTAGCAGTGAGGGAGGTGTAAGTTTCAACCCTTGCTCTGGTGCACGAAAACAAGGATTGATGTGTAAACACCAGGGCGCGAATTCACTTCTAGGCAGTAGTTATTTCATGACACAATATTTGTGTTTTACATGATCAGCTTGAGATTTCCAACAACGTAGAAGTGAATTTGCTGTTACAGGTGCAAGCTTTGAAAAAGTGGCATTGCCCCCCAAGGTTTACACAGTGATCCTTGCTTCCATGCACCCAGAGCAGGATTGAAACTTACACTACTATTATTAGACAGACTAAGAGAGGTAGATTAATTATTTGTTCTATATCTCTCTCTTGTGTGAACACTTGTCTTATATAGATGAGGGGAAGTCCACCTCCCTCCTCACTGCTAGTAGCCACAACATGTAATGAGGAATATCAATAACCTTGACCAAAGAAATTAATTTTGCATTTTTCCAACAATAGTAACCCACTATGTACTGGGGCTACTAAAGAATGCATAGGATTTGGTCGAAAGAAATCTGGAGAGGAAGCAGGAAATGGAAAAAGGTGTTTGCTGAACTTGTCATGATCAGGCACCTCAAGCTGTGAAAGGAGCGCTGACCTGGGACTAGTGATCATGGGAAAGAGTATCATCTTGCATTATATGCTGAGGCTCTTCTCATCAAGCTTGGCCTTTGAAACTTCCCAAAAGCTATTCTGCCAACAAAATTTAGATCTTAATTTTTTTTTATCAAGTTATTGACAAATAAATGACAATTTTGTATTTCATACTTTTATTCCCTTCTCTCTACTTTGACAATTTAGATCGTCTTCTTCTTTTGTATTTTTAAAATTTTTATTAGTTTGAAAAATCTTTTATATTTACTGAATGATGAATATTGTGATTCTTGTACCAGAAAGACTCTAGATTATAAAATTGGAGCGTTGAACATGGACACGCCAAAGACGCCTGTGAGCCAAGTGGGCGGCACGTGTGGTTCCCTTTTATTTCCCTCCATAATGTTTTAAACCTTGTAGAAAATGTTAGACTTTCAAATGAAGGAAAGAATTAATTTTGAAATCAATGTGGGACAACAAGTAAAGCTAAAATAAACATTCTTTTCTTTTAATGTTTTCTTAATCATAATATGATTTATTCTTTTACTATTCTGTCCGGTTCAAAGAAGATGAAGTTTTGCCAATAGACAAAAAAAATGGGGAAAAAGAAATACTCATAGATGCAACGACAGCGTTTGGAAAGTGAGGTAAATGGAGCCAAAGAGGGTTTTGAGAAGGGTTTAGTCAGCAGCAAGATACGACGTCGCATTTCCGTCAGATTAAAATGCTAATCTACAATTTCTGAAGATTGGAACTTCTCTGAGCTACCACTCTCAAGGCAGCCATGAGCAACCTCATAGGATTCAAGACCTCAATATCCACTGCTATCTTTCCATTCAACGCAGAAATACCAAAATCTCCCCCCAAAATTTCAGCCATATCCCCATCTCCCAGCTCCAGGAAACCTACAAGAACATCACCCATCATCTCCGCAACCAGTAAT
Source organism: Ipomoea batatas (assembly GCA_002525835.2). Lineage (NCBI taxonomy): Eukaryota > Viridiplantae > Streptophyta > Magnoliopsida > Solanales > Convolvulaceae > Ipomoea > Ipomoea batatas. Next base: position 13,187,715 of record CM008332.1, read on the forward strand.
TTCACCTTCTCCTACTCTCCTTTTCTGTGTATTCTCTTAATTATTACAACGAATTTCATTTCTGTTTTTCCTGTGCAGAGATTTTTGCTAGCAGTGTTTCTGCTGTACCAGTAGAGGAGCAACAAGTTGAGGTTGAAATTGCAGATGGGTACACAATGACCCAATTTTGCGACAAGGTTATTGACATGTTTTTGACTGAGAAACCCAAGGCCAAGGATTGGAAGAAGTACTTGGTGTTCCGTGAAGAGTGGAAAAAGTACAGGGGTAGGTTCTACACTCGGTGTCAAAGCCGAGCTGATGCCGAAGTAAATGATCCTGCAATCAAAGAAAAATATATTAGTTTAGCAAGAAAAGTTAAGAAGGTAGTATATCTATTTGTGTTCTTGTTACATTTCTGCATATTTAGCTTGTGTTCATATGGTTGAACATAAATGTGTGTTTTTTTGAACAAAACCAATAAAGTTGGTATGCAGAGTTTAAAAAATGATAAGTTTCCAGATTCTTTCTGTAGTTGTTGATGGCAAATTATACAATTGACCATGGTCTGCGTTGTAAAGTCAACCATAGTCCATAGATAAATGTTCATTTTTAGTGTATTGAATGTTCGTTTTTTG
>CM008332.1:13226696-13242421 GCA_002525835.2 Ipomoea batatas
ATCAACCTATTGAAACAAAAAAAGTCACTTGTGACCTCCTATTTAGAGAGCCACAGCTATGCCTCTTGACCACAACGTCTTTGGCGACAAATGTTATTATTTGTTACTACTATTAAAAAAATTTCAAAAGTAAGATTACTCATTAACACCCACATTAAATTGATCAAGTTATTGATTAATACTCCTCATAAGGGCTGAGTTCACTAGTTCAGTATGCAGTATTTGAGAGAAGAGATTAAAGTTCGAGAAGAGATTAAAGTTCGAAACTCTACCGCGACAGTATTGGGATCATGCCTAAAGTGGACAAATCCCTTGTACACACTAACATTTGACCATAGTTGCTGAGCCACTTAGTTACCGTGATTTGCATCATTCCACCCAAATTTATTGTTACGGTGTGATTTAAATTGCATATCATATCTCTAATGAATGTGGTGGTGCTACAAGACTTTTCAGCTAAAAGTGAAACAAAGAAATCATTCATCCATGATGTTGTTTCATTTCAAACCAAATTTGAAGTGAGAATCAGCAGAGGATCAATCAAGATTAAAGAACAAGGAAGGACTAATCCCTTGAAATCTAAACAATTTTCCCAGAATGGAACCAGGAAAATCATGTTGAGCAGATGCAAATACAGAGAGAGAGAGAGATACTCTCATGGCAGAGAAATGCAGACATTTTTCAAGCAAGCAGTTGAAGAATGAAACCAAAACTGATATGAGCAAAATGAATATAATGCAGCAAGTAATTGCAGTCTTTGATGGAAATTATGAACAATTGCGGATTTTTTGTAACAACCAATCACCCCAGACTCTGCACCATGTTAGTTTATTCCGGTGAACAAAGCTAGACAACGCAAAACTATGAACAAATATGACGACCATGGCTAAACAAAATCTAAGCGTTTTCAAAGCAACTAAGCTTTTTGTTTTTCTTTTTACCAGACAACGAAGCCTTCCCTTCCTTGATGGAATCCCCCGCAGAATCAAAATGAAATGGTCACGAATTTACTTTGTCTGTTATTAATATATGTTTTTGTTTGTACATCCCATTTGGATCTGCAGAAAAATCAAACCAACATTCAAGAATGTTAGGAATAAATGTTAGGAATGAATGAATGAATGTTAGGAATGATTGGAGATTGGAGATTGGAGATTGGAGTTGGGGAATTGTGCTTACAGTTCATTTGGAGTGATCGTCGGGGACTTTGTATAGGTCAGGCGTAATCTCCGACAGCCATAATCCGGGGAAGAGCGTCTGGGGAAAGGAATGAATGGAACAGTGAATTTGAGAGTTAAAAGCGATTGGAATTGCGGTTAGAATCGCCATTTTTGGCGGTGGAGAGAGAGATTTGACTGACTTACATCTAAATTTCGCTGGACCAATTTAGGTCGTTTTTTGGGCCGGCGAGGGGGTCTTTGACCGAGAATCGCCATGAAATCCTCTTCGATCTCTCGCTTGCCGAGCGGAACGGAGAACTTTGCTCTGTCGCGCTTCTCGCCGGAGGAGGAAGCGCCGGCGGTGGCGGCACCGACGCTTCCACTGCGAAGCCGGGGAGATTTGTTGTCAGTAGTCCTCGATGGTGAAACATTGGGTTTCGTGACGTCAATATTCAAACCCCGGCTCGATCCGCCGCCACCGTCGGCAGGGATTCCGGTCGCCGCCGTCTTACACGCCGACCGGCGAGTTCTCAAGTTCCACGGCCTAGCGGAGTCTCCGGCGCCGGCGGATGGAATCACAGTTGTCGGAGCCAGTTCCGGCGCCGCCGCCGCCTCCGCCGGAGGCGGCGGCGGCGGTGGTTCCTCCACATCCACATCCACCGTCACAACCCGCCGCCTTTCCTCGTCCTCCAAACCCTCCCGAAAAATCGCGTCTTTCATCTTGTCCGCCGCCTTCTGGAGATCAAACATGAGCTTCTCCCTCACCGCGGCGATCCCGTTATCGACATCGGAGCCGAATTTCCGGCCAGTTTCCCCCACCTTTGCTCTCTTGGCTACACACGTCGGCTCGTTTGATCCGCGCCGCTGAGGCTGAGCCATAGCCGCCGCGGGCGGCTGAACCCTCCTCCTCGCCGACGGCTCCGACGATCCGTAAGACCTCCGGTGAACNGAATTGCCCTTTTTATTTTTATTTTGGGAAAAATATCAAATAGGTCTTTGGAAACCAAAAAAAAACAATTAGGCTCGTTTAGTAACGGAAACTGTTTTCTATTTTCTAATTTTTCACTTTCTAGTTTCTATTTTTTGTTTAGAAAACTTGTTTATTAACACTTATTTTTCAAATTTATATTTTTTTAGATTAACATTATAAAATTAACAAAATTTTTATTTCGAGTGATTTTTAGACCTTACATTTAAAATATTTCAAAATATATTTAGTTTAATATAAATATAATAATTACGGAGTATAATTTTTACTTTAAAGTCCAATATATGTAAGATTTTACATTTGATATCCGAATCAAAATTTTATCTGTATATAACATAACTAAAAATGTATTCGAACCAATAATATATTAAGTTCACCTAAAATTTATTTTAAATAATATTAATATTATATTTTTTGAACTTATTTAAAAAAAATATTTTTTGAACTAATATTTAAAATATTTTTGGATATATTCATTTGAATGACATGTATATATATATAAATATATAATTTTTACTTTGAATTCTAATATAATAATATATGTGAAATTTCAATATCCTATATCCGGATCAAACTTATATTATGATATAACATAATTAAAAATATCCAAACTAATAATCAATTGAATTTAATCAAAATATAAATTTGGTATAGAGTTTAAGTTTTAATTTTGATAATGTAAACAATGTATAACTTTAAGCATAAGTAAATAAGTTATGTTTAAATAAGTAATGCAAGTAGAAAAGATAGAAGATGGTGATACGTAAAGAAGATGATAATGAATGTAATCATAGTAATGAACAAATATGTAAGTAGATATTGGTGAGAATGTGGTTATAGTGACATATAGCCAAACATGTGATAGATCAGATGATTTTGTTTTCTATTTAGAAAAAAGAGTTTTTAATAGTTGGAAAATTGTTTTCTGTTTTCAAAATGAAAAAATGTGTTAGTAAACATGTTTTATGTTTTATGTTCTCCAATTTTTCAGAAAACTAGACAAATTTTTCAATTAGTAAATGGACCTTTAGTTTTCAAAAAAAAAAAAAATAGACCCTTAATTTTCTGAACTTCAAAAAGATGCCATTAAACACTTGGACTTATCATTTTGGTGCATCTAAATTCTAAACTCAATAGTTGATTATTCACTTGGAAAAACCAGTCATTAGGGTTCTGTCGATAATTCTGACAACTGGTGAACAATCTTAGTGAAGAAGAAGGCGAGTGGTGATCTTTTTTTTAATTGGGATGATTTAGTGACAGTGAACGAAGGTAATTTTACAGGTAACCTATTGGTTACTAGTAAACATGGCTTATTTGATTATTTTGATAACTTTGAGTGTTTTTTTTGAATACTACTAACTCTATTACAATGCAGTATCTGATAACTTTGAGTGTTTAATTGCACCTTATTAAAGGATAGAGGCTTAACTATTTTTTCGTGCAAAGTTTGATGACTTATTTGACACTTTTCCCTTTTATTTTTAATAATAATAGAGTTAATTTCATTTGTTTTTTGAAAACTATATCAAATAACTTATTACTCAATAAATAAGTGGCAAATACAAAGAGGAATAGTAAAGTACCTAACTAGATTACCAGACTATGAATCTGTCGCCCTAGCAAGAGTATGTGCTAATATATTCGTTGATCCACGGATATAACGGTAGGACAATGAGTCAAAGTGCCTTGCCAATTTTCTACAACCCTCTATAGCACAACCCGCATAGGAGAAGTCTGGGGTCGGAACTTTCAAGAGTTGACATACATTAAGGCAGTCTATCTCGATTATAACACGTTGCCAACCTTCATTCTTGATCCAAGATAGAGCTTCCCTTATTGCTAATGATTTGCCTAAATGAGGATTTCCCATGCAATGTATACCTCTATTACTTGCTAATGTTTGGTGTCGTTTGGACGCCTAAAGTAGTCATAACAGCTAGTCTCATGGCGTCCTGGATGTTACGACTAAACATCATACATGATTTATAGAACTTCACTAACTGTCCTGACATGGTCTCGTAGGCCTTGAGACAATCCCTCACATTGTTGGCTCCTTCTGTAGTAGCCTTAGCTTGAAGAATAATATACTATCACCTGTGAAAAAAGATGTGAGAAATACCTGGAACCCCCCTATTAACTTTACAAGTAGACCAACACCCATTCGTAACTGCCTTTTTGATAAGATAGGAGAGACCCTCAACACACAAAATAAAGAAGTAGGGCGGGAGTGGGTCACCTTGTCTCAGTCCTCGGGTTGGAACAATTGGCTTTATCAGTTCTCCGTTTACTAGCACCCTAGAGGTATGAGACTATTGTGACACATAGCATAACAAGGTCTACAAAAGCACATATCAAAGCCCATGAGAATCATGATGTCACATAGAAAGCTTCACTCCATTTTATTGTAAGTTTTTGCCATGTTTAGTTTTAGTGCACACCAACTGGTAGGACCCTCTATTTTGTGGTTTAGATAGTGAATTACCTTGGAAGCTATTAAGACGTTCTATGTGATTAGTCTACCTGGTATAAAAGCACTCTACCTGTCATTAATCACTTAATCCATAACCTTCTTCAATCTATTAGCAACAATTTTTCCAACTATTTTATAAATGATATTGCATAAGGCGATGGGGCGAAGTTTACTTGCGCGTGTAGGGAGGTCAATTTTGGGGACCATAATGATCGTAATGTCATTCATTAATGGGGGGAGCTCATCGACTGAATGCAGTGTAGGACGAAGTCACTCACATCTTTGCCAATTTCAAACCAAAATTATTGGAAGAAAGTCGGGTTAAAGCCGTCGGGGCAGGGTGATTTATTAGGAGCCATTGAAAACATAGCCTCTTTGACATCCTTCGGGGAGTAGTTAGCCAATAGGAGGGTGTTGCTACTATCGGAGGATGTTGCTACTATCGGATATAGTTGTGGTCAAATATGTTAAATCACCTATGCTTGCACTTTTGCCGCTAAAACCAATCAAATATAGAAGAATATTTTTTCTTTTAAATTTATTATTATTAATTAAAAATTAAATATAATATATTATATTATATTATTTTTTAAAATATGGAAAAGCCACGTCAGCCTGCCAAATCAACTTAAAATATCTAATCATCAGTTAATTTATCGGTTACCAGAAGGTAACCTACAAAATAGGTTAATTACATTTTTTAAAAATAAATTTGAGAATTTAATTAGAATTTTTTAAAAGTTAAAAGACCTAATTGTACAAATAAGTATAGGTAAAGAGCCTATTTATTTAGCCCTTATCAGTTATCCCTTAAAATAAGTTATAAATTTTTAAATACAATATTAGTTGTATTTCATTGTGGATGTGAGTCAGTGTGTATACTCAAAATAATGTTCCGTAAAATACAATACTAAAAGGCCGGGTTAGGCGAGTGAATGAAGCATGATTATCTTCCCAAAAAGTTACGAGTTCAATTCTTATCAATAGCTTTTGATCGAGTCATGTGTAGTTACACACCATTGAATAATGTCATTGATAGTTTAGTGTAAGTCTTTAACTTAAATTTAACTTCTAAGACATATTTTAACTAAAAAAGCAATATTTTTTCATAAAATTCTGTAACATAGGGCTCTTATTTTTAGATATTAAACTTATTAATTTCAATATTAAGTACAAAGTTTAGTTAAAATTGAATGTCAAAATAATATTTATGACGTGTCAATGAAACGGGCTATATAGTATAATCCATATACAGAGCATGTGGGAGGAGGTAAATCATGGTAACTCAGTGACTGAGTACATATTTTTGAATCACTGAGTTAAGTTTGCCGAGGTGATTCTATGTTTTAAATCATGGTCTCTTTTTCTAAATATTGCTTACTGGACACAAAATTAAGTCCATAGGGGCAATTCTAAGTTTTTCTTGTCTATCACTAGTACAAAACTGCACATCCGCTACTGTTGTAAAAGACTTTTCGCTATTGTTATACAACAGTAGCAGATGAGACAGTCTCTGAATGTCGCTGACTTTTCTAAATATAGGACTTGTATCGATGGAGTTTTTCTATTTAAGAAATTTATTTCTACTAATTACAGAAGAGTAATTTACTCAATCTCCAACTCAAATATGATATGACAGTATTTTATTTCTAAATTAGTTAGAATTTAATGTTATTATCAAACATTGAACTCCATGCTATTAATAAAAGAATTAATTTGAATTTTAGTTTCTAATTTTGCTGGCATTTTCACGTTTAGTACAATTTCTAATGGCTAGTTTTTAAGCTTTTAGTAGAGATATCAATAGCACTTTATGTTACATGTTCTTAACGGATCAACATAATAAACACTTATTAAGTTTAATGGGTTGGAATTCCTAAAACATATATACAAACAAGGGATTTTATTGAATTTATGCTATAGACACATTTTGTTAACAAGTTTTGAGTAAATAAGTCACAATTCGATCTGTTACGTCCAGTACTTCGCATGTACCTAACTCATATGTTAATAGCTGGTCATTTCACCACCCCTGACGGTATGCTCAAATGTAACGTCGATGCCGCGAGAGGATTCTGTAGAGGCAAGAATTGTGCTTAGAAACAATGAAGGGAAAGCTGCTTATGCCACGCGATTGCGGTGCACCCCGGACCCTTATCTGGCGGAGATTATGGCTTTTAAGGAGGCGCTCACCTGGTTTAAGGAGCGGGATGTTTAGCATGTCATTGTGGAATTGGATTGCTTAAATTTATGCACTTGTTTTTATTTTTCTTGTCATGATCTTTCTTATGGTGGTCTTTTTATTCAGCAATAATGTCATTGGATTGCTAGGGACATTGGGGACATTGTAGTCCATCATGTTAGGAGGTCAGCGAATCATGTAGCTCACGTGCTTGCACGGGCGACTGGTTCCGTGTCTGTCCTAGGTACTTGGGATTTTATTCTGGATTGTATTTCTGGTTTGGTTTTGGCTTAAATTAACAAAGTTTGCTTATTATCAAAAAAAAAAAGAAAAAGAAAAAAAAAGGCCACAATTACCTATTTAAATATTCATTAACATGATTAGAATTTATATTTTCTTAAGATTAAATTTTAAAGAAATTAATAAAATGCACCATAGAATTCAATTAAACACAAATCATTTAAAAAAAAAAAAAAGTCAAGTAAACTATTAAACTACAGTACGCATATGAATGAAATTAGACTAGCGAACCCCAAAAAAAAAAAAAAAGAAGTAATTGATTCCTACCTTAAACAAGCAGATATCATGCAATCATACTAAATAATTGGTCAATATCCGCTAATGCAATTCGATGCCATGTCATCTTACTTGTCAGTTTATAAATAACATATCATCCCAGTTGTTAATTTAAATTCCAAAAAAAAATCTCTTTAAATGATGTGTCATTTTAAAAATTATAATTAATATAATGGGTCCATAAAATGTTACAATAACTGGTTCGTGTAAATGTGTTGACCAAATAATTTTAATGAATTAACGAGTTAAACATATTCTTAATGATTAAACTTGTTAGCAATGTTGGACATGTTAAAAGGGTAAATGCTAACTCAGTATTTTTGTGTTCAATCCTATATGGTGTTAACACGTGGTATTAAAAATTAGCAAATCTAATAGTGGACTAAACTTTTAATTAGTGTTTTAGTTAATTGCTCCAAAGTCCAAACAGAGAGTAAACCTATGCAAATATCCTCAAGTTAAATAATTCCCAAGATTGGTACTCCTTTTAATACTTAGTTGGTTTGATTATGTTGGTTGGACGAAAATTTGAATCAACCCTACACTACATCAAGTAAGAATTTTCTTAAATATTTTATCGGATCACGATAAAAATTTTATCAGGTTATTATAACTTTACAATTACAAGTATTCGGAAATCGAACTAAAAAAATATTTTTTTTTATTTACATAAATATGTTCTTTTTTACTAGATATACAATTTAAGATGATATATTTCATATATTGATTAAAGGATATTTTGTGCAATAGAGGATATATTTAATATATTGATTAGATATTTTGTCCATTGCACACTGAATTTTTTTCTCAAGTTTTGCTTCAAATATATAGAGTACGTTTTAAAGGGTATTTTAGGTAATAAAGTTATTAATAAGCTCAATTCAGTGCAAGAGGTCAAGAGAAGAAGGTACCCAATTTATCCAATCATTATATATACCATAGAACTCGATCTATACGAATTCTCGTTTTGAATTTTAATTTTTACGGTAAATCATGTGTATATATCTTGTGTTATATGTTTTTGTGTTTCATGTTATGAAATTATATATCTTAAGCGGAGGAGTTATGTACTTGAAATAAAGTAAATATAACATGCATTTTTGTGTCTTGTGTTATGCAAATTATGGATTTTGTACCTGTAATAGATTAGTAGTTGTGTAAAACACAACATATTGTGTGTCTTATTTTACGGATTTATGTCTTGTATTATGAAATTATGTGTCTATAAGACATAAATTATCTACATATAAATCAGATTTGAGAATAAATAAATATATAACATGTGTATGTGTCTTGTGCTGTGAGTTTTTGCGTCTCGTAATTATGAAATTTTGTACCTTAAAAGTATTGATTATATATGTACCTAGAATAAATTAAAATTTATGTTGAAACATGGGAAACAGGAAACTACATAATCTGTTAAAGTTTAAATATACAAACGACATAGTTTTAATCCAAGGTACACAATATTATGTGGACCCTAGTCCATGATATAAATTGCCTAATTTATCGGGCTCAGACAATAAGTTAACCATGTACGGAACTAGCAAAAGGCATGAACATGCTCAACCACACTCTAGACCTGAACGCAAATATGTATCGGTGAGGATCACAATAGGCAATCATGCATTTCAGACCAAAGTTGTTGATCACTTGACCTCAAGTTACGGCTGAAGGTGACGATGTGGGTTTAAACTCTACCTCAAACATTATTGGGGTCGGTCTCCTCAAATAGGAGTTGTGTGTGAGTTAGGCTTCTTGTGCGCAAAGTAAAACGGAGAGACTAATTTAATTGAAAGATTGCTACTACTTGTTTTCATAATCCAATCAGTTAGTTCTAGTTTTTCTTCTCCTATTATGTTCCTACATTTTTTCTCAATTTTTTTATATTCTTTCTTGATAATCATTTTGTTTTAATTTCTATTGGTGGGCGTAAAAGAAAATAAAATTATCTCAACTTACAAGTATAAGAATATAAGTAAAATTTATATATTAACATGTTTCCAACTATTAAATATTAAAATTTATTAATATAATTATAAAAGTTAAAAGAACAAATTAAAGTAAAATACATATGTTCGTTGTATTGGGACTATGTCCCTCCTGACTTTATTATTGCTTCTCTTCTGCAATAATCTCTCTCGTTTTTATTACTTTAAAAAAAAAAAGTAAAATACATATGTTCGTTGTATTGAGACTATGTCCTTCCTGACTTTGTTGCTTCTCTTCTGCAATAATCTATCTCAATTTTATTGCTTTCAAAATGCATATGTGATATCTCATATTGCTAATTTTACTTTTAAAACAACATGAATTCCTCTATAGAATGAGAGCTCCTTGCTCTCATTTGCATAGTGTCAATAGTGTCAATCATGTACTAAACATCTCTTTCCTAATTAGTACTTTTTACCTAAGAATTAAATAACTTATTAATGTTTATAATATGGAGATTCTTGAAAAAAAAAAAATTGTTTTCCAAAATATCAACTCAAAATGTTACGTTGTTCTAGCCTCTAAGTAGCTAGTATTTTTATTTTTAACATTTTGGATTGAAATACTAATGAAAATTGATGTTCATTGAATTTTATTTAGCGACTTGACTTGATAAAATGTTTAAAGTGATCAAATCCAATAACTTTTTATTACAACCTTTTACCAATAAAGTCCATTCATATTTGTATTTTTAAATCTTTTCTTTCTTTCTAATATTTTGTTAACCTAGCATCATTAGTATAAATATAATAATTTATTTTATTACATTAATATTTTCCAAATTGTAACAATATCGCCACTCTTAAATGATTACAATAACAATCACGATAAATTATTAAAATTTTGTTAGGTTATAAAGATTGAGAGAAAATGATAATATATCAAAATATTCCTCTCAAAAAATGAGAAGAAATAACATAAAATTGAGAACCAGAGAAATTAAATTTTTGCTATTTTTTTTAATTCTCATTTTGTTTTAACTTCTTTTCAATCGTGTAATAAAAGAAATCCAAAACACCAAGCTAAGTCAAAATATTGCTTTAATAACATTCGTTTTTGGTTTTAAAACACTAATTGAAATTCGTGTTATCAAAATTCATTTAGTAATTTGACTTGATAAAACCATTAAAATGGTCTATGTTGATAATAAGTAATTATGTCGAGTTTTCAAATGAAACAATTTCTCCAAATGGTCAATCATGAATGTCGTGCACATACAACGAGATTTTTAAAATCTAGTAAAATAAAATGAGTACAATTTTATTAAGTTATAATTCTACATTTATTATTAATATATCATTATAATATCTCCATTATAATTTGTAATTTTATATCAAATTACTACTATACAACAACGTATAAAAGTATTTAAAATATTTTTATAAACCCCTAACGCATGGTATATAAAACTTTAGTTATGACAATAAAGTGATAAACTAATTTACTTCCATTCGAATAATTATTATCTTATCAGTTACGAATCTACAATCAAATTCATTTTTATACATAGCAAGTAGCAATCAGTTGAAGGAAAAAAAAATCCTGACATAGTTGGTTTGCTTTTACTTTAAAATTATGACTGAGGTGGACAGGTGGTAGTGTGAAAGTTCGAATTTCACTTGAAAATTTTTGTTGTTTATACGTGGCGAGGGTATGTATATTGATATTTAAAAAAAATTCAAAGAAATTGGCTTGGAAAGAACTTGAGGTTGAGTTTTTGGAACTATGGTCTGTTCCAGATGCAGCACAACCTTCATGACCCTCTTCTAATGACTCATGTATTTTTAACCATTTTTGTTACACAAACAATACCCAATGTTATGACAATCCGTTCCAAGGAGAATTAGACCAAGTTTACACGTGTCATGCCATTTTTTTTTGAAACACACGTGTCATGCTATCAGAATGCTAAAAATAAGAGCATCTTCAATACCTCTCGAAGTGAGAGGGCTTCTTGTGCGCAGTAAGTAAAGATCTAGCCTTAAAACGTTTTGGAAGAAGAAAAAAATCAATTAAATTTCATAATTAATGTATAATTTATTGTCAATTAGTATGGGAATTAAGATAATCAAACTATAATGAAATATTATACCTTGTGGTCTAGTGGTACCCGGTGTCCCGGTCTTTGTGCTTTAGTAGGTTGAGAAAGTAGCTATGAACATATACTATATTGTAACAGAGTTAGTAGTACTCAAAAAGATAATCAAAATATAATGAAATAATATATAAAATTCCTTATTACCCTTGGATAAAAATCCAACAATTGACGTAGTTTATTTAAAATCCAATGTGTTTGGTGAGTTTGAAAACCTGTAAAATCTAATCCTATCATGCGTACGTACAAGCCAGAAACTTCAGATAAGAATCCTCAATAATAATCTTACAGAAACGGCATTAATATCGTACACCACGAATGATAAAGATTTAAGTCCAATAAGTTTAAAGTTCATTTGCAGTTTTAAAAAAGTCTAATAACAAGAGTCCAAGAATTGTTCATCTTCAAATTAATGCTTATATATGAAGCTCGAGGTGAACCCAATATGGTGCCACCCATCAAGATCATGTTTATGTTTAATGAATTTATAAGATCATTTAATTGAAAAATAATTGGGTACTTATAGAAGGCCAAAATAGTTTCAAATGGAAAGAAAAATCACACCACTTAATTCTAATTTCTATCCCTTTAAGCTTTATTTCATTCACTTTTCATATTTAGCATTTTGAAATTATTCTATTAGTCTAAATTAGAGATTAATTTTCAACAATATTTCTTACTATATTTTTCCCTTTCCTAACATTATAAACATGAGGCTTGTGACCCTTTTTAATTGGTTGTTGAATTGATTAAATAAAGTCTGCTTAGAAACTCAAAAAATGACTTCCACATGAGTTATAGAATTCATTTTTCAGTGTTTGACCATCAATAGAAAATGAAGTCAACAAAAAAATTCATACTGATCAAAAGAAAAATGACTCATTTTGATAGAAAATGTCTTCCAATATTTTTTAATCGGAGGACATTTTTCAATTTTTGTCTCACGCTCAATTATCGTTCCCTCTCTTTGAGTGGTATCAAATGGACAATCATTATACCATAGGTCATCTGCCATCTTGTAAGGTAGATCACTAAAGTATATTTTTAATATATACTAAGATGACATTTTAATTCATTGAATGTTCTTTTGTTGAATGTACATTATTTGTGTGTTGAAGATTCATTATTTGGTATATTATAAAATAGTTGTACACAAATAATGTACTTTCAATATATTTCCACGCCTGAATACCTGCTATGGATAATTCACGATATAATTTTTCAAAATTTTTAACCAAATTAGTTTCACCTCTACAAAGATTTGCATTCAGGCCCATAATTTTACAGCCTAAAATTCTGAAACCAAAAGCCCAATCCCAATTACAGACCATTTTATCCATTTTTATTTGGCCCAAGATTCCAGCCCATAGCTCAAACTTCATTTTGCTTACCTTAATTTTGCCTTCTTATCTTATAAGAAAATCATCCTAGCATCTATCGCGCTGAAAATTTATTCTCTAATGTAAATGTTCAGTACTAAGAACAATTTAAAAATAAAAGTATACATAATATTTCATATGTATTATAGGAATTATATATTATATAAAATCTAACTGTCTAAATACTAAATAACCCTAGCCTAGTAGTCTCTCGGTTTATTCTCTGCTCCTTGGTTTCTCGCCGCAGACCGCAGCGAATCAGCGACTGTTTGCTCCACAGACCGCCGCCGCCGCCGTCGTCCACGGTGAACCAGCGACCGGAGCTCAACAGACCGCCGGCCCTCTGCTAATCTGCCATTTATTTTGTATGTTATACTATTTTGTCTGTTTATACTGTATATATGTATAAATTATATTTTATATTGTATAATATGTATGTTTATTGATTTATATTGAATGTTTATACTATGACGTGGCATGGCGGGGTGGGCCAGCAAAACCTAGGCCTGGGCTAGTATCAACATTTTAAAGTAAACGGGGACTTCTTTGCAATTTCCGGAGAAAGAACTTGGTTAAACCCAAATATTGAATACCCGAAACTAAAGACATCAGTTTTAACAGCAGAGGGCTTAGGGTTTTGTTGGTGCTGAATTGATTTGGCTGATTGGAGAAACTCCAAAAATGGGGAAGAAACGGCTGGAACTGTTCCTGTACAATAGCATGACGAAGCAGAAGGAAGTTTTCAAGCCGAAGGAGGATGGTAAAGTGGGAATGTATATCTGTGGGGTCACCAGCTACGATTTCAGCCACATTGGCCACGCTCGAGCCTATGTAGCTTTCGATATTCTCTACAGGTCCAATTTCCTTTTTCTAATATGTCATATACTTCTTAGTGTGTTTTAATTTGGAATTTATGTTGTGTTAATGTTTATCTTATATGCAAGTTTGCTTCTTTCATCACATTTTCATGGACTTGATCATCTTTGTTCAGATTTTATGGTTTGGCAAATGAAGTTTAATTTCAGCTGCTTCTAAGATTGTAATTGAATTGATTGAGATTTGTGACAACTGTTTTTTTTTTTTTTTTTTGAGTATAGATTGATATCTGAGTGTTTTCTATATTGAACTTGAAACTCTCTTATTATATATTCCTAATTGAAGTGCCTAATTATCACCTTTTAAGGGTTTTTGAATAAAGTTCAGGTTTTTATCTTTTGGCATATGGTAATGTTGCTTGCATATTGCAAATGAGTTTAATTTCAGTTGCTTCTAAGATTATTTGAATTGATTATGAATTCTAATGAATTTATTTTTTGATCATTTGAAGTTTAGATTTTTGAGTGCTGTCCTCTAATTTCTATTGCACGTGAAACTCTTTTATTGTAAACATTAATTGAAGTGCATTAGTATCATCTTTATAGGTTGTTTGAATCTAACCATGTTTTGCAAACCATTTGTTGTGATGAACTTGCATTTATGTCTTGGAGCTACATGTTTGGAATGCTTTAGTTCAAGATTTTAATGATTTATAATTCTGCTTTGTTCTTTATTCAACCATATGATAAGAATTTCTAGTACTGGATGTTCACAGATATCTAAGATACTTGGGATATGAGGTGGTTTATGTGCGTAATTTTACGGATGTGGATGACAAGGTGAGATATTTTTCACCCTAAAGTTTGTTGTTTTGGTTGTATACTATGGATCATGTAATATGGAATTTACTGATTATGTAATCAATAATTGATGCTCCTTCCTTATTTTACATATGGTAATAGATTATAAATAAGGACCATTCTTAGAATAGAGAACATCCAGTGGAATTGGAACAAATAGCTCTAACTAGCTGTTGGTAGGAATTTATTCTTGCTTGGGGGGTATTCTTAGAATTCCCTTGTTTTCTTTCCCTTGTGTTTTACTTTATAATATCATTATTGAAAAACAAAGGGTTGTGTTTGCCTATAGGGTTGTGTCTGTCTATGAATAGGTGCTTACTTAAGAGTTATGTGTCGTTATATATTTATATGATGTTTCTTCATTAGAAACATAGAATTATATAGTAATATATTATCATATTGTAATCTTTCAGTCTTATATATGTTTTCTCATTCCTTGATTCTTCATCTCTGCTTCTGCCTGACTGGCGGTTAGTTGTTATTCTCCACCAAGCAGACCTTTAGATCTTTCAAATTCAACATGGTATCATAGCTCACTTTACTAGGGTATTTTCCTTCCAATTTTTCGGCGTAATCAGAAGCTCGCAACTATATCTTGGATTCCGATGTGTTTATGGTGGTTTACTTCAAAATCTACCATCACAGTCATACTTGGAATCGCGTCGCGACCTTGCCCAAGAAATGCCGGTGTCATCCGCTGCTGCACGCGCCCACACGGTCCGTCACAAATAGTTGGAGCTCTGTTTGGCTTTTCTCAGATTTCTTTTTCTCCGGTGAATTTGTGATCTCACCTCCTACACCAATGGATTCCTCTCCTTTTTGCGACCTTATCTGGAAAACTTCGTCGCCTTCCTGCATTGCTGCCGTCGTCACGCGCCAACACAGTCTTCACGCGCTGATGAACTTTCCTCACGTGCCGGCACACATGTTTTTCTCCTGATGTACTTTTCGGGTCAAAATTTTCCCGGTTGTTGTTTTGCCCTTCTTTGGACCTTTTGGTGAAGTTTGAAGGCCTTTTTGGTTTGTTGCCAAACTTCTTTCCAGAGTGTTTTGGTATAATCATATTTGTATCTTTATTTTCAGTATACCATATTTATTCTTGAGGGTTTTCAAGCTTGGCGCTTTTTTTTTTCTTTTTTTTTTTTTTTTTTTTTTTTTTAAATTTTTGGAATGCTTTTGGTATTCACTTATCCTATAAGGGGTT
>CM008332.1:13453886-13465637 GCA_002525835.2 Ipomoea batatas
GGTTTGGTCTGAAAAAATCTCCAGTAAGCGTAACCAATAAACGAGTCTTCGAGAAGGAAGGAGATGGATCCGGTTGCTTGTGCGTCTTGTGCTGATTGCTTGTGCTCAACTCTGTGTTTTCCCATTTTATCCCTGCCCGGAATGATGGAATCTTGATATGATCCCCTGCAATAAGGCCTTATAGTTTTGTGATGCTCCGCTGATCTGCAGACAAATTTTCCGGAGATTCTGGGCCTATGTTTAAGCTATAGGCCCACTCTCTTCAAACATTTTGTTTTGGGTTGACCCGTATATATATACACACACACGATCGCGCACACACACTAGCAATTCTCCCGTGCGATGCACGATCTAAATTTATATAATTAGATAGTAAGCTTTTCAAAAATATATATATATATAATTAGATACTAAGTACTATTATAAATTTATAATAATAATAAAAAAAGAAGAGAATAATATGATATAGTTTACCAAAACATGTGCAATTACTAACAAAACCTAATATGTTGGTTGAAGGTTTTTCTTATGCACTCTATGACTATCAGCTAGATGATTTGGGAATGTCAGGAATAAAATTTACTTGTGAAGGGGGTCGTGGGGAGTGATGCATGGGTTGAAGAACGTCTGGATAGAATGGTGGCTACGTTGGATTGGACTACTCTCTATGGAGAGGCTTGAGCTCGAAATTTACCTACCCTATCTTCTGACCATTGTGTTATTATTTTGGACTTGGAGCTTGTTCCTATTCGTTTTGACAACAAGAAATTTAAGTTTGAAACAGCTTGGCTGCATGATAGTGAATGTCATAAGGTAGTGAAGCATGCTTGGGGCCAATCGTGGGGTATGGAGTTTCAACAGAAAATTACATGTTGTGGGAAGAAGCTTTGGAGGTGGGGCGGTGAGTACTTTAAAAGGTTTGGGGATCGCATTAACCAATTATGTAAGAAACTGGACGTATTAAGGGATTCAAGGAATCCAGTGGCACTCAATGAATATATCTGCGTAAAAGGGGAATTAACAAGGTTGTTGATGTAGGAAG
Organism: Ipomoea batatas; assembly: GCA_002525835.2. Classification (NCBI taxonomy): domain Eukaryota; kingdom Viridiplantae; phylum Streptophyta; class Magnoliopsida; order Solanales; family Convolvulaceae; genus Ipomoea; species Ipomoea batatas. The sequence continues at coordinate 13,454,929 of CM008332.1, forward strand.
AGTTGTTTTGGAAATAGAGGTCCAAACAGTTGTAGCTTAAGCATAGGGATCAAAATGCCAAGTATTTTCATAAATTTGCTACTACGCGTCATTGTCATAATCGTTTGTTGAGGTTAAAAGATCCTAATGGTGTATGGATGGAGGGTCAGGGTTTGGTGGGGGAGGTGTTAAGATATTTTGATGACATTTTCTGTACCTTCGGGTCTAATTCTGATTTGTTTAATCGGGTGTAGAGCCGTGTGACAGAGGACATGAATACTCAACTTCTTCAACCTTTTACAGTAGAGGAGGTCAAGATGACTTTGTTTGCTATGGCTCTTGAGAAGGCCTCTGGGCCGAATGGAATGACCCTGTCTTTTTACCAGCATTTCTGGCCAGTTGTGGGACAGGACTTGGCAACCTTTGTTTTGGGTTGTCTTAAATGATACAAATGTGGTGTTGGTATCGAAGAAAAAAGTTCCTGAGCGGGTTTTTGATCTACGATCGATTGCCCTGTGTAATGTAGCATATAAGGTAATGGCGAAAGTAATCGCGCCTTTGTTCCAGATAGGCTTCTGACGAATAATATTATTGTAGCGGGAGAGGTAGGGCATTACTTGAAAAGGAGACGCTCTGGGGTTGTTGGTTGGGTTGCCTTGAAGCTGGATATGGCTAAGGCATATGACAGGATGGAGTAGAAGTTTTGGAGGGGATGATGGTAGCGTTGGGTTTTGCACAAGAATGGGTTGAACTGGTGATGTTGTGTGTCACTACGGTGCAATATAGTTTGCTGGTGAATGGGGATGTTGTGGGAGTAGCAAGGTTGAAAAAAGCGCTAGGCGGCAAGGGGGCGCCTAGCGCCTAGGGCGCCTAGGCGCCCAATTAATTTTTTTTTATATATTTTTTTTTAAATTAAAAATCCTAGCTTTAAGCCTCGGCTGTCTCGCCCTCAGTCTTTCACTTCTCAAAAAAAGCCTCTTCAGTTTTGCACATCTACCAAGAGGCTAAGATCCCATTTCTCGAAACTCCAAAACCAAAAATCATTTTCATAATTTCATATCCCACTCCCCCAGACTTCCCTCATAAGTCATATATGAAAATCTGATATCTATTCCCAAAACTCCAAAACCAAAAAGCTTCCTCATATATATCCCACTCCAAAAAGGCAAAATCAAAAAGCATTCTCTTGACTCCCTGAACTCCGAAGATAAGCTGATAACCCACCTGTTACTCTGCTTTCTCTACTGCTTCTGCTTTTAAAGGGGATAACCGTCGCCGGCGGTGGCAGCGGCGAAGGCAACCGGTGGAGGGGCGTGGTCTCGTGGGCTGTCGCTGGCAGGCATGGGCGTGGCGGAGCTGCTACTCACCGGAACGCAAAAGTGCAGATTGGTGTGGGGAGGGGGATACTTCTGACTTCTGAGTTCCAATTAAAAAAAAAAACAAAAAAAACGATGAGACTGTTCGGCCGGCTAGGCGGTCTAGGAGCCGCCTAGACCTCCTAGGCGGCCGCCTAGCCCGCCTAGCCGGCCGGCCGCGGAGGAGGCCGATTCCGGCCTTCCTCGACGTGGCCGGGTGGCGCCTAGCGCCTAGGCGCGATTTTTGCAACCTTGGGGAGTAGTCACACTCACGAGAGACATTGGTCAAGGTGATTCTCTTTCTCCTTACTTGTTTATTATCTATGTAAAGGGTCTTTCTAACTTGTTGTAGAAAGCAGAAGCAAGATGTGATATTCATGGTGTGAGAATAGCCAGGGGCTCTAGTTTCGCATCTATTTTTTACGGACGACAACCTTCTTTTCTTTAGGGCCAACCAACATGAAGCACATACGGTAAAGGGGTGTCTAACAGAGTATTGTTCAACCTCTGGTCAAGCAGTGAATTATGATAAATCTAGTATTATTTTCAGTACTAATTCTTCCACTGATATGAGGGAACTTGTGGCAGTTTGCTTTGGGGTGCGGATAACAAACGATTTTGGGCGCTATGTTGGTTTGCCTTCGGTCCTAGGGTGTATCAAGTCGGCTATTTTTTGTTTTATTGAGCACAGAGTCAGGGAAAGGGTGGGAAACTGGCAGCATAAATTAATCTCTAAAGCCGAGAAGGAGGTTTTAATTAAGAGTAATGCTCAAGCTTTACCTATTTTCACGATGTCAACTTATCTCTTACCAGTGCTTATCTATGATACTATAGAGAAAGTTATGAACCGTTATTGGTGGGGTGGTGGTGGATCATTAGGCAAGGGAATTCACTTGCTCAATTGGGCTCGTCTAAGTACTCATAAATTTGCTGGTGGCCTCGAGTACAAAAAGGTGCATGCTTTTAATGTGGCTCTATTAGCTAAACAAAGCTGGCGTATACTAATTAAGCTGGACTCTTTAGTTAGTAGGATTATGAAAGCTAAGTATTTCCCTAATTGTATGTGACTTTCTGGATGCTTAGATAGGAAATAATCCAAGTTTTATCTGGAGGAGCATTTTGGCAGGCCAACCATTACTTAAAAAGGGAGTTGTGCGTCGTATTAGAGGTGGTGTAGATACTAAGATTTTGAGCTCATTTGGATTACTCACTCTTAATGCATTGACATAATTGACCATGAACAAAAACTATTTTCTTTAATAGCAAGCTAACATTTGAGAGTGTTTGACCTTGACTTTTGTTGATGGTTATTGGGTGCGTAAGAAAGCATCAACAAAAATTGTCTTTTGTTGAACTTAAAAGGTAGTCTTGGGTCTGACGAGGTGATAGTCATTCTGGCTATTAGTACTTTGGTGCTAGCATTGTTCCCTGCAAATATGCATGCTTCTATAACATGGTCGGGTAATTTCGTTACAACTAGCCGAGTCCATTGCAAAGGTCAATATTGTGGTCAATATTTTCCATTAACATCACAGGTGACCCAACCTTCAATGTTAATGAATAATTTGGAACACCAGAAGCTCGTATACTATTTAGGAATTCAAGAGTGTGGACATTTGCGAGTACACCATTGAAAGTATTTGCTTTGCACGTAGTGTCACAACTATAGTATGTCCGACCTTCTCCTAAATTTAAGTTGGACATGTATTCATTAATTTCGTTGACAACTTATAGTGTAGGTGCTAGAATTGCACTCTTTTCAAAACAACTACTATCAATTTGGCCACCATTGAAGTTAGGAAATGTACTTTCAACAATGGTGGCGATTGAGTCACCGGTTAATGTTAATAACAATTATGGTGATATATCAACATCAACGTACTCATCATTATCTCGGTCAAGCGTACCATCACCTATCGAAGTAAGACATTCAACAAATTGTTTGAATCTTTGTTGATGTACACCAGGTTCCATACTATTTAGACACAAGTTTTTATTTAGGCGCATAACTCTGCATTTATTCAAAAGGTATGATGGATTTATACTTGTAGAGACAATGTCATGTCTTGATCCCTTTGGCACCATTATTCAAAAGGTATGAGCACTATCCTTGTTCACAAAGTGTAATAAGTCTCCCATTATATTGTTCGATCCAAAGTCTTAAAACAATGCTTGTGCATCATTGGTGCTTCGTCCCAAATTATCAATTTAGCCTTAATAATTAGTTCCGCTAGTTGGCTTCCTTGACAAATATTACAGGTGGAGTCCTCGTTGAGGGAGATTGGTATTGCAAATCTAGAATGTGCAGTGCGTCCACCCGTTAGAAGTAAAGATGCTATCCCACTTGATGCCACGATGGTCACAATATCACATTTAGATGGTAGATATGATGACAATGCCCTCCACCGGAATGTCTTTCTTGTTCCACCATATTTGTAAACAAACAACAAATTGTCGTTGTTGGAATAAACATATGAAATAACTGCATCGTATATAGCTCTATGTTCGCCGGTTAGTTGGACATTTAGTACGTCTCTCTCTTCAGATAGAGAAACACGATCGTACGATAACTCCTTGCACAACAATCTATTATCAGTCATAATATTATTTTCTTGACTCTCTCCCAACAATCATTATTCCATGGACTATGGTCTATACATTTGTGTGAACCATACATAAAAAGTACATTTTTTTTTTGCTCCTAAAATATTTTTTTTTTGAAAATAAAGAAGCTCATTCATTTAATTATAAGCTGAAGCAATTACAAATAGAATCGATGAAACGATATACAATTCCTTACAGTCAGACATAGAAACAACTTCCCTAGCAAGCAATGCTACAAAGAACTTGATTCGCACACTGTTTCACAAATTTGAAGTTGAATTCGTTGGATGAACTTAAAGCTTCTTTAATATCATTGAAGAATCGATCAAACGTAGTCAAGACTAACTTTGGTCGAAAAGTCTTACACACCACCTGAGTATATGTTTTCCATATGTCGTTCATTGACAATATATCCATCGAGCTAAGCTACAAATGCTTTTTTTCATTGTCATCTTTGTTACCCAAGATGAAGTTCACATACGCCATGACCAACTTATATATTTCACACTTATGGAAAAAGAACTCGCCAAAAGAAATGAGAGGAAAACAAACGAGAGAAAGACATAGAAAAAAACAGAACACAAAAGAAAAGAGAAACAGTAGTATACCACCTCTTAAATTTTATTTTGGGGATCCACTAGAATCAAACCATCTCTTTATCCAGATCTGGAAAAATCCATAAACTTTAGATCTTTGAAACTATCGCAACATCCTTGAATGGTTGATGACTAATTTGGCAGTGGAATTTATTATGAAATTAAAAGACAAGAAATAAAAGAAAATAGGAGATCGTCGACCAAGAAATGAAGCTCCGTCAAAGACTCAAAGCTTTGGCCAAAGACCGGCGGCCACCAGATGAAGAATCAAGATTTCGTGCAGTGAGACAGATAGCGAGGTTTTGAGAGAATTACTCCCAAAAAGTTGAATCCCCAACAATCATTATTCCATGGACTATGGTTCACACTTCACACAGTGAACCATAAATAAAAACATTTTTTTTGCTTCTAAAATGTTGAATCCCAACTCTAAGAGTCGGACAAAGCATCTGAGAAAATACACCACAAATAAAAATGTAAGTCTACAAGCTATGTGAATCAGAGTCTCCACGATAATTTTCCTCCCGAAGTGTCCTGACAACAAGCATAGAAAAAACCATCAAAAAAAAAAAACCCAACAAATGAAGATGCTCTTACAAGAGTTAATTCGATAGTCACCAAACACGGCTTTAATTTAGCTTGAGGATTGAAAAGTGAGAAGTATGTNCAGAACTTAACTTCAATCATTTATTATTATTATTATTATTATTATTATTATTATTATTATTATTATTATTATTATTATTATTATTATTATTATTATTCAATCATATAAAGTATACCATTGTGCTAGTAATTAAATATTTTCAATTTTTAGGATTTCAATATATGCACATGTACATCAATATTGATGAAATTAAATTATATGGATCCTCGTTGGTCAAATCCACTAAAATAATAGTTGAAAACTATACTAATAATAACTGAGATGATTGAGTAAATTTTGGGGTTTCCCATGATAATTATTAATGATTATTTGTAGATAATTTTTTTAAATTGCAATACATGTTTTGTTAGACAAAGAAAGAGTATAGTTGAATCAAGTGGTAAATAAATTAAAGTATCTCCCCAATGCACTGTTTTCACGTTGCATGTGCTGATGTGCAACCATCTCCAGTAATTTAGTTGTCCCTCTCACCCTTGAGGAGCCAACGTCTACGGCGACACACTTGATACGGTTCATATTCTGAATCTTATTAATTACCGACTAACTCTTTTTTAACTTGCCTTTTCCGCTGCTAAGCACCTTGTGCTCAGATGGCATGTAGTGATTTTTTCGTATGTGGAATCATGAAATTGCACTTCAGTGGAGGTGGTGTGCTTTAACATGTTGAAAAAGTATAGATGAATAGATACCACAATATTAATTAACATGTTGAGAAAGTATAGATGAATAGATACTACAATATTAATTAACATGTTGGGTGTTATCATGTTAGCATTAGAATTTTTTTTTTAATCTCGAATATATCCTTGCTATATACAAACATTAAAAAACAAAAAAAAAAACGAGAGTTTAATAAATTAATTTTAAATTAAAAAACAAATAAACCATATGCCAAAAAATTTCAATTTGCAACAATAATATTCAAAATACAAACAATACGTATGTATAAAAAAATCATCAAGTCATCAAATTACCCAAAAATTAAAATTAGGATCCCATGAGAACACGTCTCTAGGAGAAAACTAAGAACCAATCTCAGCCAAACATCTGTAAAAATCGGACGGATCGAATCAAATAAATTAAAAAAATTATTGCCAACTTAAAAAAAATATGGTAGCATTATTGTAATTATTGTCAATTTTACTGGGCAACTTTTAACACTATATTGTGCACTTTTTAACAACATAATATGCATTTATGGATAAATTTTAAAAATATCAACGAAAAAACTAAATTTGAAATCTAAATCATAAACGTTAAATTCTAAGCCGTAAAAAGTGAACCCCTAAACCAAATAAAACCACAAAGCTAAGTTATAAACTCTAAAATCTAAACCCTAAGTATACTGTACTTTCGCATTTTGTAAAGTGCAATTTTAAAAACATATATAATGTGCATTTCTGGAAAATCATGAGAAGTGCACACGTATTGCATCGCTATGTAATTAACCATATTGCAAATTAGATTACATAAAACTTTAACTATGTACTTGTATGTAATTTTTTTTTTTTGACAAACAATGTGTAATGGTGGAAGATACAAATTTCTTATATTTATAAGAGACTTTTAACCTGACGTAAAAAATGATATATACGTAATTGAATAAAATTTGTTAGATTCTCAGTCACCCGAAAAAAAAAATCATATCTCCGACCTCTAGGTGGGATTTACTTTCTTTGATATCATGGAATGTTATTTCCATTGAACAGAACATTCCGAAGTCAAAGATTTAACCAAACGTAAGTGATGAATTTAATTATCCCGGGTGGGCCGAATTAACAAAACTCGATAATTAAAGGAATAAATAATAGTTAACGAGACAAAGTAGTGGATGCAAAAAACAAGGAATGTTGTATTAATTCAATATACTAAAGATGACCTCCGTAACCACATTATATTGAATTAATACAATATCTTGAGAGACCTCTGTAACCGCCCGGGCTAAGGTCGTGGCCTTGGTCGTGCGGGGCGCCCAAGACCGAGGCTGAGGCCGGCCTTGGTCGTGCTGGGCGTCCAAGGCCAAGGCTGAGCCCAACCTTGGTTGCGCAGAGCACCCAAAGCCGAGGCAGCGATTAGCCTTGGTCAAGTGGAGCACCCAAGGTTGAGGCCGAAGTCGTAGTCGACCTTAATCGCGCAGAGTGCCCAAGGTTGAGGCCGGCCTTGGTCCACGCAAATAGGGTGGGAGATTACGATTGACCGAGCTGCTCGAGTCAAGGCTGTGGCCTTAGTTACGGGGGGTGCCCAATACCGATGTCGAGGTCGACCTTGGTTGTGTTGAGCGTCCAATGCCAAGGTCGAGGTCAGTCTTGATTGCATGGAGCACCCAAGGTCAAGGTCGTGGCTAGCCTTGGTCTTGGTTGCACGGAGCACCCAATGTCAATGTCAAGGTCGTGGCTAGCCTTAATCGCGCAGAGTGTGAGCCTAAGACCGAGGCCGACCTTGGTCTCGCAAACTGCCTAAGACCGAGGCTGAGGTAGTTACGGGCTTGACCCGGGTTGCTCATGTCCTCATCCTTGGTCCGTTCAGCTCGGATCCTATTTCTACTATATACATCAAGTCCCCCACGCTCCGAGTTGCGAGTCATAGTCAACGAAGGAGAGAAGTTTCCTGAGTTGCGACCTATGTCGACCTTACTCCGATGTATTTTCTTGGACTTGAATAGTATTTCTTTTCCTTCATTTGATCGATTGTTCCCCTCATCTATCTCTTCTTGGGTCTTCCTCTTTGTTCATGTCCATCGCATATTTTGCCCCCCCTAGCGGTTGGCTTGAGTGCCTTGCTACCTTGCTATGGCCGCCCTTTGAGAGTTGGCTCCCATGTTGCGTTCTTGTTCTCCCTTTGTGACCAACCTCGGGGTCGATCTTGGCCCCCCTATGAAGTCGGCTGGGTGTTTGACTCGGCTTAAGGCCTCGTTGAGGTCGGTTAGTTCTCAAGCACGGGGCTTTGGTCAATCATTTGCCTCCTCGGCCCTTGGCTCCTCATTTTTCTTCAAGTGATCCCTTCGAAATTGTGCTTAGGCAGTTAGGCCCCTAATGAGGTCAGGTGGGCGCCCAGCGCGGCCTAGGGTGTCGCTAAGGCCAATTGGCTCCCAAGTATAAGGCGTTGCATTCCCCCTTCTTGTTTTGCATGTGCTTGTCTTGTTCACCTAGCAATTAGGCTTGTGCATCTTGGGCTTAGTTTTCTGTCTTTTCAGTCGAGCCCCCATCTTGATTGTCTTGGTGGCCAACCTCTACTACCAGCCCCATGATCAGTCTTGAGCCTTGATATGGTGGGTTATCACTCGGTCCAGTCTTGTAGCTCAATGACACCTCTGTGACTCTTCCAAATGCTCTTTGTGCTTCAATATCATGAGTAGTACTCAAAAAAAAAAAAGCATAGGTTAAGATATCTTAGGTGGTAATTAGTGAATTTTTGTTATAAAAGATCTAAGGATCAAATCTTGCTAACTACACCCTTTAATTTTAATGTTTTGCCCCCACTAAACACAATTCCTAGCTCCGCCCATACCCAGTGCATACCTTCAGCCGTGCCTAGTGCATACCTTTGGATAGTAACTGCAAATTTTTCTCGTTATTAAAAAAAATTACATTATATAACACGTTCTTATAAAATAATACTATGTATTAGTTAAAATTAAAACTCGTAATAGCACAAATGCAAACTTTCACATAAAAAAAATTAAAACTTAAAGACTACAATTAATTGATATAGGGTTTTTGTTTTTTAAAACATTCTAAAGAGTTTTTTCCCAAAATGGTCCCTCAACTATTGCTCATTCTCAATTTTTGCATTTTGACTTTCAATTGCACCAAATGTGGTCCATTGACTTTAAAAAAACACATCCAATTCAGTCTCCTATTAGGTATTTTGTTTACTCAATGTTAAAATTGAGGGCATTTTGTTCTAATCTATTCACTTATTTTGTGCTTAATACATTTAGTAATAGCTAGTCGAGAGATCATTTTGGGTAAAAAACTATTTTATTTATTTCATTTTTGTTTTTAGACTCTATCAAATTAGAATTTCTGTAGAGTTGTTTTCTCACAAAAAATATGGACCATTTTGGGAAAAAACTTTTTTTTATTTATTTTATTTTTGTTTATTTTCAATTTTGTTTTTAGACTATACCAAATTAGAATTTCTGTATATTTTTTTCTCACAAATATAAATAGTTAAAACCCTACTCTCCAACCCAAAATTTTTAACTATTCTTCTATCTCTATCAAGTTTTACAATACGTTTTGTAACTTTCATAAATACTCATATACTTTTTATTTTTATCGTTTTATGTTTATATATATATATATATATATCTAAAAAATCATACTCCCTCCGTCCCATTTTACCTGTCTTACTTTCCTTTTTAGTTTGTCCCAAAATGTTGTCATATTTCCAAAATTGAACATCACCATCATTCTACTTTTCCTAATTTACCCTTATAACTTTTACTTTCTTTATTGCTTTTATTTCCAAAAGTGAAAAAGTGAAGGGCATAATTGGAAAACACATTACATTTACTTTAATTTCTTAAAAAGCGTGCAAAAAGCAAATGAGACAACCTTTTCGGGACTGAGGGAGTACTAAAAGTTCAATAGACAATCAATCACTATATATCATAATAAATATTATCCTTATTATTGAAAATAACTCTTTTTGTTTTACATATATACAATGGTAAAAAAAGTTTCGCTTTCAAATTTAAATTTATTAACATTCATATATAAAATACAAACAAACTTCAAAATGACAAGAACTTGTAATTGTGGTAAAGGATGAGACTTTAGGTTTATGATTATCTGTTTTGTGCTAATTATTTTAGCATTTGGTTTGTTTTACTTCTACTTTAACACATTTGAAATTGGTAGCCATAGACTCCCTTTAGCATGATGTACTACTTGGTACTAACTTTGGAAACTAATGACCTTGCGGGTTAAATTAAACCAACTTTTCAAAAATATTTTCCAGCATTTTGCCACTGATCGAGAAGTGAAGCGCACTTCACGGTTCTAAGAAGTGCCAGAAGCCCCTCTTTGACCGCGAAGTCGCCCCTCAACGGTATGACCGATAAGTAAACTTAGCTTCTGATCACAGGCGAGAGTTTACTTTTCGGCTCAACCGAGAAGTTTACTGGAAAAGCTTATATTCCGATCCAACATTTTCCCTACATTTTGCACTCTTTGGGTGTCAAAACTTAAAAAATAATAATAATGTTATTTGGAATTATAAAAATAATATTTATTGTGATACATAGTGATTGATTGTCTATTGAGTGTTAGTATGATATTTTTAGATATATATGAACATAAAAAAAAAGATAAAAATAAAAAGTATATGAGTATTTATGAAAGTTTCGAAACGTATAGTATTGTAAAACTTGATAGGATAGAGGAAAAGTTTGTATGTTTAGACAAAGGGAAACAATCTTTAGAGAAAGTTGAAAATTTTGGGGTTCGAGTGTGGGGTTTTAACTATTTATATTTGTGAGAAAAAATCTACAGAAATTCTAAT
>CM008332.1:13621105-13632802 GCA_002525835.2 Ipomoea batatas
CTTTTTCTTTTTTAATATATAAATGATAAGATGTATAATTATAATGTGTTTTCTCTTTGAATTATTTTATCAAATTAATTATATTTTATATAGAGTTATGAATATTTTTATAAAGTTTTGATGTGTTTTATTTTCCGCCTATATCAAATAATATTTATAATATATTTTGTAATTTAAGAATTTATTCGTATTTGATATTTGAACCTTGTGGCACTCGGTTTATACTCTCACATGGAAAAGAGTGAGTTCGAGTCTCAGTGGAGGCGACTGTTGATAACTGTTTGTGCTTCAATAGATTGAAAAAGTAGTTATGAACATATATTACACTGTAACAGAGTCAGTAGTACTCAAAAAACTTTTTTGAATTTAATTTACATTTGCTTCTTCGCCCCCCCTCAACCGAAATCCTGGATACGTCACTGCTTGAACTAAAAACTTTTCTTAAGAGATAACACACTTGCTCTATTTAAATTATAAGTAATCTAATGAATATATTTCTAAAAAAAATTATTGATGATGAGAAAAAAAAAAGTTATACACATGAATATGCCATCCGTGACAGCATATGATACTTAACAACTCATTCTTCTTGTCAACATTCCTAAAAGAGACGAAGATGATGCAATAGAGAGATAGAAGATAACAAATTGCCTAAACAAGAAGAAACTAATTTGAGTTGGCAATTTAGAATATAGTTCATTAATTCTATTGCTCATATAATAGCTAGATTTTTGGGAAAATGATATGTAGTAAATAAGAACGATAATGATAGCCCGAAATAAGTTCTAAAGTGGTGAATCATGATTCTCGTATAAAAAAGTCACAAACATATTTGATTTTTGTCAAAATCTGTCTAATTGAGTCTGTCATGTCACATAAAATTAGGGTGAATCCAATGTATACCCGGTTTAAAAATACTGGTTAATTTGATTTAACTTCAAATTATTACTTTAACCCAATACAGCTCTTTTACATAAAAAGCAAAACAAAAAAGTATAAGAGCACTAAGGTTGTCTGTTTTCCATATATTTTGAGCATTTAGTCATGAAAAGGATGTCCAAAATGTTTGAAACTTTTTCAAAAAAAGAGGGGTTTATTCCAAAATTGGGGAAAAAGTTGAGGGGCTTCAGGTCTGATTAGGGGTAACACTACAAAGTTTTGCTTATAAGTCCCTATATTTACTAGAAATCAAACAAAAACCCGGCATTACAAAAATATGAAATGAACGCAATCCTCGCCCGCCCCTCACTGAACTCCACTCTACTCCTCCGCCTACCCCAAAACAACCACCACCACTTCCTCCGCCTGACGCCCTCTCTTTCTTTCTTTCTCTCATAATTTCGTAAGGGGCTTTTTATCGAACACTTTGTGGGCAATATAGAAGAGATTGTGAGAGAGGTGAATCGATCGAGCGGAGAAAATGCGGTTCCTTCTCATTCTGTTTGTCATCCTTCACTTACATTTTCTCCACTGCGCCGCCGCCGGAAAAGGGTGGCGGATACCGGAGTACCGTGCTTTGCTGGCCGTGAAGGCGGCGTTTGCCGACGAGTCTCAGTCCGCACTGGCCTCATGGAATGTCTCCACCTCTCACTGCACGTGGCTAGGCGTCACGTGCGACTCTTCCCGTCGCGTGACAGCTCTTGATATCTCCGGTCTTAACCTCTCCGGCGTCTTATCTCCTGACGTCGGCCATCTCCGCTTTCTTCGCAACCTCTCCGCAGCTGCTAACCAACTTTCCGGCCCCATTCCTCCGGGAATCTCGGTCATTTCTACCCTCCGTTACCTCAACCTCTCCAACAATATCTTCAACGAGACATTCCCTCCGCAGCTCGCCCGCCTGCGGAACCTTCAGGTTCTCGACCTCTACAATAACAATATGACCGGTGACCTGCCGGTTGAAGTCTACCAATTGCAGAACCTCCGGCACCTCCATCTCGGAGGCAACTACTTCGGTGGTGCCATTCCGCGGGAGTATGGAAGGTTCCAGAATCTGGAGTATCTGGCGGTTTCTGGCAACGAGCTCGTCGGTGTGATACCACCGGAGATCGGAAACCTCACTAAGCTTCAACAGCTCTATATTGGCTACTACAACTCCTTCTCCGGTGGAATACCGCCGGAAATGGGGAACTTGTCTCATCTCATTCGCCTCGATGCTGCTAACTGTGGACTCGACGGCGAGATTCCCCCAGAAATAGGGAAGTTGCAGAACCTGGACACTCTGTTCCTGCAAGTGAACGGTCTCACCGGGTCGTTAACTGCGGAGCTAGGGTTTCTGAAGAGCTTGAAGTCCATGGATCTGTCGAACAACATGTTCTCCGGCGAAATACCGTCCACATTCGCGGAGCTTAAGAATCTCACACTTCTAAACCTCTTCCGAAACAAACTTCACGGATCAATACCGGACTTTATCGGCGATTTGCCGCAGCTGGAGGTGCTGCAGCTATGGGAAAACAACTTCACCGGCAGCATTCCACAGGAATTGGGAAAAAATGGTAAGCTTCAGCTTCTGGATCTCAGTTCCAACAAATTGACCGGAAATTTGCCCCCAAATTTGTGCACCGGAAACAACCTGCAGACCCTAATAACTCTCGGAAACTTCTTATTTGGTCCGATTCCGGAATCTCTTGGCCAGTGTCGGTCATTAAATCGAATCAGGATGGGGGAGAACTATCTAAATGGTTCCATTCCTAAAGGGCTTCTGAGCTTGCCGGAGCTCTCACAAGTTGAACTCCAGGACAATCTCCTCACCGGCACTTTTCCAGAGACTCATTCGGTCTCCTCCAGTCTTGGACAGATCAGCCTTTCGAACAATCATTTGGCTGGGACATTGCCTCCGAGCATCGGAAATTTTGCAGGTGTGCAGAAGCTGCTTCTAGATGGAAATAAATTTTCCGGCCACATTCCTGCAGAAATCGGGAAATTGCAGCAGTTATCAAAGATGGATCTCAGCCACAACGATTTGTCCGGTGCCATTGCACCAGAGATTAGTCAGTGCAAGTTGCTGACATTTGTTGATCTCAGCCGGAATCAACTTTCTGGTGAAATTCCTACTGAGATTACAGGAATGAGGATATTAAACTACTTGAATCTGTCTAGGAATCACTTAGTTGGGAGCATTCCGGCACCAATTGCCTCTATGCAGAGTTTAACTTCAGTCGACTTTTCATATAACAATCTGTCCGGATTGGTTCCGGGGACTGGCCAGTTCAGTTATTTCAATTACACTTCATTTTTGGGCAACCCTGATCTCTGTGGCCCTTATTTGGGACCTTGCAAAGATGGTATTGTTGATGGGTCTCATCAGCCTCGTGCAAAAGGGGGATTCTCATCTTCTTTGAAGCTCTTGCTTGTTATCGGGTTGCTTGTCTGCTCAATTGTGTTTGCTGTTGCAGCAATTATAAAGGCCCGGTCATTAAAGAAGGCTAGCGAGGCTCGTGCATGGAAGCTTACTGCATTTCAGCGCCTAGATTTCACTTGTGATGATGTTCTTGATTGCTTGAAGGAGGACAACATTATTGGAAAAGGAGGTGCAGGTATAGTTTACAAGGGAGCGATGCCTAATGGGGAACAAGTTGCTGTGAAAAGGTTGCCAGCCATGAGCCGTGGATCTTCACATGATCATGGGTTTAACGCAGAAATACAGACTCTTGGGAGGATCCGGCACAGGCATATTGTCAGATTATTAGGCTTTTGCTCAAACCATGAAACAAATCTTTTGGTTTATGAGTATATGCCCAATGGGAGCTTGGGTGAAATGCTTCACGGAAAGAAAGGCGGTCATTTACATTGGGATACAAGGTATAAGATAGCTGTGGAGGCTGCAAAGGGCCTTTGCTACCTGCATCACGATTGTTCACCTTTGATCCTCCACCGTGATGTGAAATCCAACAACATTCTTCTGGACTCGAACTATGAAGCTCATGTTGCTGATTTCGGACTCGCCAAGTTCTTGCAGGATTCTGGAACATCAGAATGCATGTCTGCTATTGCAGGTTCTTATGGATACATCGCACCAGGTATAATCTACAGAAATGATGCTTTATTTTATATAATATTAGATGTGCTTTAATTCATTTTGCCCCTTGGTGCTAAAATTGTTTGCTGCTCTCTGAAACTTCTAATCATAGGTTTCAATGAAACTTCATTTATTTGTGATATCTTATATTGGTGGACCAAACTTTTCTATACATATTAATTGCTGGGGCTTGTCTTACCTAGTTTCAGTAAGTAAATCGGGCAATTGGAATGTGAAGTCACTTTTACTTTTTCTGGCATTTAAATGATATGTGAACACCATGACAAAGTCATCTACAGTTCTACACGGATAGAAATGTGGAATAAATAAGGCTATTAACTACCTCATTATTGTTTGGTTGGTATTAATGAGTATTAAAATGCTCTAGTTGCCTTGACAGCAATTCAAAATGAAGTCCACCCCCCTGCAAACAAAGCAAAATAAAGAATTACTTTGTACTTGACAATTACTTGTTTCAGGAAGTTAGTTTATTGAAGGTAATTCTTAATCTACTGTGTTCTGTGATCCCACCAATGATTCAAACACAATATTTTTGCTCTTTTGCAGAGTATGCCTACACACTGAAGGTTGATGAGAAGAGCGATGTTTACAGCTTCGGGGTGGTGCTGCTAGAACTGATAAGCGGAAAGAAGCCAGTTGGGGAGTTTGGTGATGGTGTCGACATAGTCCAATGGGTACGAAAAATCACAGATGGGAAAAAGGAAGCAGTGCTGAAGATCCTCGATCCAAGGCTCTCGACTGTCCCCCTTCACGAGGCAATGCACGTGTTCTATGTAGCAATGCTGTGCGTGGAAGAACAGGCGGTGGAGCGCCCAAAGATGCGCGAGGTTGTGCAAATGCTAACAGAGTTGCCCAAACCACCAAACAACAAACAGGATGACTCAACAGTTACAGAGTCCCCTCCACCATCAGGCTCTGTAGTGGAGTCCCCCAGCACAACTCCAAGGGACCTGAAAGACCAAATGCAGTCACCACCACCTGATCTTCTCAGCATCTAAAACCCTGGATTTAGAGTATGGAACCCTATGTTCACTTATTCTCTAGTTACCCTATCAGTTTGCTGCTTCTATTTTTATTTTTGTTTTCCTTTTTTTATTTATTAGTAGTTGTTATTGGGGGAAGGGAAGGGGGCTTGCTTAACTATCTAACTTCAAGGTGTTCACTGTTCCAAGCTTTGGTTTTTGTGTAATATGTACAGTTGGATTGGAGTTGTAGTAAAAGTGGTAGTAGTAAAAATCTCCTGTTTTTCTGGTCATTAATGTAATTTACTGTAGAAAATGTGAATAGTAATTGGGTATAAATAAATGAAGTCTGTAGAGTGGTAGCCGCCTTGAAGTTGGGGCATAGTGGTGGTTCCAGTTTCCGAGGACGGTGAATTCAGTTGGCGCCAAGAAAACAGTCAGGCCGGGGATCCTCCTCATCGTCATCATGAATCATGATCTTAGTTGCATTTAATTTTGCAGCAGATCAGAAATATAAAAATGGAATCAGATAGTTGTCTCTTCTCCTCGGTGGGGCCCGGCCAAGCCAACATTAATGGCGTTCCCATTTGCCCTCCGTATTTCGTAAGACGGAGATGTCTGCGTAAACGCCGTACGGTGTTGCGTTAGCAGCTGAGACGCTATCTGAGAATAACAAATAATGCTCTGCTTAAATCAGGACTAGTGTGATTTGAGTTGGCAAGCCATCTGCCGTTGGATTTTGCATTTTCAATTCCATGCTGATTGATAGATATGATTGTTCACTCCACCCCCGGCCCCTCAATCACCATCCTCTCCTTGCTTCTTTTTAAACCTACAACATAATATAATAAGCTAAATGCTAAACAAATTGGTATGGGACTACTCTTAAAAGAGTCTCGATGAAATGCTTCTTCAGAGTGCTGAGCATATAATATATCAAATATAAATGTACTTGTAATTTGATTATCAACAAACTAACACATCTTCTAATAAATAATGATGAGAAGTCTCGCTTAATTTAGGATATAATTTAACGAAATTAATAATCTTGAGTTATTAAAAAAATGATTGTAAAAGTTGAAGATCTTCCCACAGATAATGTCTTTACTCGAGAAGTTTGAGAATGATAGAAAAACTATCGTGACATTGATCTAGTGGATGAGAAGTTTCACTTAAAATTTACTTTCTGGGGTCGATTTCTACCATGAACATTGAGAGTTTGAGTTGGGTAGATTAACTCAATGTACCTCCTCATAGACCTTGGTCGATTGGGTTCATAAGGTTCGAATATAGTATAGCGATATCAAAATCGTGGGTTATTAAAAAGAGAGAGAGAGAGTATAATAATGATATATAAGTGAGCAAGGTATATATCGAAGGACAACCTAATTGGCACCTAGTCCTTCTGCTTGGGGATTTTGTAGTCACATGAGCTTCAACATCATCAAACAATAAACGACAACAGCATTAAAGATTCATTGAATATATATATTGATCTTGCACATCCATCTTTTTTTAGGGTGACATATATACCTTTCATTCATTCATTATATATAGGCTCTATCCAATCATATTTGGAGCTCATGGAATTTATAATATATCTTTCTATCATCCAAACACTTCGTAAGCATAAGATAATTTCTCACCAAAAAACGTTCACTAAAATGGTACAATTAACTTCAAAGAATATTCGAACTTGTGACATGTGATTCAAAAGTATATGATATTTAATAAATTTAAAATTCAAAACATGTCAATACATTGGGAAGAATTTTTCCCACCAAGTATATACCAAGATATGGATGAAAAAGAAACATACAAATACAAAACCATGCATAGGGTCTCAAAATCTTTTGTGCAAAAGGACTTTCCATTTGTTTGGGTGGTCCCCCAATAATATTCCCTTTTCAATTGACAGCCCAACAACTCCTTAGCCTTTACAATCTATTTGCATTATCTCAACTTTTTTGTTCACCACTGTTTTTGTTCTTATCCTAACACCCACATAATAATCTCATTTATAGATATTTGTTCCTTGGTAGTAGCATAGGACTGTCACTTTCTTGTGCCTAATTACACAGTTATTGCATGTTACAGAAATGAAAAAGGGAAAAAGCAGGATTGAATTCTTGGAAAAAGAAAAAATATTACCCGAAAATAATGATCGAGTGAGTGAAACATGATTCTTATACTAAAAAATTACGAGTTTAATTCTTGTCAACATCATTTTGTTTCTTGCTACCTCTCCTTTACAGACTTGTGTAAGGTATTAAGCATGAATTTTTTCAGTATATACTATCAAGTAGTGACTACGTATTAAAAGGAAAAAGCACGATTGAGTTGATGTTGGAAAGGAAAAAAAAGGATGAGAGTTAAAAACATTTTGCCTTTTGATGTCTCCTAAGTTTTGAAAAATTCATGGGAAATAAAACAATAGATTGGTAAAACAATAGATTGGTGGGTGTGGGACACCAGCCACTACAAGGGCAAAGCTGTAAAGGGAATTTGTAAAAGAATTTTTTTTTGGGTACTTTGAGTAAAAATATAAAATAATATGATATGATATGCTTCTCTATCACTCCAATTATATGAATTTATTTACAGAAAGGATAAGACACAAATGTGGGGAATGTAGGGACTGAGAATCATATTGTAATATATCATGATTCATGAAGCATGCAAGATGATGGTAATGGGAAAAAAGGCAGACATATAACAAGATTTTAGGGTTTTATTTTAATACGATTTTAAATTTTGTTTTGGTTGAGACAAATTCACTTACGACACATTGCCACTAAGTAGACAAATCGATTAACACGTTATAAAGAGAATATTAGGTCAACTATTTAATGTTTTAAAAAATGTTAGACCAAACTTTTTCTTTGATATATATAGCAATAACATTCCACCATTAATAGTTCATTTTCAATAATCAACACCTAAACTTGAAAGTTTTGCATCTATCATCAAATTAAGATGAGGATAGTATTGCCAAGGAATTCAATTGGTCAACTATGAGGAGATTGAACGAATGGAAACATGATTGATAGATTAAATAGTAGTGACTAATCTAACTATTTTTAAAGATAATTTATCACAATGGAGTAAATTGCACTTTTGGTCCTCTGACTATAGCACCTCTATTAATTTCAACACTTGACTTTTAAAAGTAACGAATTGATCTTTTAACTATGTTTTTTTTTAACGAATTTGGTCCTTCCGGCCAAATCAGAGACCAAATTAGGCCGGAAAATTGTAACCCCTTTCCGATTACCATTTAGTGAGGGCAAAATGGTTATTTGCTCTGTTTTCTTCTTCTCTTTTCTTCTCCTGTGCGCCGGAATCCATGGAAGACCACGAACACACATGTGGCGGCTCAATGAAACGCCCGTCCCCCTCATTCCCTTCCTCTCTCCAAGAACCCTCCCCCAAAAGGCTCTCTCTGCTTCCACCCTCCCCTTCTCCTCTCTACCGGAGCCTCTCCGAACCAATTGATTCTCTGGGTATACTCAACGTCCAAACTGCTGACAATTCCAAGATTTCACCGCCGCCGCCGATCCTCTCTGAGCCATCTCCGGTGAAGAATTCTGAGTCCCGAAATCGGCCGCCAATCCCTCCTCTCCACAGATCTTTATCTGACCCCACCGCCGCAGCATTAGAGTTCCGTCCCTCTCCGCCACAAACCATCAAATCCCCCGCTCAAGAGAGCCCCAATACCAAGGTTAACACTAATAACACTATTCTCTGAAAATTGAAAATTCTTAACTAGCAATAATACTTTTTGATTGCAGAGGGTTAAGAGGATGAAAGATAGATTGAGACATATGAGAGAATGGTGGGATCAAGTGTTGCAAGAAGAAGATGAAAAGATGAGAGAATGGTGTGTTCGTGGTCTTCATGGATTCCGGTGCACAGGAGAAGAAAAGAGAAGAAGAAAAGAGAGCAAATGACCATTATGCCCTCACTAAATGGTAATCGGAAATGGGTTACAATTTTCCGGCCTAATTTGGCCGGAAGGACCAAATTCGTTAAAAAAAGCGTAGTTAAAGGATCAATTCATTACTTTTAAAAGTCAAGTGTTGAAATTAATAGAGGTGCTATAGTCATAGGACCAAAAGTGCAATTTACTCTATCACAATGAGAAATAGATTGATTTGTCAAAGGAAGGAAGGTCAGTTTAGCTCTTCCTATAAATGACCTATCACTTTACTAGTTAAGCAATTACAATTGGATAAAGAGTTAACTATATATACACTCTCTCCTATAACCCGGCTACATGCTCAACTAGTTGAGAACGAAGGGTAAAAGCCTCCGCGATAAGAAAGATTTGGGTGGGAGAATGGAGATAATTTACAAATCAAAAGTGTAACCGGCTAATCGGCTATTGGCTACCTATCAACTTTATAATTAATCTCATCTTTGTTACACTATCCATGTTACAAACCTTCATTCACTCTTCACTAAACCTAGTCCATGATTATCTATGAGTCAATATATGTCATCAATTGCAAAAAGAACTTGAATTTATAATGTAAAACCAAACCTACAAAAACAAAAATTCTTACTAACTCAACCAATCTAGTAGTACTACTAGCTAGAAACCTAGACTTTCACAGGACTCTACTGTTTGAGAAATCTAAACCATAACATGTTACTGTGCGTTTGGTTGGAATGAGTGAATTAGAGGAGAAATAAATTGTAATTCTGTGATAAAGAACAAGGTGAGAATTTAAATTACATTATTTTGTAGGCATGAATAAAATGACAGGAAATTGAAAGGGAAGAAGTGAATAATGACTAAAATGTCATTGTATAATAATAATAAGGATAAAATAATAATTCATTGTTGAGTTACAATTCCTAGAGGAACCATAGGAATTGCAATTCTATAATTAAAATTTCGTAAAATTGTAATTATCTCTAACCATAAAATTTGATAAAAATGGAATTACAATTCTATCATACCAAATTGAATCCCTTATGGTGATACTGTGATAGACTGATAGTTATGCAGTACTGGGGATTAAATCATGAAGAAATCGCCCCTTTTTACCCCACCACAGCATTACATGTGTCGATAAGACTGTGAAACAGTGAGGGCTGAGGGGTAATGATAAGAATAGGGGAGTCAAAGCATTCAAATTTTTTCTAAGTACAGACTTTATCATCATTTGAGGGTTTCTACGTAATGTTTCTGCCACCCTGCCACCCACCAGCATTACAGTATTGGTCAATATTTTGAACCCTCGAATAATTGTGCACAGCTTACACATATATGGTACAATCAATTCAACCATATTAACCTAAAAAGTAAGACTTAACAATGAGTATTTGTCCCCTCCCACTTTCTTAATCGCTGAAATTACGTTATGAAATCAGAGGAATCCGAGAATGCTTTTACACTTTCTTCTTCGCTCTTTTCTCCGCGCCCAGCTGTATGGAATGGACTGCCGGTGCATATATGGACTGGGCTGAACTGCTTGTCAAGGCCCAGATATATCCCTAGCGGTAAGGCCTAGGGGTATAATCGGCAAATTATGCTATGGACTTGGGTCCATCTTGCAAAGTAGAATCGGGTCTATATTCACAATTTTAAAACTCTATGTTTATAATTTTAGAACTTTATATTTATAATTTTAGATCTCAATATACAAAATTACATTACTCAATATTCACAATTTTGAACTCTATATTCACAATTTTATTATATAGATTAAAAGATTGTGTTATATTGTTGAATATAGAGTTATGAAATTGTGAATATAAAGTTATGAAATTTTAAATATAAAGTTTTGTAATTGTGAATATAGAGTTCTAACTATATTCGGTACCCGTCAGATAACTTGGTGCTTGGACCCTGCCATCTCCTTAACATGTGATACAAAAAGGAAAGAAATTGTTTTTGTTGGAGGCACTATTATCGGCCGTCTTCCCACATGTAGGCTAATGAGCCGCCTTCCTTACATGCTGACTCATTGGGCCGCCTTCCCAACATTAGGGGTGTGCGTTTCGGGTTTCAGTTCATTTTTTTTTTTTTCGATTTTGACTTTTTGGTTTTAAAAACATTAAACCTTTAAACTATTCAGTTTAACATTAGAGTTCAGCTCGGTTTTAGTTGAGTTTGAAACAATTTGGTTTCGACTCAGATTTAATTATGTTCGATGTTCGGTTCGGTTTAAGATCCTCAAATTTCAGCATTTCCTAATTTTCCGAACATACTACCAAACAATACGTATTCACATAATAGCATAATACATATCCAAAATCTAAACATTATATAACAAAATAGCAATTCAAAGTTTAATCATACTACTAAGTACTAATTGTGAGGTGAAAAACAATTGCAGCAAACAACAAAAGTGCAAAGTAGACAAAGAAAAAACCCCTATTTTGGACGGCCAACTGACGAAAATATTAACGGTGGACTAAAAGTGGAACACTTTAAATAACAGTGATCGCAATATGGTAAAATTAATTAAGGTGGACTAAAAATCTAAAATTGAATACACCCCTATCTATACCAGTAGGACCAAAAAATGAATTCATTCTTTTTATTTCAGCTAACCCGTAAATATTTGGGTCATGTCATGAGTTTCGTTGGGATTCGTGCATAAAATTTGAGCTTCTTGCTACTTGAAGGTGAGCTTGCTCACAATCTCCAGGCAAATTATGCTGTGACCTGGGTCCAAAACTTCGTCG
>CM008332.1:13741898-13754877 GCA_002525835.2 Ipomoea batatas
ACACACACACACATATATATATATATATATATAGTTTAGTTTAAGTGTGGCCTGCTCCTTAGGTGTGGCCGTGCGGCTGTGTTTCAGCCATTAGATGACAGCAAGTCATCAAATCAACGCGCAATATATATATATATGTTATAATACACACCATTCTACGTACTAAAATGCACCGGATGATATATTAAACACACCATTCCACACTATAACCACATGCACCTATGACCTATTCACTTAAAATTCATCAACATACGTAATAAAACACATCATTTTACATATTAAAATACACCACAACGTGCCTCATGTCATATTATAAACATGCACTATTTATACATATGCTAAAATATGCACCATTCTACGTATTAAATGCACCACAACGTGTGTTAAAATGCACAATCCACTTATTAAAAACGGTGAGTGTGTTGTAATTTTTTCTTTTTCTTTTTTGCCTCATCCCCAGACTCTTTCTTATTTTGTCTACACTTTCTAAAAAATTCTTGCCTTGAGAATCTAGCATATGAAGATAAGAAGATTAATAGCATAGGCTATCTTGCCAATCACCTCCTCCACACCTCTAGGACCTTGATCAACTGTAGTCATGGGTATCTCAGCTTAATTATCACCACCATCATATATTCATATATGATCTTCAACACTAACTCAAGTGTAAAACAAAAATCTACAAGCTAAGCTCTTCATCCTCGTGCACAACACCTTCTTGTCTTGGCTCTTTCTCTCTCCTTTAATCTAGAAGCTCAATGGACTCAGCTATATATTTCCGGCCTTGATATGCATAAGATCTTCAGGGCTCAAGGAAATATCAGCATTGGATTATTGCACCATTGCTAGCTTAGCATTTTCAGTACTTGGACAATATCTACAGGCACATAGAAGGTTAAAATTATTGGATTGATAAATAATAGAAATTAAGGGTGCGTTTGGTTCGCACATGGGAATCTGAATCGGAATGAGTATCAAATACTTAGTAATGGTAATGGATTTTGGTGAAAGTATTTAACATGTTTGGTAATTGGGTGGAATGGGAATGATTATTAATAGGTAGGGAAGAAAGGAGGAAGGGAGATAAACCCTTATTTAATGAGGGTATGGGTTTTGTCATTAATGGGGTATTCCAAACCCATAGTAGCATTCACAAAATCTATCAACCAAATACAAATAATCACTTTCATGCCCCTTCCTTATGTCTAAACCTCCCAACCAAACACACCCTAAGAATGTTTTTGCATATTATTATTACTACCACGTATAAATTCTCCACATATATACCTTTCAATTCTCTATTCCTTACTATTCCCTAATTAATTTTGTCACTCCTACACCTCTCTATAATATTCCATTCCCTAATTTACTTTTCAATTCCTACACTTCAACCTTTGCGAACGATCATCACCATTGTGAGATTAATTCGAATTTTGTTAATGTTATACTTGGAAAGCTTGATTTTTATTTGGTAGAAAACTTGAACAAACCTACTGATTCTTATGAACGCATCCAATCTCCATTGGCATATAGTCTTGAAGTGATGATCTGAATACCCATTGCAATGATATAACTTGTGTTAAAGATGTTATGTTTTGTGGGTATTTGGGATGCATCTTGTGCTATAATTGGTCTTTTGAACTTATTATATGTTCAGAATAATTTATTTTGATTTGATTAAAGTTAAAGTGTAGTTGAATTATTTGTGCAATATAGGAAAACAATACTATTTCAAGTGCACTTCGGCAACAGTTTGATATTTTGATCATATCATGGGCTAAGACTGTCAAATTGAGGTGATTCAAGTAGCATTATTGAAACAACAACTCAAATGACTACAACTTTAATTTGCTAGAGACCACAAAATATAATTCGGACATCTTCAAGGCCAAACTACTCACGCCACAAGTTATAATGTGATCCAAGCCTGTGATACAAACTTTTGCAAGTTGCTTCTGCGGGTCACGCCATCTCCCATGAGGCAATATAATGGAGTTTGCACATACGTACAGGGGCAGGTACATAATGTGTTAACTAATACACATAATTTTTGAACTAGAGTTCACAATGCTAAGAATTAAGAAATGAACTTAATATCAATGTGACCAATTTAATTAAGAAGCATATTGAGTGTTGATTTTTTAAAATTTAAATAAACTACATCACATATATTTTTAAAATATTAATTATTAAAANAAAAATATATATATACATTTTTTATAGAATTGTGATTATTGCCATAATTATACACGTTAATTACTACAATGAATATTTATTAAAAAATTATTTCAAAATATGTCTAAACTCATATTCTTAATTAAAATTTAAAAA
Organism: Ipomoea batatas; assembly: GCA_002525835.2. Lineage (NCBI taxonomy): Eukaryota > Viridiplantae > Streptophyta > Magnoliopsida > Solanales > Convolvulaceae > Ipomoea > Ipomoea batatas. The sequence goes on from CM008332.1 coordinate 13,744,230, forward strand.
TATTTAAAAATTTGTCTAAATATATAACATAGTTAGGGACGACATTAATCCATATAGATTTAAAAATTAAATTCTTTTAATTTGTAAATGTAATTTTCTTAATTATAATTAATAAAATATAAAATATAATTAAAAATAAAATTATAAAATTAACAAAATGTGTATTTATAAATATTTAAATTTATAAAAATACATACATACATACATATACTTATGCATTATATTAATCATACAAAATAAAAATTCTATTTGTCAGTTTATAAATTTAATTATTTTAATTATAATATATCAATATAAATTATAATTACAGAAATTATATTATAGAATTTACATATATACATATTAATAAATATTATTTGTATATACACTGTATTACACAATCACATATACAAAATTTAAATTTTACATTTTTTTTAATTTCTAAGTATAATTTCTTAGTTATTATTCATATTGTTATAATTATAATATATATGAAATAAGATTAGGAATAATTCAATTTAATAATGTAAATTTTTCTCTATAAATTTATATAAATATGTATATGATTAGAGATTATATTAATCAAAAATTTTGTATGTTATGATAATAGATACTTGACCAAATATACGAAAATTCAACTATATTATTATATTGTACATTATAATATATTTGTATTTTTAAATTTTATTATTTAAATTTATAATAACAAAATTTTTTCCGTGCAGCGCACGGGTAAAACACTAGTTTTAGTTACAAGAGAAATTCGCAATCACTATTGATAAAAGACCACATATTTAATTTGTATGTGTATCATGGGTGTGCACTAAGTAAATTCTGACATACTTTCTGACCTATCTTAATTGCCAAATGACGTAAATCAGCTTAAGTTGTTTATAATTGACTGACTCAAACTAAGAAAGCTAATAGGTTGCTAACACTAAGAGTTGAACTTAAAACATTTTGATTACCTATGCAACAGTCTGACTAAACTTGAATTGGTTGGGATTGCTCTTGTTTTGAAAGGCCTGTGACATAGGATAAGATTTTACACAATGTTGAATGTAATTCCTATTTCCTAGTTACTTTTCAGTTGGCTGTCAAATAATGCGATACTTCGAAAACAAAAATGATTCATAGTTATCGTGAGCATAACAATTTAAAACAATTAATTTTTTACAAGTTTCTCTATACAATATGGTCCCGATTTGGAGTGCTTGATGATCCTCTCCGACCTGCCCTCTTCAGTATATATTCTGTTTCAGAGTGTCTCTAGTTTTCAGTCTTTAAAAAAACAGGATAATTTTGGTGGAAGTAAAATTGGAATTTGAGATTTTGATGAGTAATAAAAAGTGAATTGAATGAGGTAGCAATTATCCTGGTTGTGATGAGTCACGGCCTCATCATCAAGCAAGGAAAGAAGGGAAATGCGGTGGGTGGGTCCCGGAAGGTGACAACCTCATAGCCTAATTTGACTAGGTGGTTGGGGGTGAGGGTGAAAACCTGTTGAAGCCTTGCCGGCTCTAATTGTGGCACAAAGTCGTGGCAGATGGGCCCCTCTTTCCCACATTTTTTGAACCATATAACGCTTACCTTTATTGATTTTCACGAGTTTGTTCATCAAAATGCAACATAAATTTGTGCATAATTGCACGCCTATCACACTTTGTTTACGCATTTTTATAGTAAATATCTCTTAGTTTAATGCCTTAAAAAATTCCTTAATCTTTAAGGTTGTATTTAAATTTTTTTTTATCACGAGATGTCCTGAGCATGTTGTAGGAGACACCTTTAAGCTCGTACCATACTCAGATTCATTCTCGTTCGCATCAGCTCGCCTCAATTAAGGGACAAAGTACTAGTCATATTAAGTTTTTCATACAAGAGGGAGTTCGAACTCTCAACGAACTCTCTTAAGGGATGAGAGTACACGATCACTCAAGCCAACGAAACTAGTCAAGGCTGCAGTTCAATTGACTCCCATCTCAATTTTAATATAAAGTGTAAAAAAAAATTTAATTATGTCATTTATAAATTATATAGTCTTGACAAATTTACAATCGTTATTTATGAGTTTTTATAGTGAGATTTGTGATACAAATATATTACGGAGTAATTTAGTTATAGTAAATTTGAGCTAAATAACTGTAGCTTCAGTTGTTATGCCATGGACCCAAGTCCACCTTGCAAGTGGATTCAGGTTCATGTACAATTTCATAACTCCATGTTCATAATTTAATAACTTTATGTTCACAATTTCATAACGCCATGTTCACAGTTTCATAACTTCATATTCACAATTTCATAGATCTACGTTCATAATTTCATAACTCTATATTCACAATTTTATAACTCTATGTTCACAATTTCATAACTCTATGTTCAACAGTATAACACAATTTTTTTTAATTTATATAACAAAATTGTGAATATTGAGTACAAAAATTGTAAATATTGAGTAATGTAATTTTGTATATTGAGATTTAAAATTATAAATATAGAGTTCTAAACTTATGAACATAGAATTTTAAATTTGTGAACATAGACCCGGTCCAAGGTGAACCTGAGTCCATAGCATAATTTGCCCTGTAGCTTTATGCTGGGTCTGAAAGTTTAGGGTCATTGGACCAAATGCGTAAATGGGGTCAAAGGAATCAGCGGGATAAGATTAGAGGCTCAACAAAGTTGAACGCGCAACTATGACCTTGGTTAAATAGAGGAGGGACAAGTACTGCTGTTTGATACCTGAATATGTGTTTTAGGTGAAACTCACTTTATGATCTTAGTTGGTAAATAATTATAATGAGATAAATTAGCATCGTTTTTTTTTTTATAGTTAACCGGTTCAAACTAAGAAGACCAATAGACAACTATTGCTCATAATTAACAAGTTAAAGTAAAAAAGACCAATATCAAGCTATCATATAGTATAAGCTTTTAGTTTTCAAACTAACTATCTGACCAACTCAGTTAAGAATTCCCACCCAAAATAAGTAGTGCTTTCTCTTAGTAGTAGAGGGGCTTTATCTTCAAAGCCTATACACAATACCCTTCTTGCGTTTACGGTATTAATATGCTTGCATTATTTGTTATTTAGTCCTTCTAATTGAGTTGTTTTTTAATCTTCTATAAGTTGAGAAATCTAATTTTCACACTATATTCATCTAATCAAACTAAAATAATGATGAGGATGATGAATAAAATTGAAACCCAACCACAATCCTACACCTTTTGCTTTCTAAGTTGATACATTAAGATTTTGATTTTGACATTTTGCAAGAGTTGGACTCAATCAAATGTATGTGAAATGTAAACCTTAATCTAGAAGACATTATATTGGAAATAATAATAATGCACGAGCTGAGCTGAGTACGAGATTGGTGTACTTGTGTTCAAACTGGGTGACCTTGTTTCCTGCACGATAATGAATGAGGATACTTCTATCAAGTTTCGTATAGAATTATTGATAAATGACTTAATTCAAAAATATTTTTTAATTAAAAAATTTTGAACTTTTAATTTGTTTGGGTTGCTGGACGGGGTTGTGCTTTACTATTTAGTTCGGCTAGCATAACATAAAATTTAATTGAGCCAGTTTTAATAGTCCAAATAGTAATTAAGTAACAGAGTCAATAATATTCAAAAAAAATTAAGTAAATAGTGACAGACTCACACATTTATCTGACACGATTAAGAGAGAAAGAAAGAAAAGAGATTCGAGTGTGGGATGGCAATTTGAAAATTATATTTCGAGTACAAATCTCAGAAGTCCTTTTACGGTAAAAATAAATCTTTTATCATTTGACTAAAATATACTCTCTGATCAATTTTACATGTCTTGTTTACTATTTATTTTTTTAAACCAATTCTTTCTTTAGTAATTTTTAATTATTTTTTTTATTTAATAGTACTTTTAATGTAGTTTCTAAATATATAAATTTTATATACTAATACTAAATTTAATATTAGAAAATTGAATTAGAAATAACTTTAACCAATCATCGTTAATTGAACAAGACACATAAAATGAGACAAACGGAATATATTTGATGTTGACGTCATTTCTTTAGATAGACATAAACACCGAAAAATAAATTCAAAAAATGACTTTGATATATTTTTTTTTTCCAAGTTTTCATACCACCTTTAAAATAAATGGCAAGAAATGGAGGTAATAATGGTAATATATGTTATTACTACATCAATAGCCATGGAAGTCAGCCTAAAATGTAGAATGCATTAATGCAATCATTATTGACCGCTGTTTTGTTGGAACAGGTGAAAAAGACTAATAATAAATCTGAATTTAATTCTAAGGCTTTCATTATTCTTACTCTAAAGACTAATGGAGAAAGTAAATTACGAAATATATCTTAATTAAGTTACTAATCCCTAAATATTAATTAATACGACATGATATCTCAACAATAAGATCAAATCTATACTTTTCTTTTTTAATTATTGGTAAGATTTAATTAAACTTATTTTAAATTATGTGATCAGTTGAGTTGCGTCTCGTAAGAAAAAAAAGAAGAAGAAGAATAAGAAGAATAGGATTATGCATGGACTTATTTTAAATTATTTGTCTAATAGGGGCGTAGTTTATTCAACATGCATGGAGTTTGAAGTTGAAGGAGAATGGAAAATGCAGGCAGGCAGACTATAGTTGATAACATTAATATTATTGCTGTGAATATTCCAAACTTTGATTAACACATGTGCAACACAATGATTCAGCTGACTACAACCCCACACTGTTCTGCCTAATTCTTTGAAAATATTAAGGTGTGGAGAAGACTTGGGAAATGGGTTAAGACTTAAGACTTGAGAATTCCTACATTTAATTTCTAACCTCTCGCTTTACCCATGGTTATTATATATTCATATTTTAATAATAGTTATTTTTTTAAAAGTTAATTACACTTTTAGTACTTGACTATTGTAGTATTGTTACATTTAGTTTTAATTTTGTTTTGTCATGTTGCATTTTTTATTTCTCGACTTTTATTATCTTGTTACAATTGATCCCTAACTAGTTTAAATTTATGTTGTCATTCTACAATTAACAAATAAGGTTTTTTTTTTTTTAGTGATACTGACTCTGTTACAATGTAGTATCTGTTCATAGCTACTTTCTCAACCTACTGAAGCACACAGAGTCAACAGGTGCCTCCACTGAGACTCGAACTCACTCCCATCATCCACGTGAGAGTGTTATTATTAAACTTTAGTTAATTCTGTATCTTCATGTTGAATAATATATCGCCTGGGTTAGCTTTAAAAACAAATTGTAATTCTTTTAGTCACTCAAAGCGCACTCCTACACCGTATTGTTTTCTTCCCTCCCAAAAACTAATGTCTTTGCAGGAGAAGCTTAAATACTCTCTCCTCACCCTCTTTCTTCCACATCAATCATGTTTTCCTCAGAAATTACACCAAGAACCAGTAATGGGAATGCCCTAATGGAGATGCTGTTAGAGAGTTAGGTAAAGTTTTAATCGAGTTTTCTTTTAATCTCATTAAATGTATTTTTTTTAAATGAGGTGTAAATGGTTATTTCTCTATGAAGAAAAACCAAGGGGAGTTAGGTGCTAGTTACAAATTAGGTGTTTCTTTGCCTTAGACTTGACTGCCCCACTCTTTACTTCAAAAGTCAATTTTGCTTTGCTAAACACTATGAATTCTCTTGATCCAATCAAACTAAGACTATTCTTTAATGGGGACAAGATACGAACCTTTTTTATTATATGAAAATTTACAATATTATTTTAAAAATAAAGATTAAATTTTTTTTTCTTCAAAATAGTATTTAGGGCATCGAAGTACAAAAAGTTCAACAAAAAAAAAAAAACGCCCTTGAACTCAACAAAAACAAAACAATAATTCAATAATTGTACTTAGAATATCTTTTTTAAATGATTTAATTGTCCGTTTTGAGAATAGTTCATAAATTTATTTAATCTGTATTTTTTTTTTCTGTTTATAAATGAATGATTATAATAAATGATTTAGTCAATAACTATTTGATCTTTTTGAGTGCATAACTATTTGATCTAATTGAAACTAAGAACTCTATTTCAATCCACTTTTAATCAAACTCAATAACACTACTAATCATGCACAAAAAAGTCTAATGATAATCATTACACTTATACAATGCATGTGATGGTTTGATGTTAATTTGACTATGTAAATGTTAACTATGAAATGGACTAAAATTTTGAAACAGAAATATTATTTTATTCAATACTTTGTGTATCAAACGGAATTATAATACCATGGACCATTATCCGATAAATCACTAACATACTGATTCATTTTTAGTACAGATTTTTTTAAAAAATTATTACTTAAAAATAAACCTTCATTATATTAAAATTAATATTTATCAGTGGTCAATCCTCAATATTACGCTAACACTATAATTTTCCGGTAACAGAAGATCCATTTTGGTTGTGAGCGATTATAGATTAGCCTAACAAAAGGCAAGTTTGATTTGTGGGCTGTGATGTAGAAGCCCAACATTTAGTCCACATTTTGGGCTCTCATCCTTAAATGACAAAGATTCAGCCCAAAATATCTTCAAGTGTTGTGTGATTTGTGGCAAATTTTTCTGTTAAATCATAAATAAAAAGTGCATTTTAATACTCCCTCCGTCCCAATTTATGTGTCGGGGTCGGTTAACGAGGCTTGACTAAAGTTATTTTTAATCCAATTTTTCATAATATTAGTTTTTGTATTAATATATCAAATTTATATATTTAGAAACTACACTAAAAGTACTATTAAACACAAAAAATCAAATTTAAAAATAAGTAAAAAATACTAAAGAAAATAAACAAAGAAGAAAGAGTTGGTTTGACCAATGAATAGTAAGTAGGACATATAAAATGAGACAGATGGAGTATATTAAATGTATATTATTTATGTACTAAATGCACATTATTTGATCATATATAAAATAATATATTTTTAATATTAAAATAATATATATTCAATACACAAATAATGTACTTTTAATATATTAAAAATGTATATCCTATTCGTGGTCCACGTAACATAGAGATTGATGACTCGTGAGACCATCAGACCAGTCCAATCTTCTAACAACCTTGACTGAAAATGATAAGTGTATTTTTAATTTTTTATAGAGTAAAACAAAATTACATATCTAATTTTTATAGAAGAAAGAAAAGAAAAGTGATAAAATTTGTAATTAATATATTTTTCCGGACAAGTAAGAGCAACAAATTGTCTTGTAAAGATAGCGAGTTACGGTGAGAGTGGGTGGCTTGAAGAGAGTGCACATTTGATTGAATTAGCACAATTTTTGAGTGACGAGTAAAACTTACAATCATTATTTGAGGGCATATATTGGATAAATATCATATTGTGACTTGTGAGTTGGCACAAATTGTACGTGATGATTGTTGGGGTACTCTACTAAAGTTAAAGAAATTACTTTTAAAGTTTTAAGACATAATTAATTAATTGTGTTATACTCCGTATTTAGTGATTATGGGTTTTCCAATAATAATAATAATAATAATAATAATAATAATTGTGTCCATGGGATAGAAAGAATAATCTATAACGGGCTCGAGTTCACTGAGTCACTGACTCACTGTCACACTCCGTTGAACTAAACTACTGAACAATGGCGAGTTCGCCGCCGTTCATACTGTGCCTACTCTTCATGCTCTTTGTCTCGTCGCAAACCTCTTTCTCTCTTCCACGATCTTCCAAGTCCGCCGCTCGCTTTCGCAACAAATTCCTGCGATTACCCTCCAAGACAATCGGAGCACCGCAGTACAAATACGAGATTCGCTACTTCGAGCAACGGCTGGACCACTTCAGCTTCGCCGATCTCCCTCCATTTCGTCACCGTTACCTCATCAACACCGATCACTGGCTAGGCCCGTCTCGCCTTGGCCCCATCTTCTTCTACTGCGGCAATGAAGGAGACATCGAATGGTTTGCCGCCAATTCCGGTCTCGTCTGGGAACTCGCGCCTCGCTTCGGCGCCATGGTTATCTTCCCCGAAGTAATTTTCGCAATTTCATGCTTCGGTATCCATATCACTCTAAACCTAGTTGTTTCTTTATATGCGCATTTAATTTCTTAAACTTTCCTCAAAGCTCTTTGTTTCGCCTTGTCTGTTTATGGTATTTCATTCTGGTACTTGGCTGTGTAATTCCTTGATCATTATGAGCAGACGCTGTTAGAATTTTGACTGGGATTTGAAATTGGCAGCATAGATACTATGGAGAATCAATGCCCTACGGAAGTAGGGAAGAGGCATATAAGAATGCGACCACGTTGGCATATCTAACAGCTGAGCAAGCATTAGCAGATTTTGCAGTGTTAATCACTGAGCTCAAACGCAATACTTCTGCCCAGGCATGCCCTGTGGTTTTATTTGGAGGATCATATGGTGGAAGTAAGGCGCCACTTTGTAATAGTGCTTGTACAAGTTGTTTTACTCTAAATTCATTAACATTTTGATTGTGTGATGTGATTTATATTATGCATGAATGCAGTGCTTGCAACATGGATGAGGCTTAAATATCCTCATATTGCAATAGGCGCACTTGCTGCTTCTGCCCCGATTCTTCAGTTTGAAGATGTTGTGGACCCCGACACTTTTTACAACATTGTCTCCAATGATTTCAGAGTTTGTTGTCTACTTCTGTTTCTATTGGTCACTAGTTTAGATGTGATGAATGCTTGGAGTCATGTTTCTGGTTTATTAATTTGATGACAGCGTGAGAGTGTTAGCTGTTTCAACACTATCAAAGAGTCGTGGGATGTAATAACATCAGTAGGATCGACAAATGGTGGACTTTCACTACTGTCCAAGACTTTCCATCTTTGTGGGTAAAGAAAATAGATATAATGATGGTTGTTAATTTAAATATAAACTTTGATGTCCAATGATTATGCAAGATTTTTTGTTTTCAATTTTCTTCTCCCTTTTTAGCTGGAGCTGTTAAAGTTGAACTTAGAACAATAATTGCAGGGAACTGAAGAATTCTTATGACCTTTCTGACTGGTTGGAGTCTGCATATAGTTATTTGGCAATGGCTGATTACCCATACCCAGCGGATTTTTTAATGCCTTTACCCGGAAATCCAATAAAAGAGGTTTGTTTTGCCTTCTAGGTTTTTTTTTTAATGGTTTCTTGAAAAATTATTTTGCTGCTAGGATTTGTGCACTTCTCTGAAGTCCAGAAATTTTGTTATGACATATTTAATGTATCCTGGCTATCAAGTAATACTGTAATAGTAGTCAATATTCAAGGAAACTAGTTTCCCAGTGAAAATCCACATCTCTTTCATGGTTGGCCAAGGTCTCCAAGTAGAGAGTGTAAAGAGTCTTGCTTGTTCAATTGTAGCCAGTACATTCTTTCTTCAACCAGTATTTACAACTGTATTTCCATTTGCCATTATTTCATTTTTCAGGTTTGTAGGAGAATTGACAGTTTACCTGATGACACGAATATCCTGCAGCGAATATTTGAAGGAGTTAGTGTCTATTATAATTACACTGGAACAGTTGACTGTTTTGATTTGGATGATGATCCTCATGGTATGAGTGGCTGGGACTGGCAGGTGCAGTGATGCTACAATACAAATATTCTAGCTCCTTTTTTGGGTATTTAATTTTGTGACGCCTAGTTCGAAAGCAATCTTACGGGTTACAACTTACAATTATGCCTGCTTAAAAAGTTGCACGTGTTATTGATTCTGTATCTACAGGCATGCACTGAGATGGTTATGCCAGTGTCAAGTAACAGCAAAACGAGTATGTTTCCAGCATTTGATTATGAATACAGCGCTGATGAAGAGTATTGCTATAATAGCTACCATGTTATTCCAAGGCCTACATGGATAACAACTGAATTTGGTGGACATGTATGGCAATTATTTGTACAGCTTTTGTATGCTTATCAGCCCTTTTCAAATTTCGAATCAAACATGGATTAAATAGTGCAAACTATCTGATCTTAATTATCTTAAGAACATGGTTGATTCTTCTTACTATGTAGACCATCCTATATTGCATAAAAGTTATAAAATGCCTTGCTCCTTTCTTTTTACATAGTAATTTTCTTTTATCTTTGTTGTGTTGAAGGACATCAAGACTGCTCTTGGAACTTTTGGGAGCAACATTATATTCTCAAATGGTCTATTAGATCCATGGAGTGGTGGCAGGTATTCTTCTTGTTACATACATTACCATATAGATTTGTGGAAACTAGCTGCACGGTTTTGATGGTAATAACTGTATTATATGTTGCAGTGTTCTCCAGAACATATCAGAAACGATTGTTGCTCTTGTTACTAAAAAAGGTAATTCCATTTTCATCTCTCTTAGCTAGTTAATGTATAATCTTTGGTTTTTAATTGCTAAGTAATATATTATAATCCATGTTGGACCTTTTCCATGTTGGTCACTCTGAGATGGGGGACATCAGACCTTTTAGTTGTAGAACACCAAAATATGATCAATTCAATATCAATTCTAATGAGCCTAGGATGCATCTCTGTGTGAATTCCATATGAACTCAAATGTTGCTGCACTAGGATGACTAGTATCTCTTCTTTCTCTTTAATAGTTTAATCATTGCGGTTTAGGTAATTGTAGTGTCCATCAGTGTTAATTCATTATA
>CM008332.1:13971695-13983107 GCA_002525835.2 Ipomoea batatas
TTGGTGATCTGATCCAATTCGACCCGTCTCACGAATAAGGATCCGTGAGACGATCTCACACAAGTGTGACCCAAGAAACAATAATAATACGGAGTAAAAGTTATATACTTAATACTAATACTATATTAACAATTCTGTTAAATCCAAGTTGTCAAATTTACAAAATTTGCTTGTCAATTATAACAACAAATAAAGCAATCCCGTTGTCCAATCAGTGCAGAAATATATCTCTACCAGAAGAAGACTTGGTAGACTTGACTACTTGAGTATCATACACCAATTAGGCATGGGTAAGTTTACTGAAATTCGTTAGAGATGGGGTCCACTGGTACCTTGCAAGTGGAATAAATATTGGAATGTAATTGGTATACACTATACTCGTCCCCACACGTACACTGTACTGGTAACCAAAACACTCTCGTTGACAAATAACAGGCTTGGAAGGAATGAATTATGAGGGAAACAATAATAATGTTAGAATAAAGTATGAATTCAAATAATTACGTTGTTTGTTAAGGAGGAATTGAATTATTGAGATTGGAAAAGAAAGAAATGGTATAAAAACTAAAATGTTTTTATGACCTGATTCTGATACTAATTATTAGGATCAAGTGCTTATCACTCACGCTAAAAGCTATAGCTAGTAGAGAAGTCATAACTTATTTCCTTACTTATAGATAGTACTGTCAAAGCGGGATGGCCCGTCCCATTAGGCCCGCCCCACCGCGGGCCAAATTTCTGGCGGGCTTTTGCGGGACGACCCGTTAGGCCCGCGGGCCAGAATTTGTGTAACCCTAACCCGCCCCGCACTGGTTCGCGAGCCCCGCGGGCTTTTTCATCTTTTTATTTTTTAATATATACATTCACAGTGTGTGAATATATATATATATATATATATATATATATATATATATATAAATATAATAATAATAATAATAATAATAATAATAATAATAATATATTTAAAAAATATGGTGAATTTGCGAGCCACAAAACAATATTCATTTTTAAAGATTATTAAATAGGTTGGGTGGATTAAGTTTAGGATTAGGAGTATTTAATATATATACATATATATATATATATATATATATATATATATCTAAAAACATAATAAGTCTCAATCAAGGTTATATCATTGATTTATGTCTCTCTTTTTGGATGCTAATAAATGTGTACATTTTACTTTAAATGTTGTAGACTTCAATGTTATTAGACAAAATTGCCCCTACTACATTCTTGTTATACAAAACTACCCTTACACCGTTATAACACCGTTAGTTTTAACTCCGTCATTATTACCCTACACATATATTTATCATATCTTTATCCTATTATTTAATTGCCATTTTATTTAAATTATTAATTTCTATTTAATGGTTTATTATATTTTAATTAAATTTCTATTAATGGTAAATCATATATGTGTGTATAAAAAATATATATTATTTCTGTATATATAATTTGAATTATACATTTTAATTATTTTTATTTATTAATATTTTAATATTGGGCATAAGTTTTCGCGCATCGCGCGTACAAAATACTAGTGTATATATATATATATATATATATATATATAATTTGTTTTTAAATTTTTTTTTTACTTAGCCCGCGGGCCGTGTGTCAATTTTGGCTCGCACCATTAGGCCCGCATTTTCGCGGGCCTATTTTTTTATGACCCTAACCCCGTCGCACCGCAGGGCGGGTGCGGGCTAGCCCGCGGGCTTTGGCCTATTTTGACAGCCTTACTTATAGACTACATCACATTGTTCAAGACAAGTTGAGTGCTGGACTCAATCCTTATGGACTCTATCGGTCTCCGCCCAACAACCCTCCAACCACCCAGACATGACCTCTTTACCGGCCTTGTCCAACAATTCACCAGCATCTAATCCATGTACAATGGATAAATAAAAGAATAATTTCATTCTCATGAGCATAAGCACATTGCATCTTGCCTTCTTTACTTTTCTACTACTCCCTCCGTCCCGAATTGGATGTCTCATTTGCTTTTTGCACACTTTTTAAGAAATTAAAGTAAATGTGATGTGCTTTCCAATTATGCCCCTAACCTTTTCACTTTTGGAAATAAAAGCAATAAAGAAAACAAAAGTCATAAGGGTAAATTGGTAAAGTAGAATGATGGTGATGTTCAATTTTGGAAAGAGGAGAACATTTTGGGACAAACTAAAAAGGAAAGTAAGACAGGTAAAATGTGACAGAGGGAGTATTTGTTAGGATTAAATAACTTGATGAGTTAATCTTTATTAAAACGAGACGAGTCATGTATAATAATATGTGAAATATTTTTATACTCTTCTTATTCTAAAATGAATTAACTTAGCTGTGTATGGTATGATTTTTTAAAAAAAAATAAATAAAAAAATTTTAATGTTATTTTTCTAAAATCACTACATAATATTCATCCCTTAATATAATAGGGTAGTTTTATGGAAGGATTTTTTTTTTAATAATGGTGTCATTTTTTTCCCAAATCTACAGATAATAATTAATTCAAATTTCAAACTTATGCATGGACTTTGTGCATGTTCCAAGGAAACTTATGCATTGACTTTGTGCATCTTCCAAGGAAACTTATGCATTGACTTTGTGCATGTATGATAGTCAAGTCTACAAGTCTTTTTTCTTCTTCTCCCAATGCTCTAGCGTGGTTTACTTCTCTTGTGTAGTTTGTGAGGTATTACATAGAAGTGAGTTTTACTCGATGCATACCCTTAGAATAGTGACTACGAATTTCTCTCGTTAACCTTTAACTTAATTTTGTGGTCGTTTTGGGTAAATTTTGTGTGCCTCCTAAAACCTACCATGAACTGACACATATTAGTATAACAAAATACATAACTAGTATCTTGCAAAATTGCATCAGTTTGACTTAGGTCCATCATACACAAGTAGAATTATACAAACCAAAAGGTGTAAATTGTAGAAAAAACATTAACAGGAAATTGATACCCACTATCTACTTTGCTTGATTATGTTGTGACAGAATAATGGATTAAGCAGACAATTCACCTTGGCCCAGATAAAATTGATGGAATTATAATAATGTATTGTTGGCATGGTTGAAAAAATCGCTAGGCGCTCGGGGAGCGCCTAGCGCCTAGGACGCCTAGCCGGGGATTAATCGGCGCCTAGGCGTCAGTGTATTTTTTTATTTTATTTTTATTTTTAAAAAATTTGTTTAAGTATTTTTAATTTTTAAAGACTAATAATTATAAATTATATAATACTTTAATAGTTAATACTAAAATATTAAATATTAACCTAAAAAATATCTAAAGTTTGTACAATTTAAGATTATTTTTCTCAAAACGATGTTGTTTTTAGTGAAATAACCCATTAAAAAAATGAACAATAGTTAATAGACCGACTTGAAGGCCTAGTCGGTCTAGTCGACGCCAAGGCGGTTAGCGCCTAAGTGGAGCTTAGGCGGCCTAGGCGGTTGCCTAGCCGGCCAGCCGCCTAGACCACCATTTAATGTGATACGCTAGGCGGTCGACCAGCGCCTAGCGCCTAGGCGGGATTTTTGCAACAATGATTGTTGGTAGCATCAGGAGTTGCTTCCCCCTCCTGATTACTGAAATTGTAATCCAAGTTTAAGTTATTATCAACAGTTGCCAAACCTTGTAATGCCTTCACCACCTCTAACATGGACGACCTCTTTGTATATTCACTCTGTAAGCACCAACCAGCAATCCTCATCATTTCTATTCCTTCTTCTTTCTGCACTTTCATATCTTTGTTGTACATATCAAACATCTCGCCAACTTTATCTTCTTCTATTTTTCTCTTGAACACGCTCAGCAAGTGTGCTTCTTCCTCAGCCTGATCCCAGTCCACATTCTTCCGTCCACAAACAATTTCTAACATCACGATCCCAAAGCTGTACACATCTACTTTCTCCTTTATAATCAAGCTCGTGCATTCTGGGGCTATGTAGCCTGGAGTTCCTCTCGGTGTGGTGACAACTTTGCTCTGGTCTTTTGCTACCAGCTTTGACAAACCAAAGTCTGCCACTTTTGTGTTGAAATTTTGATCTAAGAGGATGTTCTGAGGTTTGATGTCCAAGTGATAGATCTTATGGTTGCAATCTTCGTGAAGATATGCTAACCCTTTGGCAACGTCTGACATGATTTTCTTTTTGGTTTGCCAAGTGAGACCATGTTCCTGTTGTTGCTGCTGCTTCCCATTAAAAATCCATTTATCCAAAGAGTCATTGGACATGTGTTCATAGACCAGAAGCCTCTTTGATTTTGCAGCACAAAATCCAATTAATTTTAGTAGATTGACATGGTGGATATTTCCTAGTGTTCCTTCAGCCAGGAATGAACTCTTTATTTGATCAACTTCCTTGAGGCGCTTAACTGCAATTTTAGTGCCCTGAAATAGTGCACCTTCAAAAACATAACCAAATCCTCCTTCACCTAGTTTCCTGCTGAAATTTTCAGTCATATATAACACTCAAGTTTTCATAAGAGAATCGAGTAGGCAACCCTGGCAGACCATCCAAAAACTCCTCCTCCTCATCTTTGAGCTGAACTTTTTTGTTTCTAACCAAGGATAAATAAATAGCAATGATTGTTAAGACAACAGCTATGAAAGCACCAGTAGTCCCCAAAGTCGTCTTGGCATGCCTCTGTAGAGTCCATGGATGGCTATGCATATGTAGGGTGGACGAATTTTGAACCTTTAGATAAACAGCAATAGTGTAGCTTGTCGTGGTCACAAGGGAGTGAACTTCATTCAGCAATAGACAGATTCCTAGTGAATCATTACTATTAAAATGAGCTGCTTTGCAGGAGCAGTTCCTTAAGCATGGCTTTTTACAACTTTCTAAATCCGTGTACAACCTAAAGCCGCCAGTGAATAAATATTGACCAATATTAGTAGTATCCTTCATCTTCAGTAGAATATGGAGTTGGGATTGTTCACACGAAATGGGAGTAATTAAAGAAAATCCTTGCTTTGGATCACTACTATTTATTTACGTGAAAAAGCTGAGTTGAGGAGGACAATTACAAGAATGATCATCCTCATCATCACAAACACCGTATCTTCCGCAAGCCAATGGGTATGCAAAAAAACCAAATGAAGCTGCAAAAACATCAGAAATAGCCCCCAAACAATAAGGCTCATTTGTTGATAACCATCCGTACGTTCTCAAATACCCATCAGGCTCAAACTTGAGGAATTCATCGGTTTGCAAATATTCCGAAAGATTTGCTCCCCTAGCATACTCATACCAGTAGATAGAATACCGAAAATAAGCAGAAGCAAAATAGTTATCATCAACTTTGACTGAATACGAACCTTCTTCAAAGTTTGATTTAGATATGCTGGCATTGAGCGTCTGTCCAGGCATTAGTTGGCCAGGTAGTAAGGTGTCTGTAGGATGATCAAAAGACTGCTAAATGGTTTCATTACTTTTGCCAAAAATGGCAAGGTTTTCATTCTCCGTCAAATTCAAACCCAAGGCAGGATTCCCATTAGCGTCTGTGGACCAAACCTCTGTTCCATTAGAGTCCATCAACAACAACCCTCAACCACTATGGTAGGACCAATAGTTCTATAATCGCGTAAGGCCTAATATGATTTTTGTGATAAACATGCTAGCAACATTTAGTGTTTCTTCTACGATGAAACATTAGAAAAATGTTGAACATATCCACTGATATCTTTGACGTGCAAAAGATTTTGGCATATTTTATGTAAGAAACCTATATATGGTTTGTGGTTGGCTACTTGGACACACTAGCTATTTTGTTTGATCTATATAATGCTATGTTCCAAACTGGTTATTATATATGGTTTGTGTTGCACAAGCAAATAGTAGGTTTGTTAAGATGAACCTTACAAAACATATTGCACCCAATTTTGAAAAAAAAAACGTTAGGCGCCCCTCCTAGGGCACCTAGGCGTCGATTTTCAGCGCCTAGGCGCCCGATTTAGTTTTTTTTTTTAAATTAAATCATATGCTGGTGTCGACCTCTTCAGCTCTTGATAGTTGTTGTATTAAACAATTGCATGATGTCATAATACCTAAGCTACAGACTAGTAGACTACAGATATAAAATATTGAAATAATGAAATCTGAGTTCCTGTGTCTACGCCCTACGCAGCTACGCTACAGAGTGCATATCTAAAATTTAAGCGACACTATTGCCGACCTTCGCCACTCCAACTCACAAATTTGAAAACTGAAAGTCCATCTCCGCCACCGACAGCTATCCATCGCCATCGACAAAGACCTCTTCCGACGTGCAGTACAAAGACATCTTCCTTCGTCGACATTTTCTTCGGAAGTGGAAGCCGCCATCCAAGCTCACGGATCAGAAATCTCCATCTCCATCCCGTAAGCCATCCAACCTCTAGATCAGAGACAGAGACCTCGTCCAGCGCCGACTCCTTCCGTTCTTCTCCCTCATCTGTAGCTCCGTCCAGTAACCATTTCAGAGACGGGGCGGCCGGTAGTGGAGGAGGTTGATTTTGGCTTTCCTCGACGCAGTCACCGGCTGCCTGGCGCCTAGGCGCCAATTATCCAATTTTTGCAACACCGATTGCACCTAAGGTCTTTTAACTACATGAGCTCCAGAAGAGGGGTAAAATTCCTTTTGAGAAAGTTCGCCTTAGTGAACAATCTAATAGATCTGTTCACTAAGTCCCTACGCACATCCACTTTTGAGTAATATGTTCATAAAATTAGAATGCGTAGGCTTGGAAGATTGTTATCTTTAAGGGGAGCAACAGCCTCTAGCTGCACTAGAATGGACAATTTAGAAGACTCTTAAAATCCTAAACATTATGCTCTGAAAGCATATGGTTGTACTCTTTTTCCCTTAGCTAAGTTTTTTTCCCCACTAGGTTGTCTTAGGCTAAGGTTTATAATGAGGCAACTGTTGGTTTTATTGACTACGGGGGTAGCCAAACAGCAAGCCAACACCACCGAAAAATAGTAAGATTTGGTTTCTGGAAAAATAGAGTTTTATTGATTTTGATTGCGTGTAAAAAGCTTAACCTTTTTCAAGGTAGGGAGACCCTATTTATACAAGGGATAAAGGGCTACAAATTTGGTAACCCTAATCTACCATAAATACAAGTGATCTACTTTTCTTATTACATTTGATCTGATTTCCAAAAACCTTCGGATCCTCATTCCTTGCTATTTTCTGCCAAATTCGCCCTCGATCTCACTGAATTTGGAAGGTTTTCCACCGCCTCGCTCGAGTCCATCACCGAGTCGACCGGACACCCCACCTGACGATCGTGCCGCTCAATTATCCAGCTAGACCTCTGCTACGCATGACTCCTCTTAGCGTGACCTATACCTTTCTTCCCCATGTGAATTCGACTCCTTCCATCCCTCTGCCCGGGCGCCACTCATGCCCACTCGACTGGTCTCCCAACTCATACTTTATCTCAGGTAACTTCACCGATCGTTTAAATACCCATCTCCGCTCCCAATTAGCTAGTCCACCGGCTGACTTCTCACCCGTCCACTAGTTGCCCAACCCTGTCGTTTGATTACCCGTTTGCTTAGACCTCCCAGCCGGCCTATCGAGTGTCCACCAGACCATCTCCTTCGGCCGACTTCACACTTCGCCCCTCGAGCCGACTAATTCCTCACGAGTTTGAGTCGTTAAGTATGCTTTATATCCCACCAGCAACCGATGTAGGTGCACTTGAATGGATACTCCTGAAGTCCCTTGAAATCTTGAAGGTTATGCTCTTAAGGCATATAGTTGCATTTTTTTTCTCTTACCTAAGTTTTTTCTACTAGGTTTTCTTAGGCTAAGCCTGCAAACTATTGAAGGATTGCATTGTACTTACTATATATTGGAACGCACCGAATACCATTGCACTACAAAGGTCCTCTAGGCATGTTTGGGAGCCATTGCAGTGCAATCACGTAGTAGTTGTGGTGCAGTTCTTCAGTGGTTCGTAGGTTCGCACCTGATTATGATTTTATACATGCATGCATGCAGGCATACATACATATATANCTCCGTAGCTCCCACAGAATGAGTAAAGACAGAATGATTTTTTACCTCTTTTGCTTTTTTACTGTCTTTACATCTCCACAACGTTAACTCTATCGAACTCCTTATCAGGCTGTTCTAACAGATTCATATTTGGGTCTCTGCTAAACGGCTAAAGATTCAAACTTTTCAACAAATTACACCTAAAATGATATAATAATTTATGAAATATGCTCTCATGTACGGTGTATCGAAATGGGATAAGGTTTTAAGTTTGAGGACAAGGGAATTATTCTGAATTTTGTAATATTAAAGAAAAGAAAAATCAAGTTAATGTCATTTTAAAGTTGTCACATTTGTTGTGAAAGTGAAACACACTCGAAAATTGAAAAAAGATCTGGAATTTGCAAACTAAAATGCTTGTTGTCCATAACTTCACATGTGTCCTAATATGCCACAGATAATTTACAAATAGTTAATCAATTAAACACTTACACATGAATTGCAATGTGATAACATTATTGATAATATGCCACAAATATAATATTTTTTTGAGGGATAATCCTATTCAAGTAGGTGATTTGAGCCGGTCAATTATAGATAATTTAAGCTGATTTTTTTTTTTTGTGATCATTTATCAGATAGAGTCACAATGCAATATTTATCCAACGCACACCCTACAACATTAATTATAAACTAAATTTAAACTCTATGTGGTTATAAATGTAAAATTCCTTAATCGAATCTAGAATAGTCTCATAGAGTTGAGATACTAGATGTCGGTCATGTTTGGTTAATGGCAGATTCACTAAAATTTTGACAGATTTGTCAACTTTAACATTGATCATTGTTAAAACGCTAAAACAACTGTTCGGTAAATCAATGATTTGTTTCAAATTGTTGAGAACTCAAAAGCTGCCTTGGGCAACATTTGGGATTGACATTTTGGGAAAAGAGTCATCTTTTTTCAAAACACCCTTATTTATATATTTCTTAAAAAAAATTGTAAGGTTGCTTTAATGAAGAGCCTTAAAGGCTAAAACTAATGGAGCATAACCATGTGTATACCTTTAGGTTATTTTACAGGTTAACTTTTAACTTAAACAATTAATTTTATTAAATATCCTTTTACAAATCATTGATACAATTTATTAGTCAAATCCATTATTACAATCCGCTAACATAATTTGTTAATCGCTAATTGCCAAACAATACTATCGTGTACTCATGTGAAAAAACATGAAAAAAATAGTATGAATGATGAAGGTAAAAGAGACATTGCAAATTAATTGCTAACATATCCTCCATATTTTTTTTTTCTGGTTATCTTCTCTTTTGCTAATCACTTTTGAGTTTTGAATTTAAAAAGCAGATATACCCAAAATAATTTTATGATTATCTTTAAGTAAATAATAATATTGAAAAAAGGGAAAATTTGTAATCCGATCCGCCCCTTGCTCGGATTCAGTTTTATAACCTAATATAAGTAATGCGTAGCAGTTGTATTACAACTCAAATACAAGTCTTCAACACACCAAACCTTATTCGATCATCCCTATAGGCTATACATGTTCTCAGATCTTTCCCTAATTATTGCTAGAAGCATTGAATTGTTCGATCTTTGAAACTACTCGATCTCGATGGGCCTGAAAATGGAGAATTACAAATTGCCAAGGGATATGGTGGTTGATATTTTATCGAGATTACCGGTAAAGTCTCTTATGCGATTTAAGTGTGTTTCTAAATTTTTCTATGATTTGATAAAAAGTGATCACCACTACTTCATGAACAAACACTATGAGATCAGCAAAGCAAAAACCGATTGTGTTCTTCTAGAGGCTGCTTGGGATGAGGCTGGTTGGAATGCTAAACAATATTATTTGCTTTACAAAGAATCTGAGGATAATGAGGTTGGATGCATATACTTAGACATCCCAAGAACCCCAACCTCAAGAGTGGTGTCGGTTAAGTGTTGTAAAGGTATGTTATGCTTGATTTCGACCAAGGATTTTAGACTTAAACCTGATGAATACCTTGTTTATGATATTTTGATATGGAATCCATCCATTAGGAAAGCTAAAGTCTTACCCTCGGTTACCGTCCCTTACAGAGTCCCTTACAGAGCACCTTGTGATGCAGGTGTATATAACCATTTTGGATTTGGGATTTCTAACAACATGACTTGGAAGGTTGTCATACTATTAGATATTTGTTCTTTAGATGGCAGTACTATTCACCAAATCACAATGGTTTATAGTAAAGATCATAGTGATTCTTGGAGTTTGAGACAAATTAATAATCCGGTTATATCTTGTAGAGATATTTTGTTCAATGATTTTTATTTAAAAGGGAGGCACTATTGGCGGGCCCACGAAAGGTATTACGACAATGATGAATACTTCATCAATAATGATGATGAATGCTTGATTTGGTTTGACATGAATGATGAGGTGTTTGGGACGATTGAGTTGCCATCTAATTTGTATACAATCTCAATAATGAATGAGACTGTTGCTTTACTTGTGAGTAATTCCAAGAATTCTGAATGCATTGATATTTGGTTAATGATTGAAAATGACGACAATACTAATTGGCGCGTTATCAAGCAAGCATAGATTGTGCTCAATTCAATATATATAATAATCTTTCACATTGGACACCAATAGGAATTTGGAATGTGGATGGTGAATTGCTTGCATTTGTAGACTGTGATTGGGATGGTTTGGAACCGGATCATGTTGGAGTACCATACTTCGTATCTCTAGATTTGGTAACTCAAGAAAGGAAGGTATTCTCTTTAAGTAGAGAAAGGAAAAGTATTACTATGGCATCAAATTCAACTACGGGCCATTTTCAAGTTTACAAAGAGAGGAATATTGATATACTAGAAGAATGGAAACACAAAATTTTTGGCTGTGACGAAATATATGCTCGAGTCTACTACGAAAGTCTACATTCACCATAAGATACATTGTTTACTTAATTCTCTCAACATTGTGCACAGAGCTATGTGATAGTGGAGTAAGATATCTTCATGTTTTTTTTTTTTTTTTTTTTTTTGAAAACTACGAAAGTCCTACTCTTTCTATGCATTAACAAAATGATATTTTTGAAATATGATTTGTAATTACATCAAGGTTGGTGTGATTTATTAGTCAGATGGTTATTATTATTATTATTATTTTTAAATTATGAAATAATTCCCTTCCCTTGAAGTGTGCTTTTGCAATATTGGAAATCATATGTATATATGTATATTCACATCTTCTTTTAAAAAAAAAATCGTAGATGTCATTAACTACTTTGATCTATAATACCACACATTAAAGTGGGCTTTAATATTTGAAAAATTCATAAATAATTCATTTTCATGATTACAAAAATGTAAGATAATAAGCAAGTTATGGGGTTT
>CM008332.1:13984443-13996182 GCA_002525835.2 Ipomoea batatas
ATATGTGCTCCATTTCAACTAAGCTGATAGTTGGACTGCACATTTATGTTAATATATATTATATGCTCAAGACGTTGAAGTTGAGAAAGTGATGGTATTGTGAAATTAAACCATTAATTCAACCCGCCACATGTGCTCAAACTTAGTCTTGTGGCCCTCCATTAATTCAACCTAAGTCGGTGGGGATTCCCTTGTATAAAAGGGCTTTGTCTTAGCATTACAGGACATCTTCATCATACTTTGTCTAAATAATCTATCTATATATAAAAACAATATCCTCCTCCCAAACATTCCCGCCCAAAGTTAGTGGTATTTTGGTAAAATCAACTATTTTATTTATTTATTATTATATTAATTTATTAATCTATTTATTATTATATAATTGGTGATATATATTTGTAATCTATAAAGGAATATAAGGAAATGAATAAGTAAGGAATATATAAGGAAAATATCAGAATCATTTTAAGAAATGTTAGTCTACACGTTAATCTTTTAAGGAAGATTTTGCATTAAAATAAAAAGAATAGAATCAGTTACTAATAATTTAGCCTTATTTTACTATTAATCTTTAAAGAAGATTTTGCATAAAAATGGAATAAAATTGGTTATTAATAATTTAGCCACAAAATCATCGTTATTTCTTCAAATAATAATGCTCCATAACCAGCCATCTAATCTGCACTATAAATACGCTTATAATCCTGAATTATTCTACCATCCATTATTTTCTATTATTCTCTGCTATTTCTCCTTATTGTTCACTAACTAATGAAGTTTGTTTCCGTCTCTCTCCCAGACTTATCCCCAAGAAGAGGAAAAGTTCAAGGAAAAGCTCAACGGTCAACTAACAAATACTTGAAGGCTTATTCCACAACTCCCATGTAAATTTCTCCTAATTGTTATTCTAATAATTTAATTATATTTAGAATCTAGGTACCTATACCTCTTTTCAAATAATTTTCTGCGGTAAACAAGTATTCCATTTTTCCAGTTTTTCTATTTCTCCAATTTTTCTATTTCTCTAGAAAGATTACTCATTTCTCTCCAAGCATCAAATAGCCACGACATTAGCACTTGTGCTTTTACAAAAAAGGAAATTCACACAAAATAAATGCAATTACTGACCAACAAGATGACAAAGAAAATGAAAATGAACACAACCTAATATTGGGAATATGGCTTGAGAAGATTGGGACGATCTCTATACATGAGGAATATATGAAAACTTTTGAGATTTTGAGTAAAAACCTGAAGTTTGCTGAAGGAGTTCCAATGGTTAAATCATCAAAAGCCCTAAAAGATGTTCAACCTGAACTTGAGAAATTAAGACGAAAGTCAATATCAAAGGTATTTTATGTTTTGAGGGAGAATGTAATTTTGTATGATGTGGTATCATTTTCTATTTTGAAGTTTTATTATAAGGTTAAAACAGCTAAAATCTCACTACTGCCAATGAGGGGGTAAAAATGCAGGGAAAGGAAAGAAAAGAAAAAACACAGGGAAGAATAAATTTCACCCATAGACTCATTGAGACTACTCTCACATATCCTCAAGGAGCTGAAATCCAAATTATTCAAAATGAACATAAAGAAATGGTTAAATTATCTTCTGATTCTAGAACTTGAGCAGATTATTATGTTGAGAGGAAAAATCATTTTCTCTCAGCATTAATCATGTCCACACCCTGGCATAGTTCTATACGACTTTCACAGTTCAGAGAGCAATAACAAGGCTGCCAAACTACTGATATGACTGAATAACAATTTGGATATGTAGCAAATTAAAGAAAAGTAAATAAGTATTACCTCAACTTGACGACAAAAAAAAATCCACAAATGAAGAAGCCGTCGATTAAATCCAAGCCTCCGTTTCACTATCATTGTCAANCTTCCTTCTTGCGGAGGTGAGTGGCGGAGGGCAGTGTTCCGTCTGTGTGTTCCGCAGGTTCTCCTGGAATTCCTATTCCAGTGAGTGTTATGTGATCTGTTGTTTGTTTGTTCCCTCCTTTGTTCTGGAGTTTGTTGGAGTATTCTATTGGATATGTTACCATGATTCTGGAGTATTTGTTCATACCTCTTAGTCCATTATACGAGTCTATTATTTGGTTGGTTGAATCCTTAATTATATTATCTGGGAGTTGGTTTGTGTTCATATCTGAGATGAGCACTCTGAGTGATGGTTCTTGGGCTGAGTTTGAGTATGAGTATGAAGTGGTGGATCATTGAGTATCTCTTGGTTGTTGATGGGTGAACTAACTGTGGTACTATTGACTATGATGGGCTTTTGCCTCTGTGATTGGACTTCGGTCCCTGTGATTGGACTTTGGTCCCTCTGATTGGACTTCGGTCCCTGTGATTGGGTTTTTACCCCTGTGATTAGACTCAGGTCCCTGTGATTGGACTTTGGTCCCTGTGATTGGGTTTTCTTACCCCTGCGTACCTAACTTCTAACTTGTGGGTTTGGTGTTTGGTATGAGGGTTGGTATGGTGGTTTGGAGATTGGAGTTGGGAGTTCTTTCTTGGTATTATGTAGTCATGAGTTCCTTATGATTATTCGGTTAATTCGTATTCCAGTGGATATCTTGTTGTTCCTTGTTATGGTTTGGTTGGTTCCTTTATGGTTGTTAATTCAGTTGGTATCTTGTTTATGGACTCGTTGTCTTATACATTCGTTATTGAATATTGGTTTCATTTGGAGGAGTCTTGGTTTGTTATTCATTCAATTTATCGTTGTTGAGTATCCGTTTTTAATTGAAGAGCAGTTCGTTGGTGTGTATATTCTATACGGGTGTGTAAACCTATTTACAAGCTTATGTATATCTATAGTTCCTTGCGGATGTGAATGGTGGTTACTTAGCAGTCTTTTGCTAATGGTTCTTTGCGTGTTTTCCAGGTTTGCGATAAAGTCTATGCGTGAGCGCGATAGTGTATACCCGTATGAGGACGCGTAGACTAGTCGTTATATTTTTAGACTTGTGCTTTGGGCCTGTGTGCCACTATGAGATTTTATATACTCTTGGTTAGTTTTGGATATTTGGAGACATGTTTTGAGGATTATTATTTATGCAGTTCAGTTCTTTTGGTTAGCCTGTGCATCTAGGCTGTGTTTTCTTACCTAGATATGGCATGATGCCCCTTAGGTTTTAATTCGCTTCCGCTATGTTATGTTTTATAGTTGAGATAGGCAGCTGTTGTGTTAAGTTTTATCTATCTCAGCTTGTGTAAAGTTGGGGTGTCACAGTTGGTATCAGAGCCTGTGTTGAGGTCTAAGTAGAGATCCTAGGGTTAAACTTTTGAGACTCTAGGACTTGATCAGTAGGAATTAAGATGTTTTGAGAATCCTAGGATGTGTGAATTCTAGGAATCGCGGTGAGGACACGCCTTGTTTGTTTATATTATTTGTGCCTTGTTAACCTTGTTGTTTGCAGCTTGCGGGCGCGTCTTCCGGGTAAGTTCTTAATCGCTTTTAGTTAAGTTGCTTCATTTTAGAATTGCCTAGGAGCCTGCTTTAGATTAGGAATAAGTAGTTAGTTGATGCGAAACGATGGATAGCACCGTGTGGGTCTAAGCAATCAGAAGATTGGCGGCTCGTTGAAGAAGATTAATCTACTCACGGTTCGGAGTCAACGGCAACAATCTACGTTCCCCGGGAATTGGCGTCTTCGCGTATGTAGCCTCGTCTGCAAGATCTTCGTTCACCTCAAGACTTGAAGAACACGTTTCGTGCAATTGAAGTTTGACACAAGACGAAGAAAGCAAGTGGGGCTCGAAGACTAAAGACTCGAAGACCCTCGGTTATGAGGGAACGACTAGAGCGGACGTTGACGCGCCAAGGAAGAGCTAAAACACGCCAAGTTGAAGCTTCTGGATCGATGATGAAGAATCTCGTGCAAGCCAAGCTTAGTAATAATGAAGCTTAAAGAATAATAACCCGAGGTCGTGATTCGCAGACCTTAAGGTAGTCTTACCTACCTCTGAAGCAGCTACAAAGGAACAAGCTGGAGATTGCAACCTTCAAATCAAAGGAGACTAAGTCAAGTAGAAAGGAAAACTTGGACGTTTAAGATCCCCGAAGATAAGGAGAAACGCCATTATCAAGTTGTTTGATCTCATGAAGTGCGAAGGGACTAAGAAGTGAATTGCGAAATAAGGACCTCGTGTAATCTATTCGGTGCACCTTGAGAGTAATTTCTCGTGCAAGCACTTTAAGGAAGGAACCTCGGTGGCAAGGAAGAAATAAGGAATAGCTAAGCAGCTAGTGAAAGATCAAATCGTCAAAAGATCAAGACCAACAAGAAGAACCGATGAAGAGTGGAAAAATGGGTTGATATGTGTTCGAGCTATTGACCTGCAAGAATCGCAAGAAGAACACCAAGACTTGACCGAACCATCTTACAATGAAGATTGCCAATCGAGTAAATGAAGGATTCCTCGAAAGATCCTGAACGATAAAAAGAGCAAGAATTCTTAAAGCTAAAGAAGGTGCACGCGTTACGTTGGCTTAGGACCTCGATGTTTCAAAGTACAAGGAAGTAACTCGGTTTCTAAGATCGTCGATAATCATAGACGAATCTCCTTTCAAGATCAAGCGATACGTTCCTAATTAATCTTACCCTTCTCTTGAAGCTTCCTCGGAAACCTCTCATTCTGCACCAATCATTCATTAGTGATTCATCGCCTCCAGCCTCCCCTGGAGTGATAAGGCTGTGTGAACCGTAGTTTGCATGTAGAGCTTATTCGAAGCTCAGTTTCGGGTTGCGTGGGAAGCAAGCTAAGATCCGTCAATCGGTTAGAGTGTCGTGATCAAATCATCAAGCTGTGGAAATCGCTTAGAGTTTAGAGACTCCTTATCCTTCTTAAAACAGACTTCTTCTCTGTCCCCTGAAATCCCAATTATCCCTCCATAGAGAAATCCCTTCTCTTTGTTTTAATCAGTATTCCTATCTATTCTTGGAAACTAAGTTCTCCCTTGTTTCTTGGAACTCTAAATGTTTTCTTGTTGAAACACCCCTTCTACTTGTCCTAAATCTCTTTCTCATCTTCGCTTGAAACTGAATTTCTTTTTTCTTTGATAAATTGCATACCCTATCGTTAAGGAATCCTTTCAATCTTTCTAGATCTCGTTCTTAGCTCCTCTTGGAACCTGATTCCTTTCTTCTCCTTGAATAAGCTAAATACCCTATCGTTGGAAAACTCCTCCTGTGTTTCAATCTCGTCCTTATCTGTTATCGAAGCCAAGTTCTTTTCGTTCCTTCTCTTTGGTTGAAAGAACTTGATATTCCCTTGATTGAGAAACTCTTTTGACCTCTTCGAACCTCGTTCTTATTTTCTTTCGAAGCTGAGTTCTTCTCTTTTCTTTAAAAGAACTTGACATCCCCTCTTATTGAGAAATCATCCCCATCCTCTTGAACGTTGTTCTTGTGTGCTTCTTGAAAATAACTTGGTGGAAGGTGACAACCTTATTTCTTAAGTTGTGACCTTGATAACCCTTGATTTTATTCTTAGCCAATGTTGTCCTTGAATCTAGAACCTTAAACCTCTACTTTTCTCTTCCTGTTAGGTCAAATTTTTCAAAACCGATCATATATGATATATAATATTTTCTCTATATGTACTACCGTACTAGTTTTAACTCTCTGTCCCCAAAACGATTTTTGAGCTTCGGGGACGAAGCTCCTTTTAAGGGGGGTAGAGTGTAACACCCCGAAATTTCCTACTACTTTATTAAATATAAAGGGGTTATTTTTCTTATTAAACAAGTATGAAAATGATTTCTTAAATATAATCATTTCATTATGGGCTTGGAATAATGTATTTTTTTTTGGCTTACCTATTATTATTATTATGTTACTACAAAGTGTTCTTAGCCCAATATACCTATATAGATATATATTTTATAGTATATGATTTTTGTTATGGGATATGGACCCAAGGAATTATTTTAAGCTACATTATAAATATGATATAAACTACTCTTGACCCAACTAGCCTAGTCTAAATTATATAGTTTCCATATTGATCTAGCCCAAAATAGAAAGTTACCCTAGATATACATAGAAGCTTCCAAATAGGGTAACCAAGTTGATCAGCAGCCAAGCAATTCCATTTCTCACCATTCGCCTCCCTTCTCGATCTCGCTCTCTCGAGATAAGCAGCCAACGATAACGACAAAAGAGATCACCGGCGAAGTGCAAGCGACCAACGGCGGCAACTCCTCGTCCTCCGGTGAGCTGTGAACCGCTACGGTGTGCGATGAACGGAGCAACTTCTCCTTTCGTTGAGCAGCTCCGTGAAGCATCGAAGTCTCCGGCGGTACCTCCTCTTCGTCGACCAGCTGACCTCATCACACGGCAATGGCAGCTCCGGTCACCCTCTGTGTACCGTCCTCCTAGCGGCAACCAGCTCCGACGGAAACGACAGCAGCAACGCGGCTCCCATCCTTCAACGTCGAAGAAGCTTGCGGCGGTGAGCTTGGCAGTCCAGCCGTGGAATCGATCTTCTCCGGTGGCGACGTAGGCGAAGCTCTGTTTTTCACCTCCAGCGAACTAGGGCCCTTCCCCTCGGCAAAAGTCGCAACAATGGATCTCCGCACCAGACAACAATGGCATCCCCTGTTCCGACGGCGACGAACGAGGCGAAGCAGCGGCTTTTCCTCCTCGATGAAGCAGTAGTTGGGAATGGCGGAGTCTTGACGTAGCAAGGCAGCGGCAGAGGACCAGCGAGCCACCATCCCTACCGGTGAGTCTCAAGGAATTCACGACCTGCGACGACGTTAGTAGCTCGGCAGCAACGATCCTCTTGAGTCTCATGGAATTCACGACCTGCGACGACGTTAGTGAGGATTATGGTTTGACTAGCCTTTGAGCGTCGACTATGGACCGACTAGGAATGTTAGTATCATTGTTATTCATAGTTAGTGACGGTGTTAGGTTATATTAATCTTTAGGTTCACGATTATGGACCTAGCTTATGAACCGAGCTTAGAGTTGGTGTCGCTTTTGGATTAAATATGCTTCAAAGGTAACTACTA
The DNA here is from genome assembly GCA_002525835.2 of Ipomoea batatas. NCBI lineage: Eukaryota > Viridiplantae > Streptophyta > Magnoliopsida > Solanales > Convolvulaceae > Ipomoea > Ipomoea batatas. The sequence continues at coordinate 13,991,476 of CM008332.1, forward strand.
TGTCCATCAAAATCTATTTTTACACTCTCAATCTATATGATATTATTTGGTGTTGGAAATCCTGAAATTTCTTGAATATTAGCCCTGTTATTGGTTGTGTTTATTGGATTAATGATCTTGTGTCTTGATCCTTTGCCTATTGTTGTTTATGAGCATTTGTTAGTTTGGATTTGCATGTTATTTGGCCTCTGGGAGATGTAATCTGTGTAATCTGATCTTATTGTTGTATTTTGGAATGAACTTTGTATTCTGAGCTGAGTCTGGGAGTGGTGCGTTGGATTTGCTCTTGCGGTGCACCCTAGCGGCATAATGTAACCCGCTGGAGTCTTCCGCAAGAGTAAGGCGGTAGTGGTTGGCGGAGGTGAGTGATCCGTTGAGGGGATCCGTTTCCTTCTTGCGGAGGTGAGTGGCGGAGGGCAGTGTTCCGTCTGTGTGTTCCGCAGGTTCTCCTGGAATTCCTATTCCAGTGAGTGTTATGTGATCTGTTGTTTGTTTGTTCCCTCCTTTGTTCTGGAGTTTGTTGGAGTATTCTATTGGATATGTTACCATGATTCTGGAGTATTTGTTCATACCTCTTAGTCCATTATACGAGTCTATTATTTGGTTGGTTGAATCCTTAATTATATTATCTGGGAGTTGGTTTGTGTTCATATATGAGATGAGAACTCTGAGTGATGGTTCTTGGGCTGAGTTTGAGTATGAGTATGGAGTGGTGGATCATTGAGTATCTCTTGGTTGTTGATGGGTGAACTAACTGTGGTACTATTGACTATGATGGGCTTTTGCCTCTGTGATTGGACTTCGGTCCCTGTGATTAGACTTCGGTCCCTGTTATTGGGTTTTTACCCCTGTGATTGGACTCAGGTCCCTGTGATTGGACTTCGGTCCCTGTGATTTGGTTTTCTTACCCCTGCGTACCTAACTTCTAACTTGTGGGTTTGGTGTTTGGTATGAGGGTTGGTATGGTGGTTTGGAGGTTGGAGTTGGGAGTTCTTTCTTGGTATTATGTATTCGTGAGTTCCTTATGATTATTCGGTTAATTCGTATTGCAGTGGATATCTTGTTGTTCCTTGTTATGGTTTGGTTGGTTCCTTTATGGTTGTTAATTCAGTTGGTATCTTTGTAACACCCCGAATTTCCCTACTACTCTTTTAATATAATAAGGGGTTATGTTTCCTATTTAAATAATTATTAAAATGATTCTAAATATAACTATTTCACAATGGGCTATAATGAGCCATTCTTATAAGTTATTATTTTAGAATTAAAATAATATAGCCCATAGTTATGGATTGTATTTTAATTTATAGACTAAGATTTTTCTTGAGCCCAAAAACTACTAATTTTAGTCTTGACCCAACCTCCTAATTTGACCCAACATTCTAAATTGATTTAGCCCAAACTTGATAGCCCTTCCTAAAATGATCTAGCCCAAAACCCAAAAGGGAAACCTACCCTAAATAGTAACTCCATGATCATCATTCAGCAGCCTTTTCTGTCTCTCGTTCCTCTCCCATTCGTTCTCTCCTCATTGCGACAAACGACAATAGGCATTCCCGACAGCAATGGAGGTAGCGGCGGCTTCAACAATGGGCTCCAGTGTCACTACCCTCGTCTCCAAACCATCACCTTCTTTCCTCCCTCTCCTTCTCGGCGGCAGTAGATGAAGAAAGGCGAAGCAAGGTTCGGCAACCAGCAGCTGTGACTTACGTAGTTCCGCGGCCTCCGGCGTAGAACGGGGATGGTTAGCAAGAAGAATGGAAACTCCGACTGACTTGATCATCGACAGCAGCAATGATGGACCCGGACTACCTTCTCCGGCAATAGCAGCGACGGCGAACCTCTGGTAGCGTCCCTCTCCCCTGTAGCGACTCGAAGAAGCAGAGCAATGGAGCTGGCCAACGGTCCCTTCTCTTCCGCCTCCCCCTTCCGTAGGTAGCAGCGGAGCACCTTGGCGGCCCCGACATCTCCGGCGTTCTCCTCCGTTCGGCCGACGACCGCGACACCAGAGGCTTTGGTCTCTTTCTCCGTGCGACGTTCCGGGCAGCAACACAGAGTGGGTGGTCGGAGGAGTCTTCAGCAGATAGCTCCGACCTTCAATCTCCTTCGCGACGCAGCAGCAACCAAACGGAGGACTCCGGCGAGCATGGCATCGGCAGAGCGAGACTTGCGTCCTCTTCCCCCAAGCAGTGAGCATCACTGACGTCGATGGAGCAGCAACGGCGTACTTCCTCTGTTCTTCCGGCAATGCAGGGCTGTGACAATGGAGTTCGACCCTGGAAGATGGCCTTATCTTGTTGTTTGGCGCTTCTTAGCAGCAACGGCTGGCGTGGTGTGGTGGTATGGCTTTCAAGTGTTAAGCTAGAGGGTATGGGTTCGATTCTCGGCTTAGCCTTTAGATTAAGGTAACATTATTATTTATTAGTGAGCTTATAGTTTTAATGATTAATTTTACTCTTACAACATACGTGTAGATTAGTAATTGAAAGTTCCTAAATAGGATTAGGAATATCGGTATCCTTATTTTGATGGTAGTTAGTGATCATATTAGAGTTGAATTAATTCTCAGGTTCGTGACTATGGACCTAGCTTATGAGTAAAGTTGGTGTTGCTTTGGATTAAACACGCTTCAAAGGTAACCACTATGTCCATCAAAATCTATTTTTACACTCTCACTCTATATGATATTATTTGGTGTTGGAAATCCTAAAATTCCTTGATTATTAGCCTATTATTGATTGTGTTTGATGGATTCATGGACTTGTGTCTTGATCCTTTGTCTATTGATGTATATGATCATTTGTTGATTCGGATTTCCATGTTATTTGGCCTCTGTTAGATGAAATGTTGGTGTATTGTGATCTGATCTTTGTATTCTGGAACATTTCTTTGTATTCTGAGCTGAGTCTGATTCGGTGTGTGGGAATTGCTCTTGCGGGGCACTCTAGTGGGATAATGTAACCGCTGGGGTCTTCTGTAAGAGTAAGGCGGTAGTGGTTGGTGGAGGTGAGTGATCCGTTGTTTGTTCCCTTCTTTGTTCTTATGAGTTTGTTGGAGTATTCTATTGGATATGTTACCTTGATTCTGGAGTATTTATTCATACCTCTTAGTCCATTATACGAGTCTCTTATTTGGTTGGTTGAATCCTTGATTATATTATCTGGGAGTTGGTTCATGTTCATATTTGAGATGAGCACTCTGAGTGATGGTTCTTAGGCTGAGTTGAGTATGAGTATGGAGTGGTGGATCTTTGAGTGTCTTTTGGAGGTTGATGGGTGGACTGACTGTGCTATGACTGACTTCTGACTATTGGACTTCGGTCCCTGTGATTGGGTTGATTACCCCTGTGATTGGACTTCGGTTCCTGTGATTGGACTACGGTCCCTGTGATTGGACTTCGGTCCCTGTGATTGGGCTCATCACCCCTGCGTACCAGATTTCTGGATTCTGACTTTTGACTTCTGACTTCTGACTTCTGACTGTGGGTTTGACTCGGTATGATGGTTGGTATGAGGGTTTGGAGGTTAGAGTTGAGGGTCCTTTCGTGGTTTATGTATTCGTGAGTTCCTTGTGTTTATTCGATTGACATCTTGTTGTTCTCGTTGTGGTTGGTTGATTTCCTTTTTTGTTATTGTTCAGTTGGTATCTTGTTTATGGATTCGTTGTCTTATACTCTCGTTATTGGATATATTGGCTTCGTTTGGTTGAGTCTTGGTTTATGATTCGTTCAGTTTATTGTTGTTGAGTATCCGTTTTGAACTATTGAACAGTTTGTTGGTGTTTATATTCTATATGGGTGTGTAAACCTATTTACAAGCTTATGTATATCTATACTTCCTTGCGGGTGTGAATGGTGGTTGCTTAGCAGTCTTTTGCTAATGGTTCTTTGTGTGTTTTCCAGGTATGGAGTAAGTCTGAGCGCGAGCACGTTAGAGCCTACCGTTATGATGACGCTTAGACTTAGTTTATGTTGTTTAGACTTTGGGTTTCGGGCCTGTGAGCCATTTGAGATTTTTTTTATATACTCTTGACTAGTTATTGGGATGTTTTGATACATATTTGAGGTTTTTATCTATGCAGTTACCTTTCTTATGGTTAGCCTGTGCATCTAGGTTGTGTTATCTTTCCTAGATGTTGCATGATGCCCCTTAAGTTTTAAATTCGCTTCCGCTATGTTATGTTTTAGTTGAGATGGGCAGCTGTTGTGTTGAGTTTTATCTATCTCAGCTTGTGTAAGGTCGGGGTGTCACAATCTTGTTTATGGACTCGTTGTCTTATACATTCGTTATTGAATATTGGTTTCATTTGGAGGAGTCTTGGTTTGTTATTCATTCAGTTTATCGTTGTTGAGTATCCGTTTTTAATTAAAGAGCAGTTCGTTAGTGTTAGGGGTGTTCATTCGGTTAACCGATCGGTTAACCGAACCGAACTACCAAAACCGAATTAACCGAACTTGTCAAACCCTTTAACCATTAACCGAACCGAAGTTTCTATTTCCAAATTAACCGAACCGAATTTTTTTTCGGTTAATCGGTCGGTTAACCGATTAACCGAAGTTTTAAATCAAATTTGAAAATTTTAAAATTATGCACAGACAATTACTGCTTTGAAAGAAGTTTTTCTTGAAACATTTATACACTGGGCAAATAAATAATATACATAAATACACAAGAGTAGTGAGAAAACAAAACAATGGAGGTTTGCAAT
>CM008332.1:13996429-14007808 GCA_002525835.2 Ipomoea batatas
AAATTTTCGGTTAACCGTTCGGTTAATTCGGTTAACCGTCTCTTCCGCACCGAATTAACCGTTAACCGAAAATATATGATTCCTTTAACCGTTCACCGAACCGAAAAAATCGGTTCGGTTACGGTTAACCGAATTTCGGCGGTTCGGGCGGTTAACCGCCCATTATCCGTGTTTTGCACACCCCTAGTTAGTGTATATATTCTATACGGGTGTGTAAACTTATTTACAAGCTTATGTATATCTATACTTCCTTGCGGGTGTGAATGGTGGTTACTTAGCAGTCTTTTGCTAATGGTTCTTTGCGTGTTTTCCAGGTTTGTGATAAAGTCTATGCGCGAGCGCGATAGTGTATACCCGTATGAGGACGCGTAGACTAGTCGTTATGTTTTTAGACTTGTGCTTTGGTCCTGTGTGCCACTATGAGATTTTATATACTCTTGGTTAGTTTTGGATATTTGGAAACATGTTTTGAGGATTATTATTTATGCAGTTCAGTTCTTTTGGTTAGCCTGTGCATCTAGGCTGTGTTTTCTTACCTAGATATGGCATGATGCCCCTTAGGTTTTAATTCGCTTCCGCTATGTTATGTTTTATGGTTGAGATAGGCAACTGTTGTGTTAAGTTTTATCTATCTCAGCTTGTGTAAAGTTGGGGTGTCACACTTTATTCACGTTTCACCATATCAACCCCTCATGCCTTTTTCTAGGGATTAGGAATTGTTTTCACTCAAAGCTCACTTAGGCTCTCCTTTTGCCCCATGTCCTGCTAAGATTAATCCAATTTCCAGGCTTCTTAATTTTTATCTTTCTAAAAATCAAGGGGTTTACACTCCCACTTCGAGTGATCCTTGACTGAGGTCCAAACAAAATATAAGGTGAAGGCATGCAAGCACACATAAAAATTTTCAATTTTTGGGTCAATTGTGCAAATTGGTGCAAAGTGTAACTTCCAAAGCATGTTTAAGACATTCGTATTTGGCACAAGGTTAGGAGCCCTCCTAGATATTATTGGCAATAACACACCCTCTAGGTTCCTATACCTTATCACTTAATCAAATAACTGTTTCAAAAAGCATACACCCTTTCCACACTTAAAAATAAACATCGTCCTCGATGTTTCCATAGGGAACGGAGGAAAAATGATATATGTTTAAGGGTTCTACACACGCCTTTTTTTCCACACTTAAAAGTGTGAACTTGGCTAAACAGTTCTAACAAATAGACTGCATCCATCACAACAATTTTATACAGCTCTTCATTTGCGATTATAGAAAATAAAGCGAACCAAAACAGGGCATTGAATTAGGATACAAGAAATACTTACAATTTGTATCCATAGAAAAGTTTTGCAATATGAGTTTTCCCTTTAAACATGGTTAGATCAAAGGTAAAGAAATAAATTAGGAATTGCAATTATACCTCTTACAATTTGTCTTTCAATGTTGTTGGTGGAGTGGTACCTTCTTCTTCTTATTTGTGGGTTGCCTCCCATAAGAGCCACGTTTAACGTCTTTGGCTAGACGAAACGTGCAAGATAAAACATAAACAGGAATATATCTTAAAAATATAAACAAAAACTAAAGAGATTGTCCACAATCAATTGTTCAGAGTTAACAGATCACAAGTCATCATCATCAAGATTTATCTTTTCTCTTCTTCAGTTTCTTCTTTCCTTCATGCTCTCCTGATTTCCTTGATCTCTCACGAAATTTCATCCAACTTTTGCATTTGCTCCAAGTGCAATTGGTATTGGAAATTTTGGAGGGATCTCCAATCAGTGACTGGGGTGAACCAGCTTGGAATGTTGAAGGTAGAAGAATTGGGGTTTTGCTCTTCAGGTTGTGGTGGAGATACAGACGGTCCGGGCTCTCTTTGTGGAGGAGAATACATTGGAGAATCCATCGGCGAATACATTTCCGGGAGAGACGGGGAATTAAATGACATCGGAGAAGGAGTGAATCCTGGGGACGTCATGGGCGTGTTAGCGTGATCATCTGCCATCTCCTCATCTACCCTTGTTCGCGCTAGTTGTCTCAAGTGAAGTTTTGCTACGTCCTCGGGATATAAAGGAACTATATGCGCTCCTGGAAGCCGATGTTCGAACCAATTCATTTTCATTTGATTGCCCAGGGAGACGCATAGCCTCGTCACCAAGGGGCCTATGAAGATTGCCCTGGCTGACTCTTGCTGTTGTGCAACAAGTAAGTTTCTACAAATCGCGCTCATGTTCACCGAGTTCCCGGTGTCCATACTCCAAAGCATAAACAGCTCCGCCTTTGAGACTCGGTCATATGTCTCAGACCTTCCTTCCCATGAATGAGCGATTACCTTCCATAAAACCTTTAAATCCTCCCTTACAATCTGAGAGACTCTCACTCTTGACCCTTCCCATTCGACTCCTTGTCTTGCTATCATCGACCAATATTTTCTTGGAATGTCCTTGTCTCCAAAGTCATGTCTCAATCTCCTGTACCAGTGCTTTGACTGGTCTTCCTCATTGTAGAATCCAAGGAGAACTCCCAAATGATTGGCCGATATATTATAGTCTTGGTTGAAGAGTCTAAACTGAATGGTGGGGCTGTAGAGATCTCCAGCTATTCCATCAACTTTCAAGCTTGCGATAAACTCATGTACTAGAGGGATAAAAGTATCCTGTCTCCAGCTTAGTAGGTTGTTCCAATAAGGCTCCGCAATCAACCTCTCCAGTCCATATTTGCACTCATAATCCTCCAAAACTCTTAAATCCACATACTTCCATTGCACAATAGGGTAGTTTAACAATTGCCTGTACCGACCTAGCATGGTAGCAGTCATTAGCAGAATTTGAGTTCCGGTGGGTACTTCTATGTAACGAGTGTTAGTGTCCCTGGCATTGTTTTCATCTGCAGGAGCTTTCCCTCTTTGGAGCCTTTGAGCAATCTGTTGTGCAAGATCATATGGCGAAGACATCTTTCCTATAACACGGGTAATCAAAGCAACACAAGGAAAAACACTTGCCAATCTTAAATATTGGTTATAAACAATATTGCACATATCTAAAGAAAAATCATAAGAATTCAATGCCTGCAACCATCATTTTGATATCCATTAACAATTCTATCCTATACATGCAAGAACTAGCTTATACCATTCCATACTCATTTCATAGTCAAAAGGTCAACATATGGTCAACTTCATCTTCTACCTCTAGACTAGCTCAAGGTTGAAAAATGGAAGCATCATGAAAGTTAAAATTGGACCATCTAACTAGTAGAATATAGCAATGTAGTGCCTATAGAGTAGGAAAGTTGCAAACTTTACCCACCGTGCTCACTATATCAACAAAGATCTCATCATGACAAGAAAATACCCAAATCAAGCAATTTCAAGATCTAGTCACAAAGAGATGTTAAAACACGAAATTTCTAGTCTATAGAAGCAATGTAGGCTCAATACAAGTCTATCAAGTCATCTCACAATAATATATCTCGAGAGAAATGTCATACAAGAAAAACCCATGGATATATTCTTCAAAATAGAACAAGTTCTTCATTAAACAAGTAAATAGCAAAGCAGAGTATGTTCATACCTTAGAAATGACTTAGGATCTTTGAGAAGAGTTGAGAGACTTGGAAGGAAATGCTTAGAAAGTGTATATTTTCAGCTTGGGAGAGTTCTTGCTCGTGGTGGGGAAGAAATGAAGCAAGGGAAGGGTTTTAAACCACTTCGCGCGAAAATCCGCGAAAAATCTGGTGCCCATCCACGCACGCTACCACGCGTGGTGGTAGGCGTGGGAGCTCTCTGGTTTATTCCCACGCCTGCTCACACGCGTGTGAGCGGCGTGGAGCCGTGCTGTGCAAAGCTTACCTCGGATTCCCTTTCTTCCTTTGCTAGCGATGATGTTTGTCAATTGATTGCGGGCAACTCATAACTCTCGGGTGTTTAATCTGTACTTGTTAGCTCAGCCGAGATTATAGAAACATTATTGAAAGAAAACTAAGTAAAACATATGACATAAACCAAGAGAATTTTAAAGAAAAAGTCAGATAACATTGGGACTGCCTCCCAAGTGCGCCATGGTTTTACGTCTCCTAGCCAGACATAATGTGGCCTATCCTTCAGGGCAAACAGACTTTGGGACTCGACCAAGCGTCCCGTGAACCTTAGCTTCAAGGAATGTCCCTAGGTGGGAAACATCCTTGAATACCCACATAAGTAAAGGAATAACAACATGCATGATTGGAAGAGTTTTAGCATCAAACACCCTCCTTAACTCTTTTAGGATGGCGTCTACTTCCTTTTCTTTTTTCTTTCTTTCCCCCCTAAAGATCCTCTCGTTTGTTTCAAACCATATCTCTACACTCCCTTCCTCAATCTCGAGTGTGGTCAACTCTCTCCACTCAACTCTCTCCATAAGATCAAATGTGAAAGACCCATTACTTCCTACCATCCCTTCCTCATTTTCCCAAAAATTACTCTCACTCTCGTAAGAGTAGAACGAAGCATCATCCTCCTCACTTATTAACTCACTCTCACCCAAGACAAAGGATTCATCTTCCAAGAAGTTAAAGCAATCATACTCATTAGCAAACAAGATATAATCCTTATAATCATTAATCAATATATCAAAATTTTCCATGGAATCATCCTCCCGAAATTTAAAGCAATCATAATCACATGTGATGGAAATATTAATGCAAGGGGAGTCATCCACACAAGTGTCAAGGGTGTCTTCAAAAAGAGCACAAGGATTTTCAAGAATATTAATGCAAGAAGGATTAAGAATTTTACCACATTTTGGCTCTTCGTCTTCCCACACTACTTCGATGTCCTCATCCTCACTCTCCATCTCTTCCTCTTTTTGATCTTCCAATTTGAAAATTGGAACTTCTTCAAGCACCGGGGCATAACAATCTACGCTCTCTTCAACATCCATCTCTTTGCTAGCATCTTGCTTTTTATCAACCCCTTGTACAATCATTGGATGGGCTTCCAAAGTGGGGATGTCATCTATGATGGTAGAGTTGGCTCGGGATCCATTGATTTTCATGACCTCCTCCATCATGGACATAATCTTCATTTCGACCTCTTCTAATGGAAGTCCTTCCTCTCGGAGGGTAGCAAGATAGTCTTTCAATTCGCCCTTGATTTTGGCTTTTAGATTAGTCGTATCCTCCTTGGCCATTCTCGTGAATTCGTAAATTTTCGCTTTTAGAATTTCTATTTCGTTCGAGGCCGGTGGGATAAAATTACAAGGATTTGTGCGGGTATTATATGGGAAAGAAGATGGTGTTTCAAAGAAATGGTTAGTATTGTTTTCTTTGTGAATTTGTGATGGAGGTGGGCAGTGGGTGTTTACGTGGGAAGTAGAGAATGAATTTGACTCGGGAGTATAGCTTGGGTCGATTGTTCTCATCATTTGTGCAAGCTTACTGATAAGTGCCAAAAGTAGCCATATTTTAGGGGTTATTTAGGTGTAAAATATGCTATAATAGATGTCCATCAGGCCTAGAAACATGCTAAGATAGGGTGATTTCGTTGCATATAGGTCTAGGGGCTAATCTTGTGTGTTTTAGAATAATCTGCACAAATCTTGCACTTCGCAGGGCATTCCGGCGACACTTCAGTAAAACAGACGTAACCGGAGCTAGGAATGTCCAAATGAGGCGAGGCAGGTGGCTATGGAATGTCCAAACTTCACCACGCACGCTCACACGCGTGTGAGCGGCGTGGTTGCTTACTGGTTCGCTCCCACGCTCACCCCGGCTCGGCTATACCGTACATTCGGAGTAGTTACCGCCACACCTAGACTAAACCCAGCCAAGACCAGACAGAGTTCACTCTAGGTGCACAGGCTAACAAGAAAACTATTTCACATCATCATCATCATTACAACTTTATATATATATATATATATATATATATNTATGGGACTGGGGGTGTAGGATTGACCCTGCGGAGGACCTTGGCGGAATAATGTGACCCGCTTAGGCCTTCCGCAAGGCCATCGCGGTGGAGAGTGATGGATGGGGATGTTCCATTGAGGAGGACCGCCTCTTTCTTGCGGAGGAGTGCGGCGGTGGTCAGGGTTCCGTTGATGAGTTCCACAAGGTCTCTGGGAATCTGCTTCCAGAGACTGTTTTGGTTGTTGTTGTCTGATTGTTTCCCCTTTTGTTCTGAATATTGTTGGAATGTTTTGTTGGGTATTTTACCATGTCTTTGGAGTATTTATTCAGGCCTTTTGTTGGGTATTTATACCATGCCTTTGGAGTATTTATTCATGTCTATGTCCTCGTTGTCGTCGTTGACTCATCGCCAAGCAGGCCTTCACTCTTCAGACTGCAAAGGGAATAAGGGATTGATATAATAGATTTAGGGAATGAGGCAAAAGGATTGAGAGAATAGAGAAGGGAAGAGGAGCTCCGGTGAGTCGTCAATCCAAGAGCTTCGTCTTCGGCTTCATCAGATCGAAGAAGCTCAGAAATTAATGGAAGACGGATGGAAGGAGGCAGAGGTGGAGGTGGAGGCGGAGGCGGAGGCAAAAGAGGGAGTAAGTTGAGTATGTAAGGGAATTAGGGTTGCTGAGTGATAATTTATATATATATATATATATATATATATATATATTCGAATACTATTCGAATCGAATACACTATGATTTGTATTCGTATTCGAAAAAATTCGAATCTAAAAAATTCGAATCGAAAAAAGTATTCGAATTCGGATTCGAATTCGAAAATTTCGAATTCGAAAAATTCGAATTCGAATCGACATATTCGAATTCGAATCACGAATCGAATCAAAACTATTTGATTTGTATACATCCCTAATCCCAAGTAGCCTTTTAAGCTCCTAGCTTGTTAACTTTTTTTTTTTTTTCTAATTTCCTTTTTTATGCGTATTAATTTACAAAATGGGCATCATATCAAATTCCTAATATGTTTTTTTTTTGTGATAAATTTACAGGGTCTTTCTCTCCGTCCGTTTAACGGTCCGGGGTCCACCCATGTTCGCTCCGGGAGGCACGGGAGCTGGCCCAGGGAGAATCGTCACTTGTGAGAATTTAATAATTAATTTTATCAAACACTTTAATTTTAATTAATTATTAACTTTTCAGCTTTTAACTTTAAACTAACTTTTTAAAATTAGGCTTACCAAACAGAACGTACGTGAATTAATTTACACAAGCTTATTTGGCCTCCATGTTCTCTTTAACTTCGTTCTTTGGATACTATGAGTATTGGTGAATGAGCATTATATTGGTTTTGTCATTGAAACCTGGGAAATCCGCCACAGGACACAGGAAAGGAACACGAAGGAATGGAGTAGTATACCACTACATACTACATATATAGTACACGTGCGTACACCTTAATTACTTCACATATTACAAGCAAATATACATTAAAAAACGTAACACAAGAAAAATTAAATTAATTAATACACTATAGCCTATGACAATATGTATATAAAACAAATAAGAGACAAAAAGTGGAGACAACAGCTTGCAAAGTATCAAAGACCAACTCAATTTGGTTTTCATTGGAATTTGGAAAATCTCAATGGAATACCGAATACATTTATTTATTTAGGGTCCATTTGGAAGTGTTAAAAAATATGTTTTAAAAATATTTTAATTTTTTTAAATGTTTAACTGAAAATAAAAAAAATATCTTTTAATATTTAGCTAAAATTTTAAAAAATTATAATTTTTTACTTCATTTTTCTGAAAATGCACATAATATATTATAAAGTTATTCCTAATAAAATATAATAATAATAATCTAGAAATTAGTTCCAGCAATGGTCCTCCGACTATGTTGATTTTTTAAAATTAGTCTCCGACTTTTAATTTGGACAATTTAAGTCCATTGACTTTCAAATTCTTTTCAACGTTGGTCCTTTCATCAAATTTTAGTTAAGTTGAGGTCAAATGAAGGGATAAAATTGTCCTTTCACTTGTTTAGTATATTATTACTCGTATTTTTCATGTCCTATACATTGTATATATGAATATAATCTCAGTCGAAGTCTCAATCTAAGCCATATAATGAGATTATATTCATATATATAGCATATAGGGCATGAGAAATATAAGTAATAATACACTAAACAAGTGAACGGATAATTTTATCCATTCATTTGACATCAACTTAACCAAAATTTGACGAAAAGACCAACATTGGAAAAAATTTGAAAGTCAAGGGACTTAAATTGTCCAAATTAAAAGTCGGGGACTAATTTTGAAAAATCAACATATATAGTCGGAGGACCATTGCTGGAATTAACTCTAAAAACTTTCCTCTTAATAATGTCACCCCACTATGCTTTTTACAATCACAGGTCAAGGATAAATTGCAGAACTCTTTTATCGCAAACTGATAGATGAAAGTCAACCACACAGGTAGCTCAGTTGGTTTTTAGGTGGTGGATTATAGGCAAGATGCATGATTAAATTGAGCCATGACGTTTTTGAAAAAAGAAAAGAAAAAGGAGCCATGACAGTTAGGGAGTTTTACCCTCTTGTAGGGGTGGTTCCTTGTGAGCACCAGACACTACTCCTCCCACCTAATAGGTCGTTGAGTCATCATGATTTTTCTCCCAATCTTGTCGGGCCCTTGATGCGAGAGATTTTGCCTTATAGTAGATTGATGGCAAAATACTAATTTCTTGTGTTTGAATATTTAAAGAACACAAAGTCAAAAGAAGAATATTCATTCAGGTCAACCATAAAAGTCCAAATTGACAAAGAATGTCTTTCTAGATTTTTAGTCTGAAGACATTTTCTAAATTCTTTATTTTTCTGTATATATCTTTTCTCTCATCTCTTTTCAAGCTAATTTTCATATTTATTATTACTACCACCGCCACCACTACCACCACTTATTATTATTATTATTATTATTATTATTATTATTATTTATTATTGTTGTTGTCGTCGTCGTCACCATCACCGCCCCACCACTACCACTTATTATTATTATTATTATTATTATTATTATATAACAAATAATATATTTATTTTAAGGAAAATGAGACAAACAAAAAAATACAATTTCTTAACTTTCAGCCAAAAAAAAAAGTTTTTTGAAAATCAACCAAATATTAGAAAAATAAATTATTTTCTGAAAAATGAGTCTTTTTTGAAAATTATTTTACAAAAAAAATAATTTCTTGATTTCCAAACAAATCCTAAATGTCTGAAGATAGTAACTTTTTTTTTTTTTTAAATTGTCACATTGAATTTATTTAGTTTAAACCACTATTTTATCTACTAAGGTTGTGCTTGAAAATCCGGAAAATGATTTCTTTTCGAGTTTCCAGTGTTTGGATGCAATTGGAAAATCCAGTTAACGAAAAACATTTTTCGTTGATTGGGAAAAATCTAGTCATTTTGGCGGAAAATGACTTTGACCAAAATTTGGCGGAAATCATTTCCTGCCACACTCATAACAAGGTTTCCGGAGGAAATCATAAGTCTGGTTCTGCCGAAAACCAATTTCTCTTATAAAAAATTAATCTTGATAAATAATATTATTTTAAATATTATTATAAATGTTTTATAATCTAATAATTATTTAAAATGTTTACTTATACAATTCTATTCATTTTCTAGAAAATGAACCAAACACACAAATACAATTTTCTACTGTGCATCCGAACATGGAAACATAAAATATTTTCTGAAAAATGACTCATTTTTCAGAAGTCATTTTCATGCTTTTCAGATTCACCCTAAGTTATATTTAAATAAAATATATTATCATTACTTTATAACAGTATAATAATTTAAAAATGTAAAATCTAAAACTTCTTTATTTTATATATTCATTTTAATCGTATCAAAAGCACAAAAGTTGCTCTTTGACTTGGCAACTAATTCCATTTATGTAGAGGGAGTATATCATTTATGCAGTTTGGTAAGTCACAACTACTTTTTTCTTTTTTAAATTAAGTGCAGGATTCCCAAAGTTAAATTGCCAATATGTGCAACTACAGGAAACTGAAGTTGAGCTAATTAAGCTTGAAAAAACACAAGAATTGGCAAAAGTTGAATTGGTTGCAACTAGGGCTGTTAACGAACCGAACATAAACGAACGAAGGCTGTTCGTGTTCGTTTGTTAAGGATTTTGGGGTGTTCGTGGTCGTGTTCGTTTGTTAAGATTTTTGAAAATCCTGTTCGTGTTCGTTTGTTAAGCGTTTGTTAGTGTTCGTTAACGTTCGCGAACATGTTCACGAACGTGTTCGTTAACGTTAACGAACACGTTCACGAACGTGTTCGCAAACGTTAACAAACATGTTCACAAACATCTTCATTTTACGTTTATGAATACGTTCGTAAACACTTAATAACCAAACACCTACACATGTTCATGAACACAATTTGTTTGTGAAAAAGAAATAATCTACATTCACGAACATTATTAAACGAACACTAAACGAGTTTGTTCGCGAACACTACTAAACAAACACAAATGAGCTTGTTCACGAACACTACTAAATGAACACAAACGAGCTTGTTCCCGAACACTTAGCAAACGAGCTTACCATTGTTTAGACTCTGTTCGTTTATTAACCGAGCTCTAAATTTTGTTTGTTAATGTTCGTTTACATTAATAAACGAACATAAACGAACGCTTACCGAGCTCGAACACAAATAGTTTGTCGAAAACTCTGTTCGCTAACGGCCCTAGTTGCAACTATTGCAAGTGAAAAGGCATCCCAAATTGAAAAGATAGCTCGATTGAAGGAAATCTAATTTACTGTGAGGATTCATTTCTTTTCATTGTTGTCCCGGCCTTCTCTAGATTAATTAGCTCTACTTGTGTATTAAGTTATATAGAGTAGGAATGCATTTGATTAGAACTTTTTGAACAATATTTTGACTTGGTGATTAGAATTGTTCATTGTATTGAAGTAGATGAATTCTTGTGTATTTTGAAATACTTTACATACGTGTAGAAGATGATTGTACTAATGAATTGATGCTTTGGTATTTATGGTGTTTGGATAAATTTTTATTATATTATTGTGTTTAAAATCAAAATAGGTTAAAAATAACGATTTAAAACCTTTGTTTTTGACCTATAAGACTACAATTAAAAACCGTTGTCCATGCTTGTAATTTTTAACAATACAAGTTTCAGCAACACTCAATAGACAACGATTTTTTAACCGTTGTCTTATATAAAAAAAAAGACAACGGTTAAAAACCGTTGTCTATAGCTTTAATTTTCAACAACATCGATTTCAACAACACTCAATAGATAATGGTTTTTAACCGTTGTCTTTTCTTTACCTGGGGCTTACAACAACACCAGCTTCAACAACAGAAATTTTACCTCAAAGACAACGGTTTTTAACCGTTGTCTATGCGCATTTTTCTTGTAGTGTCATAACA
>CM008332.1:14081090-14095618 GCA_002525835.2 Ipomoea batatas
TATCTTTTGGAGGTTGATGGGTGAACTAACTGTGCTACTATTGACTATTGGACTTAGGTCCCTGTGATTGGACTTCGGTCCCTGTGATTGGACTTCGGTCCCTGTGATTGGGTTTTTACCCCTGTGCATCTGACTTCTGACTTCTGACTGTGGTTTGGGTTTTGGTATGATGGTTGGTATGGTGGTTTGGAGGTTGGAGTTGGGAGTTCTCTCTTGGTTTTATGTATTCGTGAGTTCCTTGTGATCATTGGGTTAATTCGTATTTCGGTTGATGTCTCGTTGTGCTTGGTTATGGTTGGTTGGTTCCCTTATGGTTGTTGTTCAGTTGGCATCTTGTTTATGGATTCGTTGTCTTATACATTCACTATTGAAAGTTGGTTTCTTTTGGAGGAGTCTTGGTTTGTGATTCATTCAGTTTATCATTGTTGAGTATCCGTTTTGAATTAATGAACAGTTTGTTGGTGTATATATATTCTATATGGGTGAGTAAACCTATTTACAAGCTTATGTATATCTATACTTCCTTGCGGGTGTGAATGGTGGTTGCTTAGCAGTCTTTTGCTAATGGTTCTTTGTGTGTTTTCCAGGTTTGCCTTAAAGTCTATGCGCGAGCGCGATAGAGTATACCTATCTGAGGATGCGTAGACTAGATGTTATGTTCTTAGACTTGTGTTTTGGGCCTGTGTATCTTTATGAGATGTTATATACTCTGGTTTAGATGTTGGATGTTTTGAGACATGTTTGAGGATTCTTATCTATGCATTACAGTTCAGTTCTTATGGTTAGCCTGTGCATCTAGGCTGTGTTTTCTTACCTAGATGTGGCATGATGCCCCTTAGGTTTTAATTCGCTTCCGCTATGTTATGTTTTGTAGTTGAGATAGGCAGCTGTTGTGTTAAGTTTTATCTATCTCAGCTTGTGTAAAGTTGGGGTGTCACATCGATACTCTTCGAGAGATCGACACACTTCGAGAGGTTGACGAACCATGTACATCACTTCGAGAGGTGAATGTTACTATGGACAATGATGGCGGGCATTCTGAGGAAATACCCGAGCTCGAGCCGAGACGTAGTAAGCGGGCAAGAGTTGAAAAATCATTTGGTCCAGATTTTCTAACTTACTTGTTAGAGTATGATTCGAATACTCTAACTTGTTTGACAGAAAACGAACCGGATTTTCTATCTTGTTTGATAGAGAACGAACCTAGGACGTATCGAGAAGCTATGACTTCTACGGAAGGTCCTATGTTGAAGGAAGCGATCAAAAGTGAAGTGGATTCTATCTTACAAAATCACACGTGGGAACTTATTGATCTTCCTCCAAGTTGTAAACCTTTAGGATCCAAGTGGATCTTTAAAAGGAAAATGAAACCAGATGGTTCCATCGAGAAGTATAAGGCTAGACTTGTAATCAAGGGTTACAGGCAACGAGAAGGCCTTGATTACTTCGATACGTATTCTCCTGTGACGAGAATAAATTCCATTAGGATGATCCTTGCCATAGCAGCATTGCGGAATTTGGAAGTTCATCAAATGGATGTGAAAACAGCTTTCTTAAATGGTGAGTTAGATGAGGAAATCTACATGGACCAACCCGAAGGGTTTGTGGTTCCAGGCCAAGAAAAGAAAGTGTGTAAATTAGTTAAATCGCTCTATGGTTTGAAACAAACGCCTAAGCAATGGCACGAGAAGTTTGACCACTCGATGTTAACTAATGGGTTTAAAATAAACGAAAGTGACAAATGTATCTACGTTAAGGAAACGGTAGATGGCTATGTCATTCTTTGTTTATATGTGGATGATATACTCATCGTTGGTAGCAATGATCGAATGATCAAATCTACCAAGAACATGTTAAATGCAAGATTTGACATGAAGGATATGGATTTGGCTAATTTAATCCTCGGGATTAAGATCATTAAAAGACCTGATGGTCTTGTGTTGAGCCAATCTCATTATGTTGATAAAATCCATGAAAAGTTTAACAAGGATGATAATCAATTGGTAAAAACACCATTTGATACAAACTTTCAACTGACCAAAAACCACGGACAGTGTATTTCTCAAGTAGAATATGCCCGGGTTATTGGTAGTTTGATGTATCTTATGAGTTGTACAAGGCCAGATATTGCCTTCGCGGTTAGTAAGCTTAGTAGGTATACTAGCAATCCCGGTGAAATGCACTGGAAGGAAATAGTAAGAGTCATGAGATACTTGAGGTATACTCGTGATCTCGGACTGCACTATGAAAGATATCCTGCTGTACTCGAGGGGTATAGCGATGCGAGCTGGATATCTAACATTAAGGATTCTAAATCCACGAGTGGTTATGTGTTTACACTAGCCGGTGCAGCCGTTGCGTGGAAATCTTCCAAGCAAACAGTAATAGCTAGATCCACAATGGAATCTGAAATGATTGCCTTGGACAAATGCTGTGAAGAGGCTGAATGGCTACGTCATTTTCTGGAAGATATTCCAAGTTGGGAAAGACCTGTACCTCCAATTTGTGTGCATTGTGATAGTCAAGCAACAATTGGTAGAGTAAAGAGTCATATGTATAATGGTAAGTCTAGACATATGCGTCGTAGACATAACACCATTAAACAACTCCTGGCAACTGGTGTTGTCTCGATTGACTTCGTGAGGTCAATAGACAATATAGCGGATCTGCTAACCAAAGGGTTGAGCAAAGAAGTTGTCGAGAGGTTGGCACGAGGAATGGGTCTAAAGCCCTTGAGCTAACACTTCCATAGTGGATACCCACCTAGCTGGCACATAGGTTCAATGGGACAACTAAATTATGGAGTAGCGTGTCACTGTGGGGGTTCCGGACTCCCTACCACTCCTCGTTAAAACAGTGACTCCCGATCGAGGCTAGCACATTAGTGCTTTAATGATTCGATTGTTGAATTGAGATGTGCTAAGTGCGCAAAGTCAATTAACATGGGTTGAGTTGCGGGAAACTCGAGAAAGAATCACTTATGTGAGAGAGAAGTGTGGGTCGCTTCAAAGGAGAATTGAATTGGGCTTAATTCTTTAGAAACTCTTGCAGAACCAGGCAGGTGTCCCACAACCAAAATGGGCACAATCATGAGAACAGGACGTGGTTGGATGGTTCCTGTGTGAGATTTGTCAATGTCTACACAAACGGCAGTCGGTTCAAAGACATCGCGTTCTACCGTACAGCTAGTAGGGTATATAGATCTCACGAGGCAAGGTTCAGAGGGTTACACCTACCTCTGTTATGCAGGAATCAACCGTTGAACGCAGTTGTTTCCGATTTCAAAATTCCCTTGAAAATCAATTTTCATTCATGTGGGGGATTGTTGGAAAAATAGCTTTAAAATGGCATTTAAGTGGTCATTTTGTGGTACAATTTAGAGTGGGGTCCACTACCGATTTGGGTCAGGTCAAACTGGATTCGGGTTCTTCGTAGTGAGACGAAGAGATCCATATATTGTACGCTCAAAATGGATAATGGGTGAATGAGAAATTGTTTCTCAAAGTAGACCCATGTGAGATGGAATTTTAAGTGAGAAAAAGCTTATTAGCTTTGTCCCACATTGGTTGGGAATGAAGATTTGCCCCACTATAAATACAAGAGCCTTTTTAAGGCCAATTGACTTGTATGGCATAGAGGCTCTCTCTCGCGCGCAGGTGGTACAAATCAAATCCCAAAATGAGTTCGAAAAGGCATGAACTCGTGTGCGCCGGCACCTGCGGGCACGAATGTCGTTCGGAAAAGTGGCTGGCCTTGCGGGCTAAGTTATGCCAAAATTCCGAACAAGTTTTCCATCTCAGTGCACGTAAGTTCGAGGCATCAAGACGAACTGACCTCTCGCGAGAGGTAGTTTGATGTCTCGAAGCTCAGCGGAGTCGACCTCTCGAAGGTCGTTCGCGTGCAAGCGCGCGCGTCCGATATCTCGCGGACCAGTGCGATGTCTCGATGTCGGCACGATGTCTCGAAGCTTGCACTTCTCGATGTCTCGCGGCACGGGCATGTCTCGAGCTATGTCTCGATGGTTCACAGACTGGACCATGTCTCGCACGATGACTCCAGTAACCTCTCGAACGCGACGTTTCACCTACTGTGTCCATTCAGAAATGACTCTTGGCATTACGGAATTAATTTGATTAATTTCAATCATTATTTTCAGAGTTATTTCGTTAATAATGGACTTGGTAGTGTGTGTAAGTGTTGGTTAAATGGCAGAATTAAAATTCTTCTAGTGGGAGGAGGTTACAAATGGATTATTAATGTCATGATTAATGCTATGATCCATTTCCTCCACTATATATTCGTTGTGAGCAGCAGGTTTGGAAGACACCAAGAACACACTGCAACACACTGTTTTCTCCTCAAAACTCTGCTCACATTCCTTCTAGCCACCTGCGTTGAACCTACGTTCCTAGTTCGCCGGATCCAAGTTCGGGTGCTCGAACGATTGGATCGTAGTACGTTTTATCCTGGGAAACCTAGACCGCAACGCTCCAGCACCCTGGGAGGTGGTAAATAAGGTTTTAAGGAGAGTGGCAACACGACTCGTGCTTCCAAACACCCAAGTTCGTCCGGATTTCATCCTCAACCGTAGTTCAGATTTTTGTAACCTTGTGTAGGTTCATTTTCTGTACTTATTATCCTTCTTGGATAATTTTCTGTTGTATTTCCATTTTTCTTTGTATTTTCGAGATCAGACTTCTATCAGCTGTACCTCATGCGGCGACACACTAGACGCACCCCAAGGCATGGAAATAGGACCAGCAGGCTGCACATTAGTGAGAGAGACAAACGGAACACAGTTTCATCAAGTCGTACATGATGACAGATGGAAATTTGGTTAGTCGTTAAGTTCAAACAACGATAGCCATGATAGGGGTCAAGGTAACCCAGAAACACACACGGGGCAGACCGAAACTGAAGTTTATTTTTGGTGTACGGACGAAGCATAGGAAAACATAAGCAACAAAATACACGTAGAAAGAATATAAGGGCGACGACCGATGCAAATGAGAATGGAGACTATCATTATCTAAAATGCGAGTCGGCATTTTATTGATGAAGTATATGGCCGTCTCAAACGCGTAATCCCAAAAACGAGCAGGAATCGACGCGTGGGCCATTAAGGCCAAACCAGTCTCAACGACATGCTGGTGCCTACGCTCCACTCGACCATTCTGTTCGTGGGTGTAGGCACACGACTGCCTATGAACAATACCAAGAGACGCGAGAGTGCGACCCAACTTTTTGTATTCTCCCCCCAGATCGGACTAAATAGATAAGATTTTATAGGAAAATAATCGTTCAACCATAAGACGAAACCGATCAAACACAACGTACAAATAAGACTTCGCACGAAGAGGATAAAACCAGACAAACCGAGTATAATCATCCATAAACAAGACGAAATATTTATAACCATTAAATGAAAGAAAAGGCGCAGGGCCCCAAATGTCTGTGTATATCAACTCTATTCGAAACACACGGCAAGGGAAACCGAGAGGATTTCCCCAACTGACAAGTAGAATAAATTTGAGATAAATCCCTAACACTAGAATTAGAAACATAACATAACTTCAAAACTTGACGCAAGATTCGAAGATGCGGATGGCCAAGTCGCTTATGCCACACCGACGAGGAGACACGAACAGCAGCTAACACAGTGGGATTGGACCGAACGGGCCACGAATAGAGACCACCCGAAGAGTGTCCTTTATAGAGAACCGCCTTGGTTATGAGGTCCTTCACAAAGAAATAGCAAGGGTGGAATTCAAAAAACACATTATTATCACTCGCGAACTTCTGAACAGATAACAACGAAGTAAAAAGGCCAGGAACATGCAAAACATCAGATAAACTAAATGACCTAGACGAAGTGGCTAACGAAGCAGAACCAACGTTAACAATGGGCATACCTATGTCGTTACCTACATGGAGACAGTCCGTTCTAGAGTACCCAGTAGAAGCGGACAAAACTGACAAGTCCAACGTAGCATGGTGTTTAGCACCTGTATCTGGAAACCATTTATGTGGCGCCACAGAGTCAGAATCATTAGCAGAATACGCTATGTGTGCCTGACGACCGGAGTGTCTGCATACCACTGGTAACAAGCTAGCGCCGAATGCCCAGCCACGTTGCAGATTTGACAGCGAACACCCTACTGCTGCGACCGGCTACGGCCCCGACGACCTCTACCAGAACCCCGCTACTGCGACACAAACTAACCACCACCAGAACGACCGCCACGCCGAATAGCCAACGCAGACGGACTCACCAAATCACCATCATCACAAATAAAATCCTGCGAAATTAAAAAATCAGAGAGTTCAGTGAGAGACGCCGGTTCTTCCTTGGTGAGCGTCGCAACTACAGGGCGGTACTCCGAGCGCAACCCTCTAAAAATATAGAGGTTCTGATCATCTAACCCAACCGGATGATCGGCCAGGGCGAGGTCCTCAATCAGCATCTGCACACGTCCTAGGTAATCATCAATGGATGAGTTACCTTGGCAGAGAACTTGCAACTGGCCAACGAGACGCAACGTCCGTGCCCTAGTCGACGAACCGAAACTTCCTTCAATAGCTAACCAGAGCTGTCGCGACGTAGATTGATCCACCGCCAAGTGCATGACCTCTTCAGACATGGAGGAGATGAGCATCGAAAGAATGGCTTGGTATTGCCTAAGACAAGCACAGGCGGACAGCAGCAGCAGACATCGCACTCTCCATAGCAGCCGGTGTAGGTGGGTCCGGTAAGGCAACAACAGCCGGACAAACAGAGGTGTCGTCAACAAAATCAAGAAGACCTTGCCCATTCCAAAATGGCAATAGTTGAGTTCGCCAAAAAAGATAGTTGCGAGACGTGAGTTTAATCGACACAAAGTGATGTGCCAAGGTGAGAGAATTGCTAGCCACGATGGGGCGGGGGAAACGGAGTCGGAAAGAGTCCGCTCGGAAGAGTCTTCGGCAGAGTTGTCTTGTAAACCCGATGTAGGAGCTGCCATAGCAAATAGAAAGAAAAAAAAAACCTAAGTCTACTGATACCAGATGAGGTTTGAATCGTCTGTGTAATTAACCACAAGATTAGAAGATATAAAACATAAGGAAAACAGTAGTAACATAACACAAATACTAGACTGCCTAACAATTTTTTTTATTTTGTTTTTTATATTTACTTTCGGCCACTGTTTTATCTAGAAACGGTGGCGGAAAGTAAAACGCGTTTTTTTGTAAAAATGACAACCGTTATATCTTACAACAGTAGCGGGTTGTTGATCAATTATTTATAAAATTGACACTGTAATATTTTTTAAATAATACACTACCGTTCTTGTAAGGACGGTAACTAAATGTCAGTCTTATATGTTCTTTTTTGTACTAATGATACTTTAGCATGGCAGGCACCCTTGTGTTGGTGTCTGCGGCGGTAGCATCCCCTTTGTTTTGGATTCTTGCCCATTGGGTTTAGAACTTGTTATTTAATTGTCTCTTTTTATATATTAAATTGGAAGTTATAACTAGTCTCAATTGTTAGAATTTGGGGGTGTTACAAGTTAGTATCAGAGCCATAGGTTGAACTCCTAGGGATTATTAAGGATTGATTTTAAGAGCCTATGACTAGGGATGACAAATCGTCGGGGGCAGGTTCGGGGAATTATTTCGGGGATCGGGGGTGGGGATGGGAAGAAATTCCTCATCCCCGTTGGGGGCGAGGACGGGGACGGGGAGGGTATTCCCCACCCAGACCCCGCTCCCCGATACATGCCCCGTCACCGATTTATCGTATAATATTATATTATATTTTATATGATATTATATATATATACACACAGACACACACACACACACAAAGTATATAAGAAATTAAAAGTTAAAACCCTAGACCCAATGACCATTAGTGCTTTCTTTATTGGATATGCACAATCGTCTAAGGGTTATAGGTTTTATTGTCTATCTCATACTACTAGGATAATGGAATCAAAGAATGCTAAGTTTCTAGAAGATGACTTAATTAGTGGGAGCAATCGATTTAAGGACTTAGCCCCTTCGTTTGATCATACGAGCTCTCAGCCTTCTACGTCATCTATTGGTGTTGTGCTTATTCGCAGTGCTCTTCTAGTTCTGCCTACAGATATACCGCCCACTATTGAGATTCCACAAGCTGTTGAGGCTCAGCCTTTGGAAGAACCAGTTCTGGACTTACAGCAACCCCCTGAACCGAATTTTGAGCCAATGGTTGAACCAATTCAGGATTTACAACAAGATCCTGAACTGATGCAGACTGAGCCAATTCAAGAACTGCTCCCAGTTCCTGAAGAGGTTGTTGCCCCACAGCCTGTGCAAGGTGGTGGAGATCTAACTTTAAGACGGTCTACACGGGTAAGGGGATCAGCACTTCCTAGTTATTATGTTTCGTGTCTACAAGAATCTGACATAGGAGCCAAAAATGATCCTGAAACATTTTTTCAAGCAACAAATTGTGCACAGTCTAACTTATGGCTTGAAGTCATGAAGGATGAGATGAATTCTATGAAGAGCAATGGGGTTTGGGATCTTGTTGAGTTTCCTAATGAGGCCAATGCCATTGGCTGTAAATGGGTTTTTAAAACTAAAAGAAACTCATTAGGCAACATTGAGAGATACAAGGCCATACTTGTTGCAAAGGGATTTACACAAAATGAATGAATCGATTACAAGGAGACATTTTCTCATGTATCAAAGAAAGATTCATTTCGAGTCATACTGGCTTTAGTTGCACATTTTAATCTTGAATTGCAACAAATGGATGTGAAAACTGTTTTCCTTAATGGTGATCTAGAAGAGGAGGTTTACATGAAACAACTTGAAGGTTTCTCTTCTAGGGGTGGTGAGAATTTAGTCTGTAAGCTTAAGAAATACATATACGGTTTAAAAAAAACTTCCCGTCAATGGTATATCAAATTTGATGGGGTAATTTCTTCATTTGGTTTTGTTGAAAATCCCTTGGATCCTTGTATATACCAGAAGGTGAGTGGGAGTCGAATATGTTTTCTTCTTTTATATGTGGATGACATCTTACTTGCCACCAATGATAAGGGGATGCTTCGTGATGTGAAACAATTTCTCTCTACGAACTTTGACATGAAGGATATGGGTGATGCCTCTTATGTTATTGGCATTAAAATTCAAAGAGATAGATCCCGGGGCTTACTAGGTTTATCTCAAGAAAGCTATATAAGCAAAGTTTTAGAAAGATTTCAGATAAAAAATTGTTCACCTTGCGTTGCTCCCATTGCAAAGGGGGATAAATTTAGTTTGGACCAATGTCCGAAAAATGATTTGGAGAAAGAATCCATGGAGAACATCCCTTATGCTGCAGCGATTGGGTGTCTTGGATATATCCAAGTCTGTACAAGGCCAGACATTACTTTCGCGGTTGGAATGCTCGGACGTTACCTGCACTCTTAGAGATAAGAACCAAGGAAAGCCATCTCGCTGGAATGTGGGCAACCATTGCACTGGCCTTCGAAAAAGCGTAGAACTCTACTTGAAGTCGGTTGTCCACGCGAAATGATCCTAGGAGATGGGAAAACAACAGAGGGGGTGAGCCGCTTCGCTAGGGTTTAAGTACCCATTGCACCGACCTTCGAAAAGCATGGAGATCCATGTGAAGTCGGGTGCCTGATTACGTTACCCTAGGGAGTGAGAAGAAAGAGGAATCGCCCAAAGCCATTGGCGGTGAGTGGTCCATGCCCCTACCCTCACTTATCTTACTTGTTGGGCTTTGGCGTTTGGTTGGAAGGGTTGATTAATGAGTGTACATCGTTCCAACTAGTGGGATCGGCTTGAAGGCCCTAGTTAAATAAGATGTGAATATAATTTGGTTTGCATGCTTGAACATGATGTGAGAGGTGTGTTCCCGTTGCTTAAATGTATATCTATGAAGGGTTTTTGCTTCTCGGAAATATTTCTTGAGTTGTATGGCATCTAGCCAACATTCTTTGTAGATAGCATGAAGGATTTCCCCCTCTCCGGTAGCCCTCGCATTCATTTTTGATTGACCGAAGGTCCAAGTTGAGTAAGCATAGTTATCTTGGGGAACTTATCTGCTCATGTTGAATTGTCTTGCTTGAGGGCAAGCAAGGTTTAAAGTGTGGAAACTTGATAAGCTCCCAAGATAACTAGGAATTAAGGTCTATATCGAGGTGAATTGATAGTAATTAGTGTCCTTTTGTGACTAACCTATGGCATTTTATGCTCTAATGTGTACACCGCGTGCAAAGCTATCTCTTGTGTGTGTTTTAGAATGCTTTACAGGTCCCGAGTGCCACTCGACAAGGTATAAGGACATAACGGACATTTTGAAACAAAGAAGAAGCCCCGGGACGGCCGGAGGGTGCATCCACGTGTGGGGCCAACATGGAACAAATCCAGTGTGTGTCCACAAGGCACTCCATGCGTGGATATGCACGTGGACAAGAGATGCGGAAAGAAAATTAATGAGGGCAATTTTGGGAAGGCTATTTAAGGAAGCTAGTTAAAAATTTCCATGAGGTTGGATCATTTGGGGAGTTTTACATTTTTACATTTACAATTCTTAGTAGAGAGCATTTTAGAGAGAAAAACACCTAGAGTTCCAATTTGTTGAATGATTGAAGATCAAAGTTGATTTGAAGATTGTAATTCATATTTCCTAGGTGAATTCTACTTTTAATCACATTCTAATTTCCATTCCTATTTCAATTTACATTCTTCTAGATTGAATTAGGCTTTATGATTTTGAATCTATTAATATGTGTGGCTAATTCTTTCTAGGGATTGAATTGTGTGAAGTTATGCTTGCCTAGTGTGATTTCTCATTTCTAATTGTGGAATTTGTTTCATTTTATGTTGGAGATCTACTCTTGTCTTTGATTGTTGAATTGACTTGATCCTAAGTTGATTTGGCCAATCTCTTAGGAGTTTGAGATCTTGATTCAATCATGATTGTTGATTTGAGTTAAGAAATAGCTTTTGCAACCTTAGATCCTATGGAATTCCATGTTTGGAATAGTAGGAATGTATGTGTGAATCTTATGTGTTCGATAAAATATCTCTTAGGGCTTTTGGTTACTAAGCAAAGTTCTCCTAAGCCTAAGAAGCCTTTGTACACTAATGTGGAAGAGGATTATGAGATCACACTCTTGAATAGCCAACATAATTAAATCAATCTTTCACTACTTAAGACACGCCGTGAGGCATCATAACTAGCACAATTCACTCCCTTGTTTATTACAATTTGTCATTTCATATTTGTTTACTTCACTTGATTACACTCTCCAATTGCAAATGTTACTTTACACATACCTCGACAACCTCACATGTTCCATTATGCATTTATTTGAATAAAAGCTAAGCAATCTTCTGCGTTACCTCCTTCGAGATCGACACTCGGGGAGTCTTGACTCTTCGTTTTAACTTTCATCCGCCTCACCCTAAACCCATCTTTCATTTGGCTTAGCTAGTAAGTAAGAAATTGCCAGGCCCTCTGTAAACGAGTTCCCCGTAAATCATCCAGCCGCCTCGTAAATCCTTTTCTTGGGATTTCGCTTAACGCTGGGAAATGTGAATCTTGTGTTACTGAAATTAAAAAAACAATATATTGGCGTTCTGATGAAGTTTCACAAATATCAGTAAATGAAGTTAAAAATTTTGATAGTGCTTATTACATATAGTTGAAATTACCAAAGAATGCAACACTTGACAATGGCTTTTGGAGCTTCTCGCATGCGAAACATTGAAAAATCGCAAAATAAAAACTACTGTGGAATTTACAAAAGTGTAATGTAATTTTAAAATTGTAATTTGTGTAGGTTAAAAGCCCTGTAATTGTATTTAAATGATTTTTAAATAATTTCGTATTATTTTGTTTAGGGATAAGGGTCAAATAGACCCTCAAACTATAATGATTTGTGCAATTAGGCCATCCAACTTCAAAAAGCTTCAATTAAGCCCTCAAACTTGTTATTTTGGAGCAATCAAACCCTCTAACCTATTTGTGACCTGTAATTACAGGTTAATTAAAGTTTCGGCGAAGCTCCGGCCAACCTCCGACCAAATTCCGGCGATGCTCAACCAAAATGACTGAAAAAAACTCTAGACTCCAAGTCACCATTTCAGTATAATTTATTCCTTGAGCTTCGTGCCTATCTGTACCCCAAGACTATTTACATGTTCTCCTCTCCATACGCAAACGCAATGCTCGCCGAAACAACCCCAAACTCCATGTCGCCATTAAGAGCCATGCACATCCATCATAGTAAAACAACACCAAATAATACCTACAGACTAAACTCATCCACCCCAAACTCAAGAGAAATAAATTCAACATACTCAGAGTACATGTATATGCATACACTCAAAGTAAAATACTAACAGTAAAGCAAACACACAAATGAACCCAAGATTGAGAAGCAGAAGTAGTAAATCCTGCAAGTGACCATGCTTTGTATATAGAAAAAATACACACAGATATACACAAGAACACCATACTGGAATTGGAGTGGTACCATTTGTCTCCCCATATTATATTCCCAGCTAGTGAAAAGAAAAAGAAGAGCTTCCTCTAGAGAGAGAAAGAGGGGGAAAGGAACGAGAGAATTGTTATAACCTAAGAAGATGGAGGAGGAGGAGCTTCTTCTTCTTCTTAGCCAGCCGAGAGAGAGGGAGGGAGAGACCGACGAGCTTATTCTCCTTCAACTCCGGCGTGGGCTTCCCCGACGAAGACCCAAGGCAGCGAGCTCGGGTGATGGCGGACAGTGGTAGAAGGCTGATGGCGGTGGCCAAGGCGAGCACGTCGACGGCAACCAATCTTGTTTGGCGACGGCGAGAACTGTGGGTGATTGTTCGTCGGAGTTGACCTAAACTCTAGTTGGCCTGCAATCACAGGTCACAAATAGGTTAGAGGGTTTGATTGCTCCAAAATAACAAGTTTGAGGGATTAATTGGAACTTTTTGAAGTTAGAGGGTCTAATTGCACAAATCAGTATAGTTTGAGGGTCTATTTGACCCTTATCCCTTTTGTTACGTGGTATTTTTTGTAAAATTATTTTGTATTAGAAATCAAGATGAACTTTAATTTTAGGATTAATATTGAATTATATTTCGATTTGTTTTAAAAATTTTATAAATAGAAACGACGTCTATTTTTTAAAAAAAAAAAACGAAGTCGTATCATTTATTTACAATGTTGCCTACATCAACGTGGAAAAATAACCGATGTTGTATGTCTAAAATAACCAACGTTAAAAGTGTTTTCTGTAATAGTGATACATGTTTAATTATTATTTGATTTTGGCACTGCAACTCTTTATGACTCTTATGTTTCTGAATAATGGAGAATTTTGGAGCCAACCTCTAGGAAAGGGGGTAAGTGTTAAGACTTAACTCGGGAAATGTGGTTAGAATGAAATCTTTTAGAAGAACTTAGATCCCTTTTAAGTTCAACTTAGCGTCAGGAGTGCACTATTGGTGTTCAAGACAGATTGTTTGGTTTGAACGAAGCTAAAGTCTTGCATACTTAAGATCTTTTAAGGCCGAGGAATTTATAATTAAGGAGAAAAATGAGTAAAAAGGAACTTTGGTTTGCAAAAAGACTCGAACCCGTGTATTAACCTAAAAAAGGCGAGACTTAACCAATTGGATTAAGAAGCAGATTTAGTTAACACTTGCACTAGTGCAAACTAATGATGATTCGAGTTTGGATTTGGTTGGAATGGAACTTCAAATAGGATTGAAAATTCTATTATTCAGCACCATTTAAGCATTGACGCCACGGATCTCTGCAACTTGCGACCTAGCCATTGTAGGGGTATATTGTTTAGAGTTCGTCTCTTTCTTTCCCCAATTTGTTAACCAAACTCTAGCCTCTTTTTTTATTATTCTAGCAGAACCCAGCATCTTGTGAACTTCTCTATTTCTTCTTGACCAATTCCTTACAATTCCCTTATTTTCATTGGCATCCTACCCATAATTCCGCATTAAATCCCATCATTTTCCTCCAAGTATCGCGAAGAATTCTTCCAAGTTGTACATCAAGAAGTTTATACAAGTCAAGTATCTTCAAGGACAAGAATCTCAAGAGGAAAAGCAACAAATTGGAGAAGTAGCGTTAACAGTTTAAGATATTCAGTTATTAGAGGTAGAACATTCTATCTTGGTCACTTTTCGGACAAAGTAAATAATAGTTTGCATTTCCAAGGATTTATGGATAATACTTGTGGTTGATGAGGTAGCACACCCCGAGTTAGTAAAGAAATTTTATAAGACGCCAGCTCGGATTAAAAGGAAGTTAGCATGATTAAACCTCTAGTAAAGAGAACTAGGAATGAGTTGAACCCCACTAAGTTGACAAAATGGATTGACCTACCACTAAGAGAAGTGGTCATGCATGATAAGGAAAGTTGGACAGTGATATAATGATGATTAGGATTAATAATTAAGGGTATGATTGTTATAATGTTGCTATGATTAGTTATTGATAATAGTGATCCCATGATGATGATGATGTCATG
>CM008332.1:14117480-14133083 GCA_002525835.2 Ipomoea batatas
TAAAACGGGGATAACCTTTCCATTGCGCATAAAACTTTGTCTTCATCTTGTGAGGTATCGGACCTAAACATCCTAAGTCCAGTACACACGAGAGGTCAAAAAAGATTTGCAAAATCTTATACAAGTCTATTCACCCCCACCCCCTCTAGACTTGTACCCCATCCCCTTGGGACCAACAATTGGTATCAGAGCTAGTTCTCTGATCGATATAAACCTTTGTTTATATTGCCTAGAGATCCTTCTTTGAAAAAAAAATCTTTTAAAAAGTTTTCAAAGCACGAGATAATTTTCAAAATGGACAGCATGTTGTCGAGACATCTTCTCTTTGATCTTAGCAGGTTCGATGACTGGAAAACACGCATGCTTGCGTACTTATCAGCCCTCCATGATGAGATGGCCGAGGTTATATCAACTGGACCAGTCAAAATCCTGATGGTCAACACTGCCGCAGGACAAACCAAAGACACACCAAAGTACGTACCAAAACCTAAGGAAGAATGGACAAGTGATGATAGGAAGAGAAGCAATCTTGACAACATTGCCAAGGATATTCTCTTCAGAGCTATTGACGAAACCATCTTCCCACGAGTAAGAAAGTGCACCACGGCAAAAGAGGTATGGGATACTTTGATGTTAATTGGTGAAGGTGACGAACAGGAAAAGGAGAACAAGCTCACTGTGGCAATGAAGAAGTTCGAAGACTTCAAGATGAAGCCAGGAGAGAGCATCGACAGCAAGGAATCTCGGTTCATGAAGCTGTCAACCGAGATTAGTGATCTCAAGAAGGAGATCCCACAAAAGGAGCTAAACCTGAAGGTCTTACGAGGCCTTACCAAGGAGTGGGAGATGAAGGTGATCACAATGCGTGATCACAATGCGCGATCACAGGGATTTGAAGAACACCACAACCGATCAACTATTCAGAGATCTCAAAGCCTTCGAATTTGAGATGTTTCCGAGAGATGAGGACGTGGTGGATAGACGGAATGTGGCACTAGTTGCTGATCAACCATCCACCTCCTCAAGGTCAGACCCTAATCCCACAAACCTTTTATCTGATGAACAATTTGCTCTTTTTATGAGAAAATTCAGGAAGTTTATGAAGAAGACACCTGAGAGTAATACAAGTTCACCTTCCTCCTCAAGAAGGAAAAATGAAAGATATCCATCCCGAAGGACGGAGGAAGAAAACCAAGGTCTATGCTACAACTGTAGGAGACCGGGGCATTTCAAGGCCGAATGTCCTTATCCACCAGTAAGCAAATATCAATGCCAAGAAGGAAAGGATTCCAAGAGGAAAGAGGAATCCAGGGAGAAGCTAACACAAGGAGGCTTCAATAGTTCATCAAAGACACATTCGCGCAGGAAGGCGCTTGTGGCTGAGGAACTTGAGAAGGCAATCGAGGAGTCTGAGACATCAAGCTCCAGCGAGAGCAGCAGCAACTCAGAGGATGAGAGGGGGCTCATCTGCTTATACACTACAGAAGATGAGGATCAATTCCTGATGGTAATCAACAATGAGGTAACCTCTACTTCTACATCTCGCTGCTCTATCTCCATTTCTCAATGTTCTTCTTTTAGAAGCGATGAGGATCCCTTTGAGACCATGGAATTACTCAGGAGGGACCTCAACATCGCTAATAACACTCATGCTAAAGTTCTGGAAGAAAACAACAGGCTAATTGCTGAAAGAGAAACGCTTAAGAATGTCTCGAAAGAGAACTCGAAGCTAACTCTTAAAGTAAGCAACTTAGAAGTTGAAGTAATCCAACTTAAGGAAGAGTGCAAAGCTCGTGAGGCTAGAGAGCTTAATCTTAGAGAGGTTATTGCATCATATACTAATTCCTCCAAAGTTGTGGAGAAAATGGTAAATGATCATAGACCTACAAATGATAGAACCGGACTAGGGTTCCGTCAGAACTGTCTCTCGAGAGATAAATAGACCAATGGTTTGGGAACTTCAATAAATGGAGGATCTCAGCCCAAACCAAATAAAGGTCATAAAGGACCAACAGAAAAGACCAGAGTAGCTATCCATAAACCGTCCCTATACACCAGCAATGGAAAGTATAGGAAAGCTACGAAGAATGGCCGAGTGAATAATATCGAGAGA
This sequence comes from Ipomoea batatas, assembly GCA_002525835.2. Lineage (NCBI taxonomy): Eukaryota > Viridiplantae > Streptophyta > Magnoliopsida > Solanales > Convolvulaceae > Ipomoea > Ipomoea batatas. The sequence continues at coordinate 14,119,594 of CM008332.1, forward strand.
TCACCTAGCTATCTCTCGCAAGGCCATTCTGAGTACAAAAGAAGCTACATTCCATATAATGCGCCTCAAGGCAAATATGGAAGGTCTGAGATCCATAGAGTTAGGAAATCACGGGTGGAGGGAGGCAGACACTACCCATCTGATGAGGATTGGTCAGAAGAATATGAACTGTGGAACAAACCCCAGTTTCAACGGTACCACATGACCAAAAAGGCTATGAAGGGCATGGTGCGTAAATTCGAGGTCAAGCCTCAACCTAAGTTGATTTATGCACCTAAGAGGCCCAGAGTTTTTGCTAGCATTCCTTATGATTATCAATCGTATAACGGCTACATTGCACCTAGGCCTGGAGTAATGGGCCCAAGGTATAAATGGATGCCTAAACTTACTAGCCATTCAGGACCCAAAGTTTGGGTACCTAAATCTACTTGATTTGCATACAGGACACCAGGGACGTATGGTTTATTGACAGTGGATGTTCGTGACATATGACGGGAAATCTAACTTTACTAGAGAACATCCATCCTATCGAAGGTCTCTTGGTGACATTTGGAGACAACGAGAAGAAAGGACGCGCGAAGGCTGTTGGTGAGATTCATAAGAATGAATTGGTGATCAAGGAGGTATCCTACGTTGAAGGACTCAAGTTTAACCTCCTTAGCACGAGCCAATTCTGTGACAAGGGCTACAAAGTTATCTTCACCAAAAGCAAGTGCCGGATAATACAAGAGGAATCTCTCGAAGTCGTCCTGGAAGCAGCAAGGAAAGGAAACATGTACATAGTCGATTGGAGATCTGCCAAACCATCCCTATGTATGCTAGCAAGGAGCAAAGAGGACTTATGCTGGGATTGGCATAGTAAGCTGAGCCACCTGAACTTCAAAACCATCAACAAGCTTACTAAGAGGAATCTTGTGGAAGGACTGCCCAAAGTTACGTTTCGAAATGACAGGATTTGTGAGGCATGTCAACGTTGCAAACAGACCAAATCCCCTTTCAAAACCAAAGCCGAGACATCATCCACTAGACCATTAAGTCTCCTTCACATGGACTTATTTGGCCCAGTGGATCCACCCAGCATGAGAGGAAGGAAGTACACTCTTGTGGTAGTAGACGACTACACAAGATTCACCTGGACCGTGTTCTTAACCAAGAAGAGCGAGACAAAAGTTGCCCTACCAAACCTTTTGAAGCAAGTTCAAGTTGAAAAGGATGTCTCGATACTAAAGATTCGGTCAGATCAAGGTGGAGAGTTTGTTAATCAAGTGATCGAGAGCTACTGCAACGAGAACGGGATTCATCATCAACTGTCAGCTGCTCGAACACCTCAACAGAACGGGGTTGCTGAAAGGAGAAATAGAACTCTCAAGGAAGCAGCAAGGACCATGATCTCACAAACCAACATATCACAAGGATTTTGGGCAGAAGTAGTCAACACAGCGTGCTATACCCAAAATCGGTCCTTGATCGTGAAAGGAGTTGGAAAGACTCCATATGAGTTGTGGAATGGGAGAAAACCGAATGTAAGCTACTTCCATATATTCGGGTGCAAGTGTTACGTTCACAACAGTAGAAAGACTCAGCTAAGAACCTTTGATGAAAAGGCAGATGATGGAGTATTTCTGGGATACTCATCGACAAGTAAAGCTTTCAGAGTCTTCAACAAGCGGAGATTGGTGGTTGAAGAATCCATACATGTCTCTTTTGATGACAGAGCATCGACAGATCAACCATCAAAGTCAATAGAAGCAGCTGGAAGTTTTGAGGAAGGTCAGCCGGAATCGATTGAGAGATCAGACTTAACTCTCGATGGGAAGCAGCCGATAGTTCGAGACGTAGCGGAACTCCAGTCAGAATCGGATGATGAAGAGCCTACCAAGAAGGATGCTTCTAACTCAGTTGATTCAATCCAGATCATAGATGATCAACCCTCATCTCAGCTTACAACGGAGGTATCAACTGAGGAACCACAACCCGATCTAAGATGGCTGAGGAGTCACCCCGCTGATCAAGTGATTGGAAATGTACGTGACAGAATTCAAACCAGATCAACATACAGGGAAAACATGTTTGCTTGCTTTCTATCTCAAATAGAGCCTAAGGTGATTGATGAGGCTCTAAGTGATCCAGATTGGGTGCAAGCCATGGAAGAAGAACTTTATTAGCTTGAGAGGAACGATGTTTGGGAACTAGTTCCGAGACCTCATCATCAAAATGTCATTGGCACGAAGTGGGTTTTCAGAAACAAGATGGATGAGGATGGAGTCATTGTTAGGAACAAGGCCAGACTTGTTGCTAAAGGTTATTGCCAGGAGGAAGGGATAGATTTTGATGAAACCTTCGCTCCGGTGGCACGTCTCGAAGCCATACGCATCTTTCTCGCATATGCCGCCTTCAAAGACTTCAAAGTGTATCAAATGGATGTCAAGAGCGCTTTTCTGAACGGACTTCTTGAAGAAGAGGTGTACGTTGAACAACCTCCGGGTTTCTTGAAGGACGTGGGAGCTGACAAAGTATACAAGTTGAAGAAGGCACTTTACGGCTTGAAACAAGCTCCGAGAGCTTGGTATGACACTTTATCCTCTTTTCTACTTCAATGTGGGTTCACCAAAGGCCTAGTAGACAAAACATTGTTTAGAATTAAGGATGGTGATCATATCTTATTGGTGCAAATCTATGTGGACGATATCATCTTTGGGAGCACCAATCCAGACTTGTGCGAGAAATTCTCCAGTTTAATGAAAGGGAAGTTCGAGATGAGCATGATGGGAGAACTCAACTACTTCCTTGGACTACAAGTGAGACAACTGAAGGAAGGTATTTTCATCAACCAGGAGAAATACACCAAGGATCTGCTAAGGAAATACAATATAGAAGGAAAATCTTCAGTCAAAGTACCCATGGGAACCTCTCTACGCATCGATGTCGACAGTGAAGGTCGAGAGGTCGATCAGACTACGTATCGAGGTATCATCGGATCTCTTCTTTATTTAACTGCCAGTAGACCAGATATATCCTTTGCAGTAGGTGTATGTGCTAGATTTCAGGCAAGTCCTAAGGAGAGTCACTTAAATGCATCTAAAAAGATTCTTAGATATCTCAAGGGTACGCAAAGTGTTAGACTTTGGTATTCGAGAGGTGGATCTTTCGAGCTAATGGGTTATTCAGATGCGGACTTTGCCGGGTGTAAAATAGATCGAAAGAGCACATCAGGGGCATGACAGTTTTTAGGTGGAAGACTTATCTCATGGTTTAGCAAGAAACAGCATTCGATAGCTACAAGTACTGCTGAGGCAGAATATGTAGCAGCTGGAAGTTGTTGTGCTCAGATTTTATGGATGAAGCAACAGTTACTGGATTATGGTGTTGAATGTAAAGAGGTTAAGATTATGTGTGACAACACTAGTGCTATAGCCATTACTCAGAATCCAGTGTTACATTCAAGGACAAAGCACATTGATATAAAGTATCACTTCATCCGAGATCATGTTGAGAAAAAAGACATAACTTTGGAATATGTTGCAACGGAGGAGCAACTAGCAGATATATTCACAAAAGCGTTATGTGAGAATAGATTCTCTCAACTAAGGTTAAATTGGGAATGATAGAATTGGGTTGAATGGTCAAATCTTATCTTCTTGTATTTAGTGCCATGAACTGTTTCGCATGTGAGGAGCGGTTTCATCAACTTTGTGGCAGCTTTGGAGTTACACAGCATTGAATGGTCATTCATATAGCATCCCGTGACTCTACAGTGCTAAGTTTTTGGGCTATAAATAGAGGGGTTTTCTCAGAAGTTTATGTCATCGACTTCTTCATGGAGAAGAAGAAAGGAAAAGACGATGTACCATTCTGGTATAGAGGTAGGAAATCAGCAGCCAAGTCCAAAGACTTTCAAGGAGAAAACTATCCAGAAGCAACGAAGGGTAAACAGATTGCGGAGCTTCCTGATAATCCAAGCAAGCATCCTATTCCCATCCAAGGTGAATGGATCCCGAAATGCGTGGAGATCCACAGTGGTGGGATACTGGAGTCAGGAGAAGAGTCCCGTATAAGTGGGACTCCTACCGCTGCACATTCCGGAAAAGGATCTCCCTCAACCAAATGGAGAACCAAGGGAAAGGGAGACGGAGCATGTGAGGAGGGCAGCAGCGGAGAGGTAGAGAAGAACAAGAAGAATTAGCCACCTCTAGTTCTGTTACTCAGCTAAATAGGATTTTAGATGGCTAGTTCTTGTTCTAACAATAGATTCCTATATGGCTCTCCAAGGCCAAACAAAAGTTTCTAGGGAATCTAATAGGATTTTGATTCATATGTAATGTATTTGGAAATCACTAAATGAACTTAAGGAAATGTTCCAAGTGATATCTTTTAGATGAATCAATCTTGTTTCTTTCATCGCAATCTGTGTTCGAAAGGTAGTTCGAGAGATACCTGTTCAGTTTGCCTACATACGTTATGTCTCGAAGAAGGGGAGTTCGAGAGATCACTTCGAAAGATAACAAACTGACTCTCTAAGTATCTCTAAATGGAGAAATAAGGAGGGTTAGGGATTAATCACTCAGGGGGAAGATCCTTAACCATATGAATGCATTGTTATTAGATGTTCCAGATCAAGACGGAGGAATAAGGAGGTTTAGGGATCAATCACTCAGGGGGAAGATCCTTAAACTAGTATCGATGAAGTGTTCACCTTCGAAAGGTGAAACTGATGAGTTCAACGGAAATATGTGGAACGGCTAATTTGGATATTAATGTTAGCCACGTGGTCCTCAGTTACTGACGGTTTTCCATGTTTAAGGGCACTATCTTGGTTAGTGGGAGCATGCTCATAAAGATATATATTATCTTATAAAACCCACTTTTAAACTGTCCCACACTTTCCCAAAAATACCCTTATCATAAGTTCCACGCTGACCGTTATAACTTATAAGGGGTATTTCGGACCTTTCAATTCTTTCAAATTAACCGGGATCTCGAGTCGGGTCAAACTCTCAACCCTACCCACATATCCGACCCAAATCCACGAGATATAAAAGTCGAAACCATCATCCTTACCCGGTTTCAAGCTCAAACCGAATACCCAAAATCCCCAAATTATATACATTGTATACATTCCCTCCAAAACATCAAAGCTTTCATCAATGGCGTCCGAATCTTCAACCTCATCTTCCGACGCATACCAGAAGGAGCTGGAACACATACGCACTCAAATCAAGCAAGTCAAGGCGGGAAGTATTCTTGACAGAAACGGTTTCGTCACTCACTCGACGAACCCAAAGATGGCAGAGAAGGTCCTGAAGAAGTTTGAGAAGGCAGGACTGATGAAGTACATGACGCATGACTACCGAACCATCCACGACCTCGACTTCACCGAATGGTTCACGAACGCTAAGGTCACAAAGGGCGAGATTGAGAGCCGCTTCAATGAGATTGATATCACGACCTCTGTTGGTGACCTAAGGGCAGCATTCGACTTTGCTGCGTCAGAGGAGGCAGTCAAGCATCTCTCGGATTACGAACTGGACAAGCAAGCTTTTTGGGACAAAATCCGATTGGAGACTGCACCGCCCAGAGCAACCTCTGCCCTCCGCAAGTTCCATTTGAAGGAGAGGTTTGCCCTTGCCGCCGACCTAATCATGAAATTCGTACTCGGCAAGGTGTTCGGAACCGATGAGATTAATCTGGACATCCTCAAAATCCTGCATGTCATCTGGAACAACAATCCAATGGACTGGGCGCACATAATCTTCAACTTCCTCAAACATCAAGTGCAAGGCTCAGTTTCAAATTCCAACCTATCGATCAGTAAAAAGGTTGGTTTCGGTTTTGTTGTTCAGTACTTATTAAGTTTGAAGGGTTTGCAATTGAGGGAAGGGCGAGAGATTCATCGAAATACCTATATGGGTAGGACGAAATCTCAAGCTCCAAAGGCTAAGGGTGTAAGGATTGCACCCTCTCCCTCAAAGCCTAAGGGAAAGGGCACAAGGAAGACCCAACCTGTGGAGGAAAATTCTGATGATGAACCTCTGGGTACACTGATCAAGAGGGTTGTTCTACCAAAGAGGGCTAAGAAAGCCAAAACCGTTGCTGTCACCCAGATTCGAAAGGTGACACCCTCTGTTATTCAAGTACCATTTGAGGACAGGGCACAGGCCCAGGGGGAACCTCAGGCTACACTGGCCGCTGAGGTTGAGAGAGTGCCCCCTACAAGGTCCCTGTCGGGCGAGATGTTTGTTGATTTGCATGTTGATGCTGGTGCTGATGAGAATATGCCTCGAAAGGAGGTTCGAGAGATTGAAGGCACTGGGATCAGTGATCCAGTGCAGGTAGATGTTGAGGAACCACGGGAGGTGGTTTGAGAGATAACAGTTTCAGCAGAAGTTCGAGACAGAGTGGAAACTCCTGCTGATGATCAGGGCGACCTAGTGCAAAGTGCTCAAAATGTGGAATTGACACCCACTGAATCTGCTCAAGTCGAAGGGTCGATAGCAAGAGCCATAGCAGATGTTGGGTTGGATCATGATCTCTCGGAACACAGTCGAGAGATCAATGCACAAACAGTGGGAGCTGCATCAGCGACAGAAATCCTATCTGCTGAATCTCATGATCTGAATGATGATGTCACTTCTTAGTTGGATCAACGTGTTGAAGACGTGTCTAATCTGGACGATTTCTCCAGAGTACTTCGATGGATTAACTGGAGAACAGGTCCTTTTGATCAACTGATCGCAAGAGTAGCAGATATGGAGGATGAAGAGGTCTTTGCTTTGAATTGGTTAAACCTTACACAAATCCCAGCCAATGAACTTCTAAACCTAGCCCATGAGATGCATGTGACCAGGAGGAATCTTGGTCGATCTGACAAAGGGAAGGGCATAGCTGCTGATGAACAAGAAGCCGAGCCTGAAATAGATCCTGAAGTAGAAGCACAATTTCAAGAAGATCTTAGGCTCGCCACTGGTCTATCCTTGGGACATCAAGTAGAGGACACGAGAGGTCCAGGAGAGACCTCAGGAGTTGCGAGAGATGACCCTGCAAATCCGATAGCAACATCTGCAATTCCTCTGTCCCAAGTAAGTGAATCTGCTCTGAACGAACAGGTAACAGCTTCGAGAGGTGAATCCGAGACCTCTGAAGCACTTGAGGTAGCACCCAACTCAGTTCTACTGCTGCCAGCACCTGAGTCCACACCCTCGGATGACACCGACGAAGCACAAACAGTTCGAGAGGGTGAAATTCCGTTGCTCACACTGTCGGGCTTTCCAATCGATATGGAACTACCATCACCATTCTTGCTACCTGATGATACAGCATCAACCTTTGCAGCCAGGATGATTGATAGACAACGATGGAGTGCACCAGCTACTCCTGAAACCATAGTTATTCCAGACTCACCTGAGCAGACTAACGTGCAGCCCGATGAGCAACGAGAGTAGAATGTCCCAAGTCCTGCTGGTTCGAGAGGTCACGAGGAAGAAGTTGTGCCCATCAATGGTAGAAACCGGGAAGCACCTGTCGATGCACAACCTCCTTCTTCAATTCCAATCCCACCGGCAGATGATCAAGTTCCCAGCTCTGGTTCGAAAGGTGACGCTGAGGAGGATCTTCAATTGGATGGAAACCGGGAAGCATCCAATACAGAAGTCTCTCCCTTAGCTGATCCAATCCCACCAGTTGCTGAAGCTGAGTTTCCAGGTTCGAGAGGTGATGAGCGAGAAGTGATCCATCCCTCAGGTGGAAACCGGGAAGTGCCTGACATGGAGCTACCTTCGAGCTCTGAACCCAGTGTCCCTGCTGATCCTCAGGCACTCAATTGAGAGGTGGACTCGCAACTGCAAGTCATGGGTGGAAATCTGGAAGCACCCAAGTCCCCTTCGACAAGAGGTACTACTCACTCTTCTCCTCCTACTTCTGATTATGATCGACAGGCCGAAGAAGCTTTCGTTGGCGAGGTACGCAAATTCATGGCCAATCAATCTCAGAAGATGGCTCAACTTGAGCGCATACTGATCATTGCTCGCAACGCATCAATGCCTGCTGCTGGCACAAGTGAATCCCAAGCCAACCATGCAGAACTTCTCGAACATGCAGTATGGGCTGAAGATGCAGCACGGCGAGCTGCCGATGAGGCTGCAGTAGCTCGAGCAGAAGCTGAACGAGCAAAGGCTGAAGTAGCCGAACTACGAGCTGAGCTTCGAGCCTTCCAGAACTCCAGTGAACTTCGACAGGACGAGATCAAAGCACTCCTCGATGATCTGTTGAACCAAGTGCCTGCCCAGCTTCAATCACTTTTCGAAGGTATGTCCACCCTTCTTTCCCGTCAGGATGATGCCAACAAGGGGGAAGAATATCAAGGGTCAAGAGGGACAACCGCAAGCAAGAAAAGGGCAGCTAGTGAACCCTTAACCGCTGGACCTCCTCCGAAAGTTCCAAGGAAAATGAGCAGGGCAATGGAGGAAGCTAAAAGGGAAGAAAATCTGAGGGTTCAGCGCACACTGGAGATGGAGAAAAGGAGAGAAGAAGATCGAGAAAGAAGAAGAAAGAGGCAAGAACAACAAACGGCCAAGGAGAAGAAAGATGAGCAATTTATGAAAAACTACAAGTCAGGGTTCAAAGAAGACACAACAGAATATCTCAATGGTATCATAGTAAGTCTTCTTGCCAAAACTGACTTATCTCTTCACAGTGGCCTTACTCCTCTGGAATGCATCGAATGGTGGAGAGATGGGGTAATTGAAGGTAACTTCATAGGTGAAGCCTTCATCAACTACCTTCACCTTAACGTATCAGATGAATACCTCGAGCAGGTGAACTCCAAAGACCCCATCAAGACACGAGCAGCTATAAACGAGAAAAGGAAAGCAGACAAGCAGTAAGCTCTCGATGTCTACATGCATTCAAAATTTTATGTTGTTCTTTACCTTCTTTTAAATTTTCTGCTAAGTTATGTATTTGTATAACACTCCTCTTATCTCAATAAATATATATCTTTTGATGGGGGTGTTGCGTGAGTTTGCTCTTCATGCTTTAGCAGATTAGTTTCCATGTCAACTTACCGTATGCGCTGAAAATAAAATCAAAGTTTATTTTCTTACAAATCAGCCATATAAGTAAGTATAGTGTTGGCATCATAAAAAACGGGGAAATTGTTAGGAACATTATGTAATAGGTTTTGATGATACCAAATGAAATTCAGAATCCCCTAAGTCTAGAAAGATAGGAATTTCTTGTAAGTTCGACAAGTAAACTAAAAGCGAAAATACAACCGGGTAATTTGAGCTCAACTCGGAAAATATTTAAGCTTAAGGTAAACTTGTTTGAACATCGTAGAAGTTTCGTGTTGTAAGCTTATAGATAGATCAGAAGAAAGCACGAGATGCACTAGAGGAATAAGGGTCTGCGAGACATCAACTAAGTCTCGAGACACAAGCAGAGTTCGAGAGATGGGATCTCTCGATACATCAATCCAGTCCGAGACATGGGATCGAGACATCAGGTAGTCGAGACATCACCATTGGTCTCGATAAACTGACACTTCTCCAGAAGGCTGAATGGCGGTCAAAAAGCATGAATTAAGTAATTCAAGTTTGGAGAAGAAGAATATCATGGAGATAAAATATTAAGGAGGTGCCGAAAGAATATTATGGGAACTACCGGAAGTGGATGCCACGTCAGAACTCCACAACAAACGGATAGAAAGTGCACCAATCCAAGGTCGGTCTTATTCCCTAAAACGAGGATTAATGGGAATATAAAAAGAGTAACTTTTACCAAAAGTATTAAGTGGAGCATGGACTCAAGAAAGTGGATTATGGGATATTCACTACAAGACAAAAGGTTCAAGTTACAAGACCACCACTCCATGAAACATGCTGAAAAAATACAAGTCCCATGATCAGCATGGGAGACAGATTTCAAACGGAATAATTTTCCCTCCAACGGAATTATTCCTCAACTCTCATATATAAGGACGTGAAGACACAAGCAAAGGAGAGTTCGAGAATTCAAAGTTATCATTAGAGGTGTCTGATTCAAACGTTCAAAGTGCATATTCTTAATCTGGAATATCATCCTTGATATTCAAAACAGCGAGAAAAAAAAATCTTAGTGTTTGAGAGAGTTACAAAGCGTAAACTACTACACATCCAGAAGGTGACCGAAGCTGCTCTACAAGGTAGTCTATTCAACGATAGCTTTTGGTCAGATTGGAGATTGTTACACTCAACCTGTGACAACCGGAACAACCTTGCTTTGGAGAAGGCAAGAAGAGACGGAGTAACCTGGGAGCTGTCTTGTGAAGATCCTAAGGCTTGAGGCGGGCTTGGTGATCAAAGCTCAAGTGCTCGATAGGTAGAGTAACAAGAAGCGGGGCGAAAAACCTGAGACTTGAGGCGGGCTTCGTGATCAAAGCTCAAGCGCTCGATATTGTACTAAAAAGGGAAGTTTTAGTGCAATCCTTCTAGGGAGTTTCTAGAAGAAGAGTGGACGTAGGCGGGTTGGCCGAACCACTTAAAAATCTCTCTCGCACTTACTTTCTGCTTTTATCTCTCGCTATCTAACTCTCGATCTGCACTGCATATAACCACACCTCTCGAACTAACTTAAACTCGTGCTAATTAAAACGGGGATAACCTTTCCACTGCGCATAAAACTTTGTCTTCATCTTGTGAGGTATCGGACTTAAACATCCTAAGTCCAGTACACACGAGAGATCGAAAAAGATTTGCAAAATCTTATACAAGTCTATTCACCCCCACCCCCCTCTAGACTTGTACCCCATCCCCTTGGGACCAACACGAAGACGACGGAGAGGCTGGAGAGACCGGCAGAGGCAAAGATTCCAGAGAGGATCGGCTATGAACTAGGGTTAGAAATTTTTTATTACTAAATTTTTACTGATTTAGCATAGGAGAATGGGTGATATATACATCATATACGGAAAATTTTACAAAAAGGATGTTAGCCACTTATATTTGGTGACACAGTTTATATAACCGCCGCTAAACACTTATTTAGTGGCGGTTTGTTATAACCGTCACTAATATTATGTTGCTAAATGACTGTTTTCTTGTAGTGCCTGTACTAGAAGAATATAGCAACGTTAACCAAATATCAAACTTTAAGGACGCAAAGCCCATGAGTGGCTACGTGATCACGTAAGCCAGTGCAGTCATTTTGTGGAAATTCTCAAAACAATTTGTGATAGCTAGATCTATGATGGAATCTAATTAACTGATAGCCTTAGACAAATGTCACGAAGATGCTGAATGACTACGTCATTTTCTCGAGGATATTCTTAATTGGGGAAAAAACACATACCTCCAATCTGTGTGCATTGTGATAGTAAATCCAAAATTGGTTGAGTAAAGAGTTGCACGTACAATGGTAGTCAAGACTTATAAGTCGTAGGCATAATACCATTAAACAATTTCTCATAACCGGTGTTGTCTCTGTTGACTATGTAAGGTCAAAGGATAACGTAGTGGTTGCTAACCTAAGGGTAAGCAAATAATCATTGAGAAGTTGGCAAGAGGAATTGTTCTAAAGCCCTTAAATAAAAGTTTTATAGTGGATACCCAACCTAGCTGGCACCTAGGTTGAATGTGATAACTAAATTATTTAATGAAGTGTGTCATGTGGGGGTCTCAGACTCTCAACCATTTCTCGTTAGAATAGTGACTCCCGCATGAGCTTAGCATGGTGATGCTTTAATGATTTGAATGTCGGTTGACATGTGTGAGTATGCGGGATACTCGGAAAGAATCACCTATGTGAGAGAGAAGTAGAATCGTTTCAAAGTAGAATTTATGGGCTCAATTCTTTAGAAACTCTTGCAGAACCTGGAATGGTGCCCCATGACCAAAACGGGCACACTCATGAGAACAAAACAAAGGTTAGAAGGTTCATATATGTGTGGGATATGTCATCGTCTACAGAAACAAATGAAGTTAAGGACAACTCTACGTTTTAAGTACTTCAAAGATATCAAGTTCTACTAAACAGCTAATAAAGTATACATATTTTCACAAGGCAAGGTTCAAAGGGTAACACCTACCTTTAATATGCAAGGATTGACTGAAGAGCACATTCGTGTCGTGTTTCCACGTTCCCAAAATCAATTTTCATTCATGTAAGGCATTGTTGGAATTTTTAGCATAAAATGGCCTAAAAAGAGGCTTTTTTGTGGTACAAATATGTATGAGGTTCACTTCCAATTAGGGTTAGGTCAAAATGGATTCGGGTTCTTCGTAGTGAGACGAAGAGATTGATATATTGTAGGCTCAAAACGGATAATGGGTGCATAAAAATTGATTCTCAAAGTAGACCTACTTGAGTTGAAAAATAAAGGTGGAAAGGCTTTGTAAAAGCACTTGTCTCACATTGGTTTGGGAAGTGGGTTTGTACCACTATATATACAAGACCCTTTTAAAGAGATGTTGAATTGTAAAGCATAGGCGCTCTCTCACGCACAGGAATGCAAATCAAAATCTAATAACACTTTTCCTAACAACATTAAGTCAAACTTGTAAAATTAAACATTCAAGCTCAATAGTATTCCTAACAAACCTTCAAAGTAGACAAGAAGCTTATGCAAAAAGTTTGAGAATTATGAGTTTATTATCAAAGATATTAGTTAAAGTTTAAACCTAGTGCTAGCAATTCATAACCACAAATTTTAACTCGATCTTTTGACTTTAAATTAAATCTTGAATCTTACATTTTAAACGTGTTTGCATGGTAAGAGTAGTGTACCAGCATTAGAGTACCCAAAAGTGTTGAAATTAAATCACAATACAGTTACCTGGACCAAACGTAATCCAGCTCGATCTCTATAAATTAATGGCAAATTAAAGCGTAAATTCAATTCAGAATTCAAGTTTAAAAATGGCTGGTTTTTGTGTTCATGTGTTTGCCTTGTCTTTGCTTGCCAGCTTTTGTAACTCGGTGCATTCTTCAGCCCTCAATAAACACCATGTAGCGCTGTTTGTGTTTGGAGACTCGATATTTGATGCTGGCAACAATAACTACATTAATACTACTAATGATTTCAAGGCCAATTTTCGACCATATGGCGAAACATCTTTCCCCAACGCTACTGGTAGGTTTTCAGATGGTCGCCTCATTCCTGATTATATTGGTACGTCTTCACTTGAAAACTTTCATTTTTATATGTATATATATGTATGTATCTTTTTAATTTTAATAACTCGCTGCTCACTTATTTATTTGGTTAAAGCCAATTTTGCAAAGAAACCATTCGTTAAGCCATATCTCGCAATCAAGAAACTTAACGGTGGATTTATCGATGGCGTCAACTTTGCATCAGCTGGTGCCGGTAGTCTTGATGGAACCAATGCAGGCCTGGTACGTGATCTTTTTTAGACTAATTAGGCAAATTGCATTGTGAAAACTAATTAACAATAATAATCAAATTATGTGTATATAGTTTTTTTTTTTTTAGTACTATTGAGTACTGACTCTATTAC
>CM008332.1:14136393-14146991 GCA_002525835.2 Ipomoea batatas
TGATGCGAGATTGTCAAGAGCAATTGGGACGGACCTGATCTTGTTGGCTTCGTCACGAGGGAGAATAGCCTGCAATCTATCAAAATCCCAAGAGCGGTTAGGAAGAATGAAAGAACTTACCTTAGCCTGAGCTAGATAGTCGGTTATAGTCACATTGTCAAGGAGACCAAGGGGTTTATCCCCTACCCACCAATCCGACCAAAAATTGAGGGATTTTCCTGAACCCAGACACTCCTCTATCCCCAAGACGATTGCTGAGGGATTGGCGCCATGAAAAAATTTCCTGCTTTGACATATTTTTCTTTCATGATACGCACCCAGAGCTTGTCATCACAAGTGTTCATTTGCCAAGCCAGCTTAGCCAGCAGGGCTTCATTGAAATCCACACACAGTCTAAGACCTAGGCCACCTGCACTCTTAGGTTTGCAGACCTCGTTCCACCCAACCAAGTGAATCTTATTTTTTGTTTCAGAGGAACCCCAGAGAAAGCTCCTACAAACTTTGTCAATGTCATTGCAGACCCCTACCGGGAGTTTGAAGACCTGGATGGAGTAGACAGGCAAGGTTGCCAGCACTGATTGAACAAGCACTCTATGCCCCGCAAGACTGAGAGACTCCGCTTTCCAGCTAGCTAACTTCCTTTTCATACCCTCAAGAATGTACCCAAACGTCTATTTAGTTACCCGTTGCTGGAGAATCGGGATGCCAAGATAGTTCCCCAATTATCTGAGATTGGAATCCCCATCGTCCTCTTCAGATCCCTTTTGGTTCCTGCATTAGTGTTAGGACTACAGTAAATACATGATTTATTCACATTAATATTCCAACCTGACTGTTTCGAAAAAACCTCTAGACACTCCATGATGACCTGACCCTGTGCTTGAGAAGCTTCAGCAAAAAGCATTAGATCATCTGCAAAAAATAAGTGGGAAACACCAGTCCCACCTCTCGAGACCACCACTGATTTCCAGTTCTTTTTGTTCACCTCGGACTGGATCGCCCAAGAGAGTTTCTCCATGACGAGAATGAAGAGATAGGGAGCCAAAGGATCACCCTGGCGTAGACCTCGACCAGGGCGAAATGGAGCAAGTTTCTCCCCATTCCAAAGCAGGGAGATCGAACTTTCTCTTAAAGAAAACAAAACCAAATTGATGATTTGAGTCGGAAAGCCAAAATCTTCAAGAGTTTACTCCAAGAATCCCCAACTGATGCTATCATAAGCTTTGTGGAGGTCAATTTTGATTGCCATACTGCTCTTTATCCCTTTTTTGTGCCGCATAGAGTGAATGATCTCCTGCGTGAGAATGATATTATCCATCGTGGATCTTCCCGGGAGGAAGCTATTCTGGAAAGGACCAACGAGTTTCTTCATGATGGGTCGCATCCTATTAACAATGACCTTAGAAAGGATTTTGTAGGAAACGTTGAGGAGGGTGATTAGCCTAAAATCAACAGCTGATTCAGGGTTCGACTTTTTAGGAATAAGGGTAATGAAGGCCTCGAGAAGACGAGGTGGAATCCTTCCCGTAGCTAGGGCCTCATTGACAAAGGACGTGATCCAATCCTTCACCTCGTCCCAAAAAGTTTGGTAGAAGATCACTTGAATCCCGTCAGGGCCGTGGCTCCAAAACTTCTTCATTCCCATCACTGTTGTCTTTACTTCTTCAGGTCTCACAACCCGGGAAAGAGACACCTTTTGAGCATGACTAATCTTGGGACCCTCATAAGTGACATTCATGTCATCAGGATCCGGAGACCTCCTGTTAAACAAATCAATGAAGAAGTTAGAAATGTGATCTAAGATAACCTTAAAATCGGAATTCCACTCACCATTAACTTTAAGCATCCTGATTCTGGCCCGGTTGCGTCTAATGAGGGTGGATTTGTGATAGAAAGCCATGTTCCTATCCCCGTCTTGGATCCACAACCTTCTTGACTTTTGGAACCAAAGCATTTCTTCTTCCACTAGGACTTGATTAAGCTCAGCGATTAACTTGTTTTCCAGAACCTGTAAACCTCTTGAGGAAGGAAAATAAGCATATTCTTGAATGCCCTTTATTCTAGCTTGAAGATTAGATTTTCTTTTGAAGATATTTCCAAACACACTTTTGTTCCACTCTTTACTCTGGTTTGTCACCTCGGCGATAGTACCTGCTAAATCCAAGGTTGGGTTGTTCCAGATGTTATTCCAAAGGATCATATAATCATTCTGCCTTAGCCAGGCTCCTTCAAAACGAAAAGGTCTATGAACATAATAGGGTGGTGATCAGAGTGTGTACGCGGGAGAATTACTGCTTTCGCCTCCGGGAAGAGGGCTTGAGCATCCAGGTTCCAAAAAACATGATCCAACTTCTTACGTAGCACTGTACGTCCACCTTCTTGTCTGAACCAAGAGTACCGAACCCCCATGGTACCCATGTCTAGAAGGCCACAGTCATTGAACACATCCACGAATTTAGCACACCGACTCATGTTAATTGCAGAGCTGCCCCATTGTTCGCTATCATCAATGATATCGTTAAATTCCCCCATCATAATCCAGGGTTCCCCATTATTAATGGCGCAGTTACTACAATCACTCCAGAACATCTCCTTGGCCAAAATATTCAGCCTCACATAAGCAAATGAAACTCTCGTGGTTGTTATATCCAGGCCTCGCACAACTCCATGAATTGCTTGAGTAGTATGTCTAATAACAGAAAAGTCAAAAACACTAGTCCTCCAGAAGAGAGCTAGTCCCCCAGCAAAACCCAATGGGTCTACCACAAAATGATTATCAACACCAAGTTTATCTGCCATATTTCTAATTTTGACAACATCCTTAGTTTTAGTTTCAAGTAAGCAAATTGTCCCCACCTCTTGATCTCGCATCATGAGCTTGGCATGATTCACCGTTTTACGGTTCCCCACACCCCTATAATTCCAACTAATGCAATTCATTGAGAACCAGAGCGCGGCAAGGGAGAATTATTACCGCCTCCCTTAGGCGTAACCTGATTACCGGGCAGCGCTGCGCCATCTAAAGAAGAAGCCGCGCTATTACCTGAATTCGCATTCATGGTTGCGATGGAGTGATTGCCGAAGACAAAGAGTTGGTTCGGAACCGCACCCCCCTTGGACGAGTGGTCCGCACGAATTAGAGACGTCTCTAACGCAGTTGTAGCCTGTTTTTTACCCATGTTGTTCCTACGCTGATTTTTAGCTTTTGGAGCAACCTTTGTCACTGTTTCTTCCTCAAGCAAAACTGGAGCCTCTGGTAAACCTTCTAGATCCTGCAAATAGGAAAAGGCATTAGAGACTGGTACGTTATCCACTTGTTTTTCCTTACTTGTGGCCTTCGCGACATTGTGCACTGGATGTACGGTTCTCCCAGGGAAACGACCCACTCCACTCGCACCTCCAGTTCTGTTATCGGCTTGCGCAACATTAAGATCCTTGTGTGGTTTTACCGAGTTAGACGTCGCTTTCCCCTTTGATTTGTCTCTCGCCTTCTCAGGTTTCTTATCAAACCCTTTAGTTTTGCGATTCACGATCATCCATGTGCCATGCTTAGCAATGGGAGGAGGTGGCTGAGGTTCTTCCACATGCATGTTTTCTACCATATTATCCTCTTGCGGAGATCCCTGCGTCACTTCAGAATCAGTAGGTTTTTTATTTTTAGAGCGTGTTGCGAAACGATGACCAACCTCTCCACATGCAAAGCAGATAACATGAAGGCCCTCAAACTCCACCTGTCGAGGGAGATCATCCACCATTACCACGACCACGAGAGGTTTCATCAAATCGATCTCAACCGCACCCCTCGCGAACTTGCCCCTCTGAACGCCTGCCGTAGTCATGTCTAGCTTCAGCGGCGTACCCACCTTAGACAAGATTTCTTTAATAGCATCTTCCCTGAAGTATTCAATCGGGAGACCTGGCACCCAACCCAGACGACCATACGTTCAACCTTCGCCTTAGCGGCGTCAAATTTCGGCTTCCACCTTTGGGCAACTACATACTGATCAAACAGTTTCCAAGGACCGTCCGCAAGCACATGCAAGCAATCAGATTGGAGTTGGCACCTAACAATGAACCATCCCGATCCCACATCAAGGGATTCCACTTTCCCTAACAAATTCCATAGACGAAGCATACGCTGCTGGAAGAGGGAGAAGGCCACCGGCTTCCCCAAATACTTCACCAACAGAGCGTTCATCTATGGTTTAACCAGATCTTCTCGGACTTTTTTTGAGAACCTCACCACCGGGATGCCATCTTCCCTCTCGTTGAGATCATCTTCTTTGTCAGAATCCACAGCAATGTCCTCCTTGAACCAGTTTTCACTTTCAGTCTGCATCGAATCTTCCTTCTCAAAGGCGGGGCTATCCGCCGCAACCTCAACAAAAGAACGCTTGAGATGTTTGTATCTCTTGACATTCCTAGCACCATTTGTCGTACTCCCAACCGGCCCTCCGTCGATGATCGGCGGAGGCACCGCCTCGATTCTCCATAGTCGAGACCAGCATTTCACGGGAAACTTACCAAAAATATTACCGGAACCCTAGAGCCGTTGAGAGCATTCTGAATAGAAAGATGTAGAAGATTGTTTGATGAATGTTGATGTAATAGAATTTGGTCCTTGTGTATGATTAACATTTCATCTCCCTGTAATCTTGGCAAACATCTAGTGGATTGGGTTGTCGTGAGTACCCCACAGATGTAGGAGTGTAGCTCCGAACTGCGTTACCATATGTTGTGTCCTGGTTCTATTCTTCTTATCTTTTATCTTTTTATGTTTGAATCAATCTAATTAAAGGATAAGATAATTTGTTATTAAAATTAAATAGAACTTTAAGTTTTTCGTACATTCAAGACCCACGATCCAATTTCAAGGTTCAAAGGATAACACCTACCTATGCTATGCAGAGATTGACCGAAAAACACATTCGTGTCGTGTTTCCACGTTCCGAAAATCAATTTTCATTCATGTAAGGGATTGATGGGATTTTTAGCATAAAATGGCCTAAAAAGTGGGTATTTTGTGGTACAAATATATGTGATGTCCACTTCCGATCTAGGTCGGGTCAAAGTGGATTCGGGTAGACAAGAGATTGATAACGCTCAAAACAGATAATAGGTGAATGATAAGCTAATTCTCAAACTAGACCCATTTGAGTTTGAAAATGAAGGTGGAAAGACTTTGTAAAAACATTTATCCCATATTGGTTTGGAAAGTGGGTTTGCACCGTTATATATACAAGACCCTTTTAGAGGGATGTTGAATAGTATCCCTAAGAAACCTTCAAAATAGACAAGAAGCTTATGCAAAAGTGTGAGAATTATGAGTTTATCAAAGATATTAGTTAAAGTTTAAACCTAGTGCTAGCAATTCATAACCACAAATTTTCACTCGATCTTTTGACTTTAAATTAAATCTTGAATCTTACATTTTAAACGTGTTTGCATGGTAAGAGTGTACCAGCATTAGAGTACCCAAAAGTGTTGAAAATAAATCACACTACAATTACCTGCACTAAACGTAATATAATCCAGCTCGATCTCTATAAATTCATGGCAAAGCATAAATTGAATTCAGAATTCAAGTTTAAAAATGGCTAGTTTTTGTGTTTATGTGTTTGCCTTGTCTTTGCTTGCCAGCTTTTGTAACTCGGTGCATTCTTCAACCCTCAATAAACACCATGTAGCACTGTTTGTGTTTGGAGACTCGATATTTGATGCTGGCAACAATAACTACATTAATACTACTAATGATTTCAAGGCTAATTTTCGACCATATGGCGAAACATCTTTCCCCAACGCTACTGGTAGGTTTTCAGATGGTCGCCTCATTCCTGATTATATTGGTACGTCTTCACTTGAAAACTTCCATTTTTATATGTATATGTATCTTTTTAATTTTAATAACTCGCTGCTCACTTATTTATTTGGTTAAAGCCAATTTTGCAAAGAAATCATCCGTTAAGCCATATCTCGCAATCAAGAAACTTAACGATGGATTTATCAATGGCGTTAACTTTGCATCAGCTGGTGCCGGTAGTCTTGATGGAACCAATGCAGGCCTGGTACGTGATTTTTTTTAGACTAATTAGGCAAATTATCGCATGGATTAGCTAGGTCCACCTTTCATTGTGAAAATTAATTAACAATAACAATCAAATTATGTGTATATAGTTAATAGAATACAATTCAATATATTTACAGTCACATAATTCATTTACTGAAAATATTATTTTGGCTTGTTTGACCACTATTAACTGTTTGACTTGGTTAAAAAATCAGTTTGAGTGTTTGGTTATTAATCAACTATTTGTAATAGCTTATTGCTCCAAAATGCTAAATGCCCTGTTTGGTAAATAATCAGCCTATCAGCTAATTTTGGCTTATTTGACCACTATTAGTTGTTTGGTTAATAAAGTTTTTGTAACTCTAAAATACTAAAATTCAAAAGGCTACTCAAAACAGCCTTTTCAATTAACTTTTTGAGAAAAGAAATTATACCAAACAGCTATCAGCTAACAGATAATTTTACTAAACAACTTTCTACAATCAGCTAATATTATCAACTAATCATACTTTCTAACTCAATCAACCAACAACCATTTACCAAACAGGACCTAAATGTTTGATTTCATCAGCTTTTTGAAAAAATAAATTATATCCTACACTTTAAGGTCATTTTGCATGTAATCAGCTATCAAACGACTAATTTACCAAACATATTTTTACAACTAGCTAATGTTATAAGATAGTAAAACGCACTAACAGCTATTTACGAAGCACCCCATAATATTTTAATGAGTAAATTGACATTTTGATCCACTTACTATTATAGTCTCGTTAATTGCAATCCACGACTTTCAAAACTGTTAATTTCGTACCTTAACTATGCAATTTTTATCAATTTTGATCCATCCGACCAAATTACCGACAAAAAGTGACCAGAAAATTTTAAATGATAAAATATTAAGGGTAATTTAGTCATTTGTTCCCCTATTTTCTTGTTCTTCGTTTCACTTCCCTTGATGCTGCCGCCGTCGCCGTCTAGCTTCAGTCACCAAACCACAGTGCTCTTTCTCTAGTTGGAGATACCAATGGCTTTGAGTAAGCCGTCGACGTTGTGGCCATTGGCGGTGGCCTTAGCTTGTCGACTACCATGGTAACACAGACCTTCACACTCTCCAGAATTTCCAACGGATCATGCTCCACCCATGTATACCCAAAGCCGAACCCATAATATTCATCACAGAAAGATGAAAAATTGAATCTTGAAATGGGAAATTGAATAAAACCCACCGGGCTGAGGGTAGAACTGTGTGAACTCGATCTGGTGCGATACAACCTATCGAGCGGATCGGTCGTAGATGAGTGGGTGTCGTCCATGCCTGAAGCTAGATGGCGGCATCAGGGAAGTGAAATGAAGAAGAAGAAAACGGGACGACTAAATTGCCCTTGATATTTTATCCTTTTAAAAATTTTAGGTCACTTTTTGTTAATAATTTAGTTGGATGGACCAAAATTGATAAAAATTACATAGTTAAGGTACGAAATTATCAGTTCTGAAAATCATGGATTGCAATTAATAAGACTCCAATAGTCACTAGATCAAAATGACAATTTACTCTAATTTAACTATAGACACATACGTTTTGATTTGGTGTCCACTGCACCATTCAAAAGTGGACCCAGTACATCGTATAACAATTAGTCCATAATATTAGGCATTGGTCGAGTTCAGCCCTGCTTGATTCGAGACATAACATTGTGACTTGCCATGGAGTGATGTGGTTAAATGGTTAATGTCCACCTACTTATCAATTATCACCAATTGGTTTTAACAAAAATATGACAATCATATAATTAAAGAATTCCATGATTAAGCGTGTTTGACATATAGGATATGCGACCTATAGAGAAGTAAACATAGTATAGCTAACTGTGGTTAAATGTGCTTGATTTACATGATGAGTGACTTACTGAGAAGTAAACATAGTACTGCACATTTACCACTACACTAAAGGTGTATTTGGTCCGCACATGGGAATCAGAATTAAAATGGTATCAAATACTTGGTAATAGTAATGGATTTTTGTGAAAGTATTTTGCATATTTGGTACTAGGATGGAATGATGATGATTATTAATAGTTGGGGAAGATTGAGGAGTATGGGGATGAAACCCTTATTTTATTGGCAAAAACTTGTGTGAGACGGTCTCACCATGAGACGGTCGGGTCGGGTCAATATGCAAATGTAACACTTATATGCACAAATATCATACTTATATGCTCAAATGTAATACTAATCAGGAATAAAATTTTTGTTACTTATTAGAGTAAATGTAATACTTTTAAGGGAAAATACAATACTTTTACATTTCGATTTAAACGTATTACATTTTTCCTCAAAAGTATTATATTTGCCTTATAAGTGAGAGGCACTTGTCAACATTACTTATTATGAAAATTGTATTACTTTTTCTCTTATAAGTAATAAAAATTGTATTTTTCATTAGTGTTATATTTGAGCATATAAGTGTGAGATTTGCATATATAAGTATGACATTTGCATGGTGCTTTGACCCGACCCGACCCGTCTCACAAATAAGGATCCGTGAGACAGTCTCACACAAGTGTGACCCTATTTTATCAGGGAACGAGTTTTGCAATTAAGGAGTAATCAAAAATCCATAGTAGTGTTTTAAATCTGTCAACCAAACAATAACAATGATTTTGATATCCATTCTTGGTAGCTAAACCAGTCAACCAAAAACACCCTAAATGTTATAAGAGCATTGACATGCAACAGGATGATGTATTTAATTGACAATCTGATCAGGTAATATAATTACATGCTTGATCCTCACAGGTAATTTCTTTGAAAGCACAGCTGGGATATTTCAAGAAAGTCTCACAACAATTGAAGCAGAAGGTGGGAAGTAACGGACCTAAAGCTAAACAACTGCTCTCTAATGCTGTCTACATGTTTAACATTGGCAGTAACGACTATAGCAATTACGTACTCAACTCCACCCTTCTAAATTCATATACCCAGAATCAATACGTAGATATGGTGGTTGGTAATATGTCAACTGTTTTCCAGGTGATATTAATTAATTTACCGTTGATCTGATCTACAAAATATTATAGATCGATCAGGAAATTGTGGGTGTTAATTACTTTTTTTTTTTTTTGTGTTTATATATTTTATCAGGAAATATACAAGGAAGGAGGAAGGAAATTCGTTATTGTCTCGGTGGGTGCTATAGGATGTGTACCAGCTTTTAGGGCTGCCAACTTCCGACAAACGGTCAGAAGTGAATGTGTGGAGATTCTCCAAACCTTGGCCAAATTGCATAATCAGGCTCTACTAAAAATGCTCAACAATTTAGCCACCAATTTGCCAGGATTCAAGTATTCCTACTTTGATTATTTCCAATCTTCCATAGATGCAATTAGTAATCCATCTACTTATGGTAAGTTTTATTTGTCACAGTAAAAAATTATCATAGAGCTACGTTACTACTTTTTTCACTTTACATTGCCATACACAATCTAGTATTAATATAATTTTGATTTTAACCTCAAAGCCTTGTCTTCTTGTCAATTAATATATGTAACGGTTTGGTGCTTAATTTCCCCTCAATTAAAGAATAAAAATAATTCTAGGACTAGTATTTCAAACTAAATTTTAAAAAGTATCCAATATACCATGGAAAAAAATATCGTGGATTGGGATTTAAAAGTAATTAAATTCTTGAATCGGGATTGAAATTTTAATTAGCACTCTTTACTAGTTATTTATTAGTAGTGGCATATTCAATGTGTCCAAAAAAAAAAAAACAGTACACCATGTTTTACATGATAGTTGTAATACATTTCAGTAAAAATGTAATAAGCGTATAAGAAATTTTAAAAAATATTAGATATATATTAATTAAACAGTATTACACATCTCACATAATATATTTTCACATAATTAAATTTTTATTCAAAGTATTACACAACGTTTCACTTGATCTAGTCTCAAACAAGGCTAACTAGCTATTTTTATTTTTATTTTTTAATGTTATAAGGTTTCACAGAGGTGAAAGCTGCATGTTGTGGCAGTGGTCCATTTAGAGGAGATCCAAGTTGTGGAGGAAAAAGAGGAATGACATTTTATGAGTTATGCCCAGATGTCCAAAAC
Organism: Ipomoea batatas; assembly: GCA_002525835.2. NCBI lineage: Eukaryota > Viridiplantae > Streptophyta > Magnoliopsida > Solanales > Convolvulaceae > Ipomoea > Ipomoea batatas. The sequence continues at coordinate 14,146,580 of CM008332.1, forward strand.
TTTTTGTATTTCGACTTTCTTCATCCCACTGAGAAGTCCAACCATCTTTCTGCTACATTGATGTGGGATACAAGCCCCTATGTTACACCTAACAATGTCAAGTCCTTCTTTCAATCCTAGTAATCCAATAAATAAATATGCCACTGGAATCGCTAGTTAATTAGCGGTCCAATACATTGAGTGGTTAATTATGATAATAAATAAGAGGTTGAATAATATATACACCTACTAGAGTGATCGTAGATTCGTAGTTGTGCTTAATTATTATAAATAATGTTGAAGGCAATAAAGATAACTTAAGGTGTGTTTGGTTGGTGACTTTTGCACCCTATTACAGGTTTTCATACCTATTATCATGTAATTTGTTATCCTATTATTAGAATCAAATCTTTTGCTAATTACAAAACCATTA
>CM008332.1:14597997-14608970 GCA_002525835.2 Ipomoea batatas
TCAGTCAAGCAAAGCCAATATCAATAACGAAAGCATAATGCAATAACGAACCAACAACCGAGATACTAACTGAACAACAATCCAAAAAGGAATCAACCAAACTCAACGAGAATAACAAGATACCAACCGAATAACACAAGGACTCACAACAACCCACCGAGAATGAATCCCAACTCCAATCCCCCAACCAAAGCCAAACCAACAACCAAACCAAGTCAAACCACATAGTCAGAAGTCAAGAGTCACGAGTCAAATAGGGGTGATGAGCCCAATCACAGGGACCGAAGTCCAATCACAGGGACCGAAGTCCAAAGTCAGGAGTCAATAGTCAATAGTAGCACAGTCAAACCAATAACCTCCAAGAGATACCAACAAATCCACCGTCACATACTCATACTCCAAACTCGGCCCAAAACAACCAAACAAAGTGTTCATCTCAACTATGAACACAAACCAACTCCCAGGTAATGAATTCAAGGAATTAATAAACCAAGAGTACAAAAAGAGAAACCAAAGACAAGAATCAATACTCCAAGATATGGTATAAATACCCAACAAACGACATGAATAAATACTCCAAAGACATGGTAAAATACCCAACAAAACAATCCAACAATAATCAGAAACAAAGGGGAACAACAGACCACAACAACACAGAACAGCTCACTGGAAACCAATTCCCAGAAGTCCAGAGTCAGAAGTCAATAGTAGCACAGTCAATAGTAGCACAGTCAATAGTAGCACAACCAATNGTGGGGAAACCAGCAATAACCTTATCCTTAGGAGAATAGAACTCAACTACTCTACCAATAACATCTATATTGAAATGTAGATGTGTTGAGAAGTATGATGTATATGTAAAAAAAAATTGAAAATGGTGTAGAGTAGCTTACCAATCAACAGCTTCTCTTCAACCTTTCCAGCCAATAACTCCTCAATAGGTTTAATCCGAAATAAAAGGCTTGGAAAACCTTTTCTCCTATGTCTCTCAATAGTTGTGTATTGATTAAACCTCATCATGTATTTATGCTGTGTAGTTTTATACTGGTAGTAATAAGACACAGCCACAAAGTTTTTTACCGCATAAACTTTACCTTCTTTTAGCAGTTGGGAAAATTGATCTATAAAATCAGCATGTATACTTGCATGAACATAGGTACCCTAGAAAAATATTAAGAAAAAACAAAAGAATAGAAACAAATAAACTTTATACTCAGTATTAGCAGTTTATTAACAATTAACAATTTATTCTAACATTTTGCAGATTAAGATGAAGCAATTATGGATAACAAATTACCTCAATGTCATGAAAAACACATTCTTGACTCTTCACAGCAGATTTGTTCCTACCTTCAGTCACAGTGTAAGTACGAATCAATCTCAATCTAATTGCGTTCTTATAGGATTGAGGAGAAATGTCTTTTGCTAAGACATAGAGCATTGACATTTTGTTTTGTAAGGTATGGAAAACGGCCAGCAAAAGAGATACGTAGCAGGAAGAAGAAAGCAAATCCATTTTATAGAAGATTTTGGAGCCTGAAGAATAATGATAAGTTGCAACCTATCAATACACCGATAAACGAAACGACATGGGGCTTAATACGCATGCCTGCATTTTGAAATTCAAAATCCTAATGATATGATTAGGGTTTATGTAATTTATGTGATGTATGTAATATAAATATAGTATTTAAGTAGCTTGAGTCTGATGGAAAACCTTGATATATAAGAACTATAATTTATTTATAACAACTTCCCATAAATTGGGAATGCCAAAAGATGGTAGTAATTAAGTGTAACTTAAATACTAATTGATATTGATTATAGGTAATTGATTCCGCCAAAAGCGTACGTAAACATGAGCGGGAAGACTACACCAAATCGTAGAGCCAAAACCAAAACGTCGTAGTTTAGATTGGGCGGGAAAATAGGGCCATTTGATTGGCCGAAATCTTATAGCTTTATTTGATAGAAGGATTATGGTAGAGTAGAGTAGTTGGGTGTGTGTGCCCTTGTTGATCTATGGATTGATGCTTATAATTTGATATTATGATCTTGGTATTGTGGGAGTATGATTGATGAATGTATGGATGATGTTGTTCAATCTTTGCTTCTATTTCCGGCCGGGATAGTTAGTGAACCGAGTGGAAGTGAGAGAGTGCGCGATAGCGGCCTCTCACGAGCCCAACTCATCTATATCTCCGCTCTTAATCCGAAAGGATGATATCCGAGAGGAGTGGTAGGCAAGGTGTTCGATAAAATGCCTCAACCGAATGAGGATTGAGAGTTTGAGTGTGACGCCACTCAATACAAAGACCGTGACTCCCTAGATCCCGAAACCCAATTCCAAGCTACCTATGATAATCAATCCTTTAGCTTAACTTTGGCATGCACCCCTTTCCTTTTACCTTTTGTATTTTCTATCACTTTTTACCTTCAAAACCAACCATGAACAACACCTCTCCCTTTGATTCTTGTAACTCTTACCTATCAACCTCTTAAATGCCAACATAAATTCGGTTCCCATTCGCCATCCTTGAGAGACACGACACTCGGGGAGTCTTGACTCTTCGTTTTACCACTTCCATACCACATTCACCCTCACCACTATACACACAACATCAGCCATAAAATCCAATCCCCGTGGTTCGACTTTACACCCATTTTCACACCCCGCTCACTACATCAACTATTCACAGAGGCAACGCAAAGGTAGACCTTAGGGTAGGCCGAGTTCTTACCCGAATAGTGGCAAGGGTTTCAAAAAGCCCTCGAGCAGGCACATGAGCGGTGCCGGAAGACTTTATCCTTCTGACGAGGACTGGTTTATGGACTATGAGCCTATGACAAGAGCACACTTTCTGCCTACACATAGACATAAACAAACCTCGTATACGAGGATTAACACGAATAAATCAACACCTCCAGTTCAAAAAGTTTATTCGCCTAAGTCTTCTCAAGCTTACTATGCAATTCCATATGATTATCGCGTCTTTAATGAGTACTCGGACCAAGGATGAACCTTACAAGTTCTAGGTATGCATGGATGCCCAAACTAACCACTAACCCTCGAGGACCCAAGAAGGTATAGGTACCTAAAACAACCTAATCTTTGGTTGTAGGGCAACAGGACCATCTAGTATGTTGATAGCGGTTGCTCAAGGCACATGATTGGAAACAAATCAGAATCGAGCAATTTCAAAGAGATGAATGGTCTTAAAGTTGTTTTTGTTGGAAACTCAAGTGGCCGAACCATGGGAGTTGGAGATATCATGAAGAATGGATTAACTATCCGAGACGTGTCATATGTGGAACGACTAAAATTCAATCTTTTGAGCATAAGTCAATTTTGTGACAAAGTATACAAAGTGGAATTTTCCAAAGATCAATGCCATGTGATTTCATAAGAGAACCAAGAAGTTGTCCTCATAGCAAAACGAAGGAAGAACATGTACGTTGTTGCATGGAATTCAGTGAAGCCGAATACTTGCCTAGTAGCTAAAAGAAAAAATTACCTAAGTTGGGAATGGCATCACAAACTCAAGCATATCAACTTTAAGGCCATCAACAAGCTAGCTAGAGGAGAATTGGTAGAGGGACTACCAAATGTGACTTATAACAAAGACAAAATTTGTGAAGCCTATCAAAAAGGGAAACAAATTAAGTCCTCGTTTAAGTCTAAATCTTTTGACACCAATTCATGACCATTAAGTCTTCTTCATATGGATCTGTTTAGACCAGTCGATCTAGTAAGTTTAAGTGGAAGGAAGTATACTCTTATGGTAGTAGACGACTACACGAGGTATACTTGAACATCTTTCTTGAGAAAGAAGAATGAAACTAAGAAAATATTGCTAGATTTGCTACGAAGACTTCAGACGGAAAAAGGATTGAGTATTATTAAGATTCGGTCTGATCAAGGAACCGAGTTCGTCAACAAAGTGATACACGAGTTCTGCGGACAGTATAGCATACTTCATCAACTTTCAGCATCAAGGACTTCTCAACAAAATGGAGTTGCTGAAAGAAGGAACAGAACACTCAAGGAAGCTGCTAGATCAATGATTGCCTTTTCCGGACTGCCTAAGAGATTTTGGGCCGAAGTAGTCAATACAGCTTGTTATACTCAAAATCTATCTATCATTCATAAAATTCATGGGATCACTCCCTATGAACTATGGAAAGGCAAGAAACCTGTTGTGAGCTATTTTCACATCTTTGGTAGCAAATGTTTTATCCACAACAATGGAAAGACATATCTCAAAGCCTTCGATGAACGAGCTGATGAAGGTTTATTCATTAGATATTCGGATGTCAGTAAAGCTTTTAGGGTTCTCAATAAGCGAACCATGGTTATCGAAGAATCCATACATGTAGTTTTCGATGAATTATCATCTAGTCATGATCTAAAATCTGGTGCAAATAAACTAAGTGTTCAAGAGAACACGAGGACTTATCAAGGCGAAAACTTATTTGAGGAAAGTAAAGCTGATGAATTCGAGGAAGAGGACTTTCCAGACTTCTCAACCCATCTACCTGGTCATACTTATATACCCGAGGTATTGCGCAACACTCCTATTGAGCAAGTGCAACCCGAGTTATTCCATGATGAACCTACTCAAGTCACTCCCATAGTAGATGAAGGAGCTCCTCAATTGACCTTTCAACCTGATCTAAGGTGGTTGAGGAATCATCCTCAAGATCAAGTCATCGGAGATATTCAAGATGGAGTAAGGACTCGTGATTCTATGCGCAAATGTATGATGGCATGCTTTCTCTCACAGATCGAGCCTAAGACTGTGGAAGAAGCTTTAAATGACTCAGATTAGGTCATAGTTATGCAAGATGAATTACATCAATTTGAAAAAAACAATGTATGAGAATTAGTTCCTCGACCAACCCATCAAAATGTCATTGGGACAAAATGGTTATTTAGGAATAAGATGGATGAACAAAGAGTCATTGTTAGGAACAAGGCTCGACTTGTTGCAAAAGGATATTGTCTGGAAGAAGGTATTGATTTTGATGAAATTTTCGCACTAGTGGCCAGACTTGAAGAAATTTGAATCTTTATTTCTTATGCAGCATACAAAGATTTCAAAGTATTTCAAATGGATGTCAAAAGTGCATTTTTGAATGGACTCTTGGAAGAGGAAGTATATGTTGAACAACCACCCGATTTCATTTCTGAAATAGGAACGGATAAAGTGTACAAGTTGAGAAAGGCCTTGTATGGATTGAAAGTGATAGGCCAAACATGCAGTATGATGGGTGAAGAAGAAGAATGGGCTTTGGATTGGATGGGTACAAGATCTATCTTTGATGCGACTAGACCTGATGAGATTAACAATGTCTTTGCTGAAAAGCTCGAAGGTCGATTTGTTAAGCATGGCAAAGGACGAGAACTAAACTCTACATTCTTGAACCCGAGAGAACAAGAAATGGAGGAGTTAATCACAATTGGAAAAATATGCAATATTTCCAGAGTTAATCACAATTGGAAAAATATGCAATATTTCCAGAGTACAATCCTCAATTCGGGATACACGTCCTGGTGTTGGGACTAATCGAGGAGTAAATGTGCCCGAAGACTGTGATCAAGATAAAGAAGCCTAGGACAAACAACCTAAGACTGACAGTTCTAGTTGTGATGAAACTGTAGGTCCTCGTGCAAATGATGAAGATGATGACAAATCCTCTGATCACTCAAATCATCCATCTGCCCATGCCTCAAAGGAAGATGAACCTGATGATTCTTCTTATTCGTCAAGTTTAAGTAATTCTGATGATGATGACAATGCTGGTCACGGTACACCGAATCATCCTCAAGATGAGGACGAAACAAGAAAACTTGAAGATGAGCAAATAAGTAATCCTGCTGAGAAGTCCTCACCTAGAGGAGTTGCAGAGCAAAGCGAGGAAGATGTTATGTTTGCCATTCCTCTTGCAGTGATTGTACCAGAGATTTGTGATTCAAGCCTTAATCCTATCATTTCTGAACCAGAAGAGCTCGCACAACAATCTAAGCCAGTTGAAAACATTATTACAAGGGAAAGCCCGAGTTCAGCCAGAGACGAATATATGGAAGCGTCTTGTGGTGCGAACCACGATGACTTAGCCCCGAAGACTGATGATAATGCGGACATTCTTTCCAATGATCTTGTTGATGTTGATCTCAAGATGAGTTCGAGCTTAGCTCTAGATGAAAACAAGGAAGCATCTCGCAGTGCAAGCCACGAATACTCATACCCGAGGAATGATCTGGATGACACTCATCTAGTTGATGTTGATACAAGCTGATTAGAACCTAGCCCGAGGAGAAAACTTGGAAGCGCCTCGTGGTGATAGTAACAATAATGAAGCTCCGAAATCTCAATCAACCGAGGAGTTAAGTGGTTCTATCCCTGCATTCTCATCCATTCTTTCTGCTATACAGGATTTAACGAAGACTCAATCAACTCAATTCAAAATCTCATGTGCTAGCTCAAACTGCTGAACTTGAAAGAAAGTTAGATAAGGCTCAAACTGAGAACTTGAAATCTTTTGCAGCCTTACGAGAAACCTTATCAGAAGTACAGCGAGTTCAACAAGACTTGAGGCTCAAACACGCCTTTGTGAAAGAAAGACTTGATATGTCGTGCGTTAAATTGGATCTGGTCACTAAAAACACCAACCGAACAGGAACTTATGTTCTTGAAAATCAGTGGTCCATAAAAGAGCTTCAGGTGGTCATTAATCGTCTGAGTACCAAGATCGACGAGTTGGCGAGGTTTGATGATGCCAACAAGGGGGAAAAGAGAGCTTGTAAAAACAAGGCCGAGGAGACAGAGATAGAAGAAACCGAGATGACCATGATGACCGAGGAAGCGATGGTAGGAAGAGATCTGATAGAAACATTCCAAGAGAAATTTTTTTAGCTCTGCCAGCTCCACCATCGTCATCGACACCGAGACATGGACATTCTAAAGGCCGAGGTCACAAAACACCAAGACCAGAAACAACCCGAACAACTGAAGGAGAAATAGTTGATTACATTCTGTATGAAGAAGGAAGTGACAAAAGGTTTGAAGGCTACAACATACTTCCCTTCTGGAAGAACAAATCCGTTAGAGATAGAACTCAATATCAAAGATCACAAAATGAACGCATTTTTGAGAAAAAGAAGGAAGAAGAAAGAATTCTCAAAATTCAAAAAGATGTCCAAAAGCATTTTAAAGAGATGAAAAAGAGGATTGAAGATGCAGAAAGAGTAGGAAAACATGAAGATGGCACTCTAAAGATTCAAGCCATAAATCAAATAATGGGTGCAATAGGTCAGAGCTTCTATGATGGAATGACAACACCCGAATTGTTATGTTGGTGGAATAGAAAGATCATTGAAGGCAAGAATCTTGGCGAAGGTACTCAAAATTATCTTATACTTCGTGTAAGAAGCAAATATGCTGACATGATCGAGAACAAGGATGTGGTCGAAGCTAGAAAGACCATAAATAACATGATTGATCAAAAGGATGCTGATGAAAGTGAAAGACTAAAACGAAGAAGGAAATGATGCACGAAGACTAGGAAGGCCGAAGAGAATATATGATCTTCAAAGTTTTTAACTTGCTTTATATCTTATGTAATGGTGTTACTTTTGATGAATAAAGGACAAATTTTTGGGGTTTATGCGTGTGTTAGTTACTTTCTAGTAATCTTACTCCTCGAAATGCTTTATTGTCAAACTCTACTATTCGACTATGATAATAAAAATCCAATTTGGATATAAGTAGCTTGATGGTCTGAGTATATGTGTTGCCATCATAAAAAAGGGGGAAATTGGTAGGAACCCCGAGCTCTTGATTTTGATGATACCAAAGACTAGAGGAGACCCCCCAATTTTTTCATTGCCTTTATTATCTTTGCTTATAGGCCGAATACTTGTTAGAGCTCGTCACAACGAGTTCATGGAAAAACCCAAGGTAACTCTTAGCTGAAGACTTAGAAGAGCTCAAGGACGAAGACTTGAAGACGTAAAGGCCGAAGACTTATCGAGTTGAGAGAAGTCAAGAAGACTAAGGCCGAGTACTGGAAGGGCCAGTGTCTTGAAGACTTAGAAAAGACCGAATGATCAAGTTGGTTCATTCGAGGAGATAATGGGAGAATGATAAGGTCAATCATTCTCATAAGCACACAAGGCATGAGGACTCTAAAGACATTCTCTAGAATATTGTCTTGTCCATAGCATTGATTTTGTGGATGATCATTGTCAAACGTATTCTAGGAAGCAATCCCAATGAGCATTAAATGCTATGTCCTTTTGTGTAAGACAAAAGACAAATTGTCTTTACACTAAAGTAGACAAACAACTACAAAGTACTGACATCCACATGGGTCAACTTTACCAAGTGGATATTACACACTGGACATAGGTTTTGAAAATTGATTTTCCTCCAACGGACTCAAATTTCATGCCTATAAATACCCAAGCTCCCTTCCATTTGGAGTTACTGATCATAGATGCAATAGGCTATCATAAGCTGTTAATAGTGTGCAAAATTCGAAAAAGCTCAAACTCTCAATCTAGATTTTTAGAGAAATCTTGTGCTACTCAAGTGTTGATTCAAGAAGCTCAAGCCAAGATTTCCAAGTTGGAGAAAAGTTCAATCATTCAACCCATCTCTACTTAGGAGAAGTAGAAAGAGGTGGAGTAAACTCGGAGAAGTTGAAAAATCTACAAAAGCATGGCTGCCTGGCTTTGTGATCAAAGGAACACGTTTTGGGCAAGATATTGTACTATAAAAGGAGATAATAGTGCAATCCTTCACATGTTGTGAAGAAGAGTGGAGTAGGTTTTGTTAACAGCCGAACCACTATAAAAACCCCTCTATCTCTCTCTCTATTACTTACTGCTCATATATTTTGCATTGCATACTCACGAACCAAGCCTAATATTTTCTTAACTATCAAAACTGTGCAAAGTGATATTAAAAACCGATAACAACCTTATTTCCGCTGCTTTAATCTTTGATCAAGTTCTAACTCTTTTTAAGGGTTTCTACTTGCGAAAATTTTCAAAACCTAGTGAGTCTATTCAACCCCTCCCCTTCTAGACTCACTACTCTACCTATCGGGGCCAACATAAACCTTCCTAATGATGATTAATAAATTTACCTTTAAATTTTTTTTTTTTACTCCTTATAAATTTACCTTTCAAAAAAAAAATTACTCCTTATCTAATGAAGGCCAGATATTGTCGGTCAGCTGAACAATAGTGGACATGCAAAAATACTAGATATACTCCCAAAATCATACTCCTAACTTTTACTCTCAATTGTGTTCAAATTTGATTGGAGGATGAAAAAAAAAAAGGAATGGACAAACATCATGGCCCCCTATTAAATTGGTCAATCAAAGCATGCCAACTCATATGGAGTAGAAAATGAGAGTGAATTGGGAGTAGATGTAGAATTACTCGTGCACATGTAACTATTGAGACAGGCTGTGCTGGATGTGGACATGCAATTATTGAACAACTTGTGTACTTTCCCGTGCCAATGCAATAATAGTGTTTGCTGGTAAAAACTCAAGATAGATAAACTGAATCACCTGTTCAGGTACAAGTTAACTAATTGGCTAATTTAAAAGGAGAATGATATATTATCAAAAAAAAAAAAAAGGAGAATGATATAAATTTTAATATAGTAAAATATTTGTTTTATATTATGGTTTTGTTGATAAAAAAAAAAAAAGTGAATAAAAATTGTGAATTTTTTTTTTTTTTAGTGAACCAGAACACACCACATAAAAAAGGAGTAAACAATATTAATTACATTTTTTGTCCTACATTTATAGGTGGCAATCCACTTTAAGTTTTATTTTTTTTTTATTTTTTTAATTAGAACATCCACTTTTGGTCATAGTATTATTGTGGCATCATCATTTTTTGTCCTTTATTAATAAAATGATTTAAATATTGTTAAATACAAGAAAATTTCGCCCTTCAATTATGAATGTTTTCAAAAAATACACATAACAAATATAGCGGTTCAACGTACTTTATATAAAAAAGATTGAAATGACTTTGTATTTAACAATATTTCGACGATTTTGTTGTTGAAGTACTAATATAAAAATTGACATGTCACAATAATACTAGGACCAAATGAGGATGTTCTAATAACAAATGACTAAAAGTTGATTGTCACCTATAAATCTTGAAAATAAATGAAATTAACTCTAATAAAAATTGAGAATACGTGTAATGTTACTTAATTTAAAATTAATTAATAATTTATCTTTTGTTAATATTATAAAAAATAGAATTAACTTGATTGGGTGCGATCTCTCAAGTGTTCAACACTTCAACGGTTAACTTGTTTAGATTAATTGTTTAATAAAAAATTACACATTTTATTCATAAGTTATAGTGTAATTTTATAATTCGTATCTAAGTGTTGATCATACCCACTTTTCGTCCATAAATTATTATTGGTGTTACACTTTTCGTCGTTTTACTAATAAAACATTAAGGACATAATTTATAATTTTTGGGCTAAAGTGTCATCTAACACTATGAACTATATCCAGTTATTCATGCTGCACCCTGAACTTTCATATCGTATATTTCTAGCCGCAAACCAAAATAAAAAATTCGAGTTAATACTCAATATAGTCCCCGACTATAGTGGTTTTATTCAATTTAGTCCTAAGTGACTTTTTGTACTCTATTTAGTCCTTGACTTTGATGATTTTACACACTTTAGTCCTCTGTTAAGAATTCTGTTAGTTGGCTGTTAATAATAAGGTTAACATTGTAATTTCATTTCTCTTTTATTTTTATCAGATTAATTGGTAATTATCTTTCCTAATTGTTTTCTCTATTATGCATAGTCAATACAATTCCCTCATTCCCTTCCTCAGGCCCTAAAAACACACTCAAACACATTGTTTAAAACCATATATTTATACAATTGCATACTAAAGACAAACCA
>CM008332.1:14688375-14698659 GCA_002525835.2 Ipomoea batatas
AAGTTGTCATTCTTAACAAAACTGGATGAAATATTTTGTTCATTAATGAATGAAATTGATGGAAAGATTGCAACTTACAAGATGCCAAAACATTTTTTTAGTTTGGAACCGAACCTTTTGGGTTCCGGTTTGGTTCTTACTATTAAGACTCTAGTATTTGTGTTACAGTAGGTCTAGTACTCTATCCCTCTATATTATTTCTGTTCAGCCTTTCTTTTAATGTAACATCATATATTCCTATCCTCATCCTTAGTGTATGAACCGAAACATGATCGTCCTTATCTCTATTCCCTGACAAATAATGATAAGTTATTTTCATCTTTTGGTCTTAAAAAATGTCAGCATCAAAATTTTAAGAGAGTATAATTTGGGGTAGAAGTAGTATTTTTCCAAGGTTGCTCTAAGGATGTGTTTGGAAACTCAGAAAATAATTTTTGAAAATTATTTATTGGGGTTTCCAGTGTTTGGAAGAGTCTGAAAAATCGAAGTCTAACGGAAATTATTTTCCGATAAGAGGAAAAACAACAATTTTTTAGAACAATGACTTTTTTGCATAGACCACAACTTCATCGGCGAGCACAACCTTGGTTTGGTTTCCTACATCGACGAGCAAAGCATTGCTCTGGTTTCAGGCGTGCTCTGATTTTCGGCGGAAAGGAAACCAGTATACTGGTCTCGGGTAGAAACCATATTGCCGGCCGGATGATATATATATATATATGATTTCGTATGGAAGAGCTACTAGTTGTTGCATCAAATGTTTATCTCCTTCCGATTACTTCTCACTGAACTCTCAAGATCCAACCAAACCATTTCAAGAACCAAACAGCTCCACGCTATAATTCTCAAGACCCATCTCTCCCATGACCCCTTTTACGCTACAAGAATCATCAGATTCTACGCTCTCAATGAAGACATTGTCTCTGCCCACCACCTGTTCGACGAAACTCCCCAGAGAAGCATTTTCCTTTGGAACTCCATCATTCGGGCTTACGCGAGAGCCCACAGATTTTCCAATGCATTTGAGTTGTTTAAAGACATGCTGCACTCTGGAACCAGGCCGGATAACTTCACGTTCGCCTGCATTTTACGTGCCTGCTCCGACAAGTTTGATTTCAGTGGGTTGAGAGTGGTTCATGGAGGAGTGGTCGTGTCCGGGCTGGAATTGGATTCCATTTGCAGTAGTCAACTTGTGAGTGCATATTCGAAGTTTGGCCGTTTGGAGGAGGCTATCAAGGTGTTTGATGGGATAGCTGAGCCAGATTTAGTGCATTGGAATTCAATGATTTCAGGGCATGGGTGTCTTGGGGATTGGAAAAAGGGACTTCTCCTGTTTATTAAGATGCAGAGAATGGGGAAAAAGCCTGATTCTTTTACTTATGTTGGCCTGATAATGTGCCTGGATTCTCCGAGTTTGCTGAGAATAGGGAAAAATGTTCACAGCCTGTGTTTAAAGTTTGGTTTCGACTCAAATGCTCATGTAGCCAGTCTTCTGGTGAGTATGTACTCGAGATGCAAGTGTATGGGTTCAGCTCGTAGGATTTTCGATAGTTTACTCGAGCCTGATATGGTTACTTGGTCTGCTATGATTTGCGGCCTATCTCAGTCGGGGGATATTATAAAAGCCTTGGATTTCTTCAGGGAAATGAACACGAGAGGTGGAAAGGCTGATCCTTTATTGATAGCCAGTGTGCTCTCTGCTGCAGCTCAGTTGGCAATTATCCAGCCCGGTAGGGAGATTCACAGTTTTGCTGTTCGATATGGCTATCACCTCGAGGTTTCGGTATCTTCTGCTCTAATTGACATGTATTCTAAATGTGGGTTCTTGAATTTGGGCATCCAAGTGTTCAAAGCCATGCCTAATAAGAACATCATTTCATACAATTCAATGATCTCAAACCTCGGTTTACATGGAAATGCAAACGAGGCCTTTCAGATCTTCGAGGAGGTATTGGAGAAAGAGTACAGCCCAGATGAAGCTACTTTCTCTGCTCTTCTTTCTGCTTGCTGCCATACCGGCCTTGTTCGTGATGGAAGACGATATTTCAGGACGATGAATGACAAATTCGGCATTCAACCCAAAACCGAGCATTATGTTTACATGGTAAAGCTTCTTGGGATGGCTGGAGAGTTGGAAGAAGCTTATGAACTTATCCAGTCTATTCAAGAACCAGTAGATTCGGGCATTTGGGGGGCGCTTTTATCGTGCTGTGACGTCCATGGAAATTACAGATTGGGAGGGATTGTGGCTAAACATCTGTTTGACAATAATAAGGTAGAGAAAAGTAGTTATGGGGTTATGGTGTCCAATATGTATGCTGGTGATGGAAGGTGGGAGTGTGTAAAGAAGTTGAGGGTTGATATGGAAGCCATAAAGGGAAAGATGCCTGGAAAAAGTTGGATTAGTAATATCAAAATGTAATATATGTTAAACTATGAGGTGTTCCTGTTTCCCTTATTAAAGTTTATGATGTAAGAGTAAAAAGTGCCTGTTACCTTGCAATCCTGTAGGATACGCTAGGTGCTAATCGGGACGTCGGTGGGTGCCTAGTGTGTATGTACTGCTTAATTTTTCAAAAAAAAAAAAAATCGCTCAAAATGACGTTTTAAGCGAAAAAAATCAATTGAAAAAAAAAAAAAAAAAAGAAGTTCTGGCCGATTTGGCTGAGTTTGGAGCCAAGTTGACCAACTCGGCTGCCTAGCAATTGCCTACACCCTTTTCGCCTTGACCTAGGGGTGCTTAAGTTGATTTTGACAACACTGCTAATTCATTAGTTAGTTAGCTAATTCAACAATTAATTTTACCAAACACTTTAATTTCAATTTGTTAGCTTATTAGCTATTAGCTTTCAGCTTTTAATTAGTTTATAAGCTAGGCGTGCCAACCAGAGACTTAACCTATTATATACATGCAATTAAATTATTATGATTTATAAGTATATGATCTGTTAATGGTAAGCACATAATAGGTTAAAGACAGATATATACATAATAATCTCAAACAACCGTGTGAGAACAACATTTCAAAATAAGAGGAATAAGTGAATAACTTTTCGTGTGAGAATGCTTAGGGTGGGCGATTTCATAATTTTTGTCACAAGAATGACAAAATATTAAAAGAAGTGTCATAGTGTAATGCAAAGCTCATTTCTCCCTCCATCAAACAAGTGTCTCCAAACTCCCACGTGTCATCTTCCCCATCTCTTTATATTCATCATCACTCCCTTCCCTCATGCAAATATTCTCATTTCTCACCACCCACCCCCCTCCAATACCTCCTCTTTCCCCACCGCCACCATGGCCGAGAACACCTACCGCAATCCCCAAAACCAACCTCACCACTTCACCCACGGCAGCGATCACGGCATGAAGAGCTACAAAGACGACGACAACTTCACCACTACGCCTCACAACAACAACAACAACAACGGTCCCACCACCCAACAAATCCTCGCTTTCGTCACCCTCCTACCCCTCGGCGCCCTCCTCCTCGGCCTCTCCGGCCTCACCTTCGTCGGCACTCTCATCGCCCTCGCCATCGCCACCCCGCTCTTCATCCTCTTCAGCCCCGTCATCGTCCCCGCCGCGCTCACCATCGCGTTCGCCGTCGCCGGATTCCTGGCCTCCGGCGCCTTCGGGATCACCGCGCTCTCGTCGCTCTACTGGCTGGCGAATTACGTGCGGCGGAACAGAGGGAAAGCTCGGGAGCAGATTGAGCATGCGAAGTGGCGGCTTCATGAGTACCCGGCGGGGCAGAAGATTAGGGATTTGGGTCAGAAGATCCAAGAGAGCGTCCGCTAGATCTTCAGAGCTTCTTCAGTTCACTGAGAAATTTCAGCTTTCATTAGCCTTTTCAATTTCCCATCATGTGTATTATCTGGTTTTTCAGTGTTTGTGAGTTGTGATATGTATACTTACCATGTTTAAATGTTTGTTTGTTCGCTAATAAAATGGACTGTATGTTTAAATTGTGTATGTTACTATAATTTATTTATTTTGGTGTCAGTTAAATAGTTGTTAACTGATTGAGTTAGTGAATTTGATGAGTTAATTAATAGTATTAATTGATTGAGTTAGTGAGTTTGATTAGTTTTTTTTTTTTTTTTTGAAAACCAGTTTGATTAGTTAATTAATAGTATTAACTGATTTGAATTAGTGGGTTTGATAAGTTAATTGATAGTATAATAGTATTAGCTGATTTGAGTTAGTGAATTTTGCTTACTTAATAATAATATTAGCTGATTTTTTATTGTAGAAAGAAGATGTATAATAGACATTCAGTGCACATTGTTGCTACTCATTCATACAAGTGACTGCTCACTTGTAGTATTATATAATTGAAATGTGCAAAATTGTCTTGTAACTAACATTAAATAATTAAAATACTAAATCTACAAAATTGTAGAATTGAGAGATTGAATTTGTTTAAATTGACAGAAAAGACCAAATTTTCCTAGTTGTCCCTTTTGGGAAATTTGATGAGCAAATTTAATCCCTCGATATAATTAGTTATAATCTTGCATTTTTAATTCTTAAGATTATATAATTGAGAGATTGAATGCGTAACATTTTGAATAATTACGAGATGGAATTTGTTTACAGACGAGACTTTTTTTGTTTGACAACTGAGAAATTGAATTATTTAAACAGACCAACAAGACCAAATATCATACTATGTAGTATGTACATCACCACCATATTTACACATCATCCCTTGTAAAAGCAAGCAGAAATTAAGGGCTGAATATGGTTCTGGGGTCCAGCAATATATACAGATATATACCACTAAACATATTTGAGTTTCTATGACATATTTTTTTTTGGTTATACTCAGGTTTTCACCGTTAGACATAGTGACTAATCCCCTCACTGAATTGTAGGTAACTCTAATGGGTGGGACAGCTGGCGAAAAGATTTAAAGCTACTCCATACGCAAAGCTAATGATCTAACCCTTGATGTTTGGTTAAGGATGGATGAGTCCATTCCACTCAACCACACCCCCCAAGCTACATATTTCAATTGTTCATCAATTTATCAAGGACCTCATTGAGGTCCACTGACTGCCCGTTGTCTGCAAGCTTTTTCACTGTTGCCTTTACTAAATCTCTCCTGAATCCCATGCTTGTAACCTTTTCAACAACATCCTCATCATTAGGGGCTGTGTTTCCAGTTCCTCCAGTGCTTGGTTCAGTACTGGCCACAAAGGAAGCAGTTGGAAGAGCATGTGGTAACAAGATCTTGGCTTTGGGAAGTTGAGTGTTTTCGTTTTCCCTATCCAGGGCCCAAGCAGAAGAGAATTGAGAGGTTTTCATGGTAGTGGGGCTATAGGGAGAAGAAGATCCATTGAATGGGCTTGTGTCGTTATAATTACCAAACCCATATGGCTTATTTGTCCTGTCAGAAAATTCTGAGTACTGACTTCCTGAAGGATGATGGGTGGGTTTTACCTGATTGGTAAAGTCTGAATAGGGATGTTGAGCAAACTGGGCACCGGGATACTTGAAGGGAGATTCATTGATTGTTGGGTTATAGGAATGAGGTGTATAAGTCCTCTCTTCCGGGTGATTCTTCGGTGGAAAATGGGTTTGAGCATTACCAGTATCAGGCATACAATAATGCAGTAGAGATGGGTGGGTTGAATGCAGTGGTTGAGGAAGTTCTGGTGCTGTTTGATAGTTTGGATGAGGTAATGTAGGTTGAGGGACTGGGGTCTTTATCTGCTGATGATACGCACCTAACGTTTGACTAAGAGGTGGATTGTAAGATGGAGGATATCGTGGGTTGTAAGAGAGCCAATCCGGAGATCCTTGAGAAGGCGTTGGAGGTGCGGCAACTGGGAATTGATTTTGATAGGATACATTTGACAACATATCATGAAGCAAAGGAGTATCAGTACTCAAAGGTGTTGGTTGAGACTGTTTAGGAGCTATGGGTGTTGTTTGTAGAGATGGCGGCTCTGGAACTTTTATGTTTTGGCTTTCTGTTTGTGGGATGCTTGGTGCTTGAACCTTTGCTTGTTGAGATTGAATTTCAGCAATTTGCTGTGTATCCTTAAGAAGCTGGACACCATTCTGAACCTGCACAAGCAATTGATTTCACTTCTGCAGTACAATAAAGCCATATAGAGATAGGTGGTGGATCCCCTTCTCTTTATTGAGCATAATAATATATAAACATAAATGTGCAATCCAACTATCATCTTATTCTTTTACCCTTCATTTCTACTTCCAAGTTTTGAAATGATAAAAAAAAGTTTCTTACAAGGGAATTTGACCAGGATTTACTAAGTTCTATCTTATTCTTTTACCCTTCATTTCTACTTCCAAGTTTTGAAATGATAAAAAAAAAGTTTCTTACAAGGGAATTTGACCAGGATTTACTAAGTTCTACAAGATCAAGTAACGCAAAGCTAGCTTGTTTAACTGAAAGGGTTAAACTCAGAATTCATGTTTTTAAGAAAACAATCCTAAAGTGAAGTTACTAAATAAAGAAAACAGGGAAGCCACTATACATTTAGAGTCTCTATCTCAAAACAAATTCTACTAACTTTTGACTTAAATTAGGGAACTCAAAATAACAGGATGGGTATAAATGTATAATTTATAAGATTTAGACAATGGAAGGGTACCTCTCGCAGAATATTTTCGAGTTGCCTCAGCTTTCCATCTGTCTTGCCATGATCATACTCAATGGAAACCTTCAAATCGTTCATGGAATTCTCAAGATAATGCATTTTACTCTCCAGCTGAGAAAGTCTCCCACTGAGATCTTCAATTGCACGTAGAAGCTTATTAGAAAGCTCCTTCATTATCCGGTCAACCTCTGCAACCATTGACATATTATTGCTTTTGTTGGTGGTTTTTGTAGAATCAATCTGGTCCAAAGAACTTGAACTCTAGAGCATCACCAAAAGAAACAAGTTAAAGTTCAAAAAAATGAACGGCAATATATGCAGTAGCATCATGTAGTTTTACAATAAAGCTTAACATTTGGCATCCAAAAAGGGATCATCACATTAGTGATTCTTACACCTTCAATCAAGTAATTGTTTCACATCCAAGTACAGAAATCATTCAAGATTAGCCAGATTAAGTTGAAATCATGATGCATAGCATTGCAAAGGTGGATGCAAGGTATCGACAACAATATCCCAAAAATCAAGTCTAACATAGTTACATTATTGCAAAATGATTTTTCTGGAAATTTTCTCATACAGCAAGTGGGATTTGAAAGAACTTTGCCATAACATAATGACACGCAACCCTTATCAAGAGGGTTCAGTAGCTTATATTTAGGGTTACACATAAACATGGCTGAAATTGACATAAGAAGGCAAACTTGATTTTTTTTGTAGATGACATCATGGCAGGTTTGTGTTAAGTTGAAGAGAAGCAGTGCTTTAGAATTTAGATCTCAGCACTCAAAGTTACCAATTTCAATCCTGAACAAATCTTAAACTCAAAGTACAGAAGTGTCAATTCGGCAGTCAATATACCTTAACCGGAGTAATTTCCAAAACTTTGGTAATAATTCATAAACCTTAAATCTTAATTGAATTCAACACAAAAATAGCAGAACTTGTTAGCTTTAAAGAATAAATCATCAGAATTATCAACACTCAATTTAAAACACAAGTAGGTAACTATTAAGATTCAGACTCCTGAAGAGTAATTCTTAGCCAGCAGAGGCAGTATGCCTAATCCCCAGAACAAGGATTTACAATCAAACTTTTAAGACTTTAGTTTATAAGGATCAAAATCATAAACTATCAATCCATAGAATTTAATATTTCTTTTGTTTTATTATTTTGTTTTATTTTTTAAAAACAAAATCTAACCTAGTTATAGTATCTACACAACATGATATGCGAACATCCTCGATTGGGATGGGACTCGGACCTAGTTAGACCACTATGTCAGCTAGTATTTACCGTCAGATGAGCACAGCAAAAACTATTAGCAAAAAATTCAATTCCAAACCGAACAACTACAAAAAGAAGTGGAGAATGAACAAGCCAGAGGAGAAATTCAGAAGCCCAAGCCACAAAAAACCATACAATCTTCCTTTCTAGCACATATCCATCACATAAAATCTATTAATTTCGAGAATTCAAGTAAATGCGGTGCTTATGCATACAGAAAAAAAAAAAAAAAAAGTTGAATTACTGTTAGAGGTGCTCCGTAGTGGCGATTACGGTGTAATCGAAACTGATCAACTGCTTCTTCCTCATCATCAGTGTCGGCTTCGAGAAAACGAAAGGAGTGATCTTCAAATTGGGATTCAGAAAGTTCCATGACTTGCTTGTCCATGAACTCTGTAGTTTTCATTGCTTCCAAGTAGTAGCTTCTAGTCCTGCGATCTTCTCTCGCTTTGCCGAGACGCAGAAGCAACTAGCAAGAGTGTATAACAGCCGCCAATTTCCGTTATTTATGTATTATTTTAATTAAATAAGTATTATACCTTTCGGCTTTCTGCATTCCATTCTTCTATTTTTTTAGTCTATGATGATGTAAAATAAGAAGTTAAGCACTCTTGTAAAAATCCGCATAGGCCCGATTAATCGCCGCTAAAGCGTCAGGCACCGGTCGACCGCCTAGCGTATCATCAGGATGATCTAGGCGGCTGGCTAGGCGACCGCTTAGGTTGCGCATCGCCTAAGTCGCTTAGGCGTTGACCGCCAAGGTTTCATAGGAACCAACTAGATCTCCTAAGCAACGACTAAGCCACCTAGTTGGTCGATTAACTATTGTTCTTTTTTAATGGGTTATTTCAATCAAAACAACATCTTTTTTAGCAAAATAACACTAAATTGTACAAACTCTAAATATTTTTTAGTTTAATATTTATTCCGTAATATTTAGTATTAACTATTAAAAGTATTATATAATTTATAATTATTAGTCTTTAAAAAATTAAAAATACTTGAATAAAATTTTAAAAAATAAAAAATTAAATAAAAAAATATACGGGCGCTTAGGCGCCGATTAATCCCCCTAGGCGCTCGACGCTCTCCGAGCGCCCGAAGAGCGCCTAGCGATTTTTTCAACCACGAATATAAGTGTTTTGATTGATTCTTACCATTCATAATTACTTTCCCTTTCTTTATATAGATATAGGTAAAGGTGTTAATGCGGGCTAGTCCGGGTTAGGATTGAAAAATTCTAAGACTTTTTGCGAGCTGGTTCGCAAAATTTTCAACCCGCAATACAACGAACCTAATAGGATGTGGGTTGGCTGGTTAGTCTGCGTGCTAACTTCAAGAATTAAGAATAAAATTTAAATATTATTTTATATTCTAATAATTTAATCTAAATAATATTAATGTTTTAGTTTGTTTAATGTTTATATATATATATATATAGAGAGAGAGAGCTAAAATCCAAAATCATCCTTCAATTATAACATACGGAGTAATTTACAAATTAGTTATCGACTATTTATTTTAACAGATTAAGTCGTTCAACTATTTTAGTTGTTATAAAATGAACCATGGTCCACAATGCATTGTGAACAATCCACCGTATAATGACTGCCATGAAGGTAGTAGCACACAGATTCGTTGCACTAGTGCACTGCTGGGCTATCACCCTGGTAGGCTGAGTCTTGGGCCTATATAAAAAATTATATACATGTTCATACATCAAATTCTCATAACAAAATTTAAGCATAATTTTTTAATGCTTGGCCCAATCTAACCTATTTTTATCCCTAAGTGAAAGAAACAAATACATAATATGAAGAAATTTATTTTTGAGGGACTAAATTAATTATATTTATACCATGAGTGACTAGATTTATAGTATGATATGATAAAAACAACTGAGAATTACATTAATTGAAGTTGAGAAATGATGAATTAAATTACATAATGACCAACGATTGAATGACTGTATGTACAATTTACCTTATAAAATATACAAAGTAAATTTTTAATTGTAAATTAAAAAAAAACCTATATAAAATATAATTCTCAATACATATAATTTTATATCATCCAAAAGTATTCAAAGCATATTAAAAACTAAGGGCACGTTTGGTTCACGGAAAATATTTGAAGAGAAGTGGAAGTGCAATTCCATGGAAAAGTAGTTATTAGGAAAATGAATTCTATTGTTTGGTTGGTGAAAAAGAAATTACCGGGAATATGAATTCTATTGTTTGGTTGGGATAAAAGAGTATGGAAATAATGAGTATAAAGACCTATATGCCCTTATGTATTAATAATTATAATAAAATTAATATTCCTTAATAATATTGTTTAATTTGCAAAAAAAAATAAAAAA
>CM008332.1:14703345-14720892 GCA_002525835.2 Ipomoea batatas
TAAAAAAAAAAAAAAAAAAAAAAAAAAAAAGAGGCTACAAACCGAGTTGGTCCAAGATTTCTTAACTATTTGGATAGCCCAACCTAAATTTAAGGCAAATTATATTGTTGACCATAAACAAATGTTCTTTCATTTTAATATAGAAAGTTTATTTTTTTTGTTTGAGTACTACTAACTCGGTTACAAGTATCTGTTCGTAGGCTTGAACCCACTCACATCATCCATGTGAGAGTGTTTTCCGAGACACCGGGTGCCACTAGACCACAAGGTCTTTGGCACTGAAAGTTTATTATTTAGTAGCATATATCGAATAATGAACATTCAGGTTTCAGTACTCAAATAATGTACCTTTAAAAATAAACATATAGTGTATTACAATGTACTTTTATGTCAATGGTCTACTTTACAATGTGGACCATGATCTATGGTATAATGATTGGAATTTTAACCAAGCCATATATCCTGGCTCAACCCAAAGAATAATTGTGCAAATGGTGAACCAAGCCCCTCATTTGACATCACTCAAAATAGGGGGAGAGAGAGAGATAGGGGGAGGGGGGACGGAGGGAATGATTTGAAAAATGTCTTCCGAGTAAAAATCAGAAAAGACAATTTTTGTCAAAATTAGTTTCTTTTCTTTTGATTATAATGTGTATTTTTTATTGACTTCGTTTTTCTAAAATAGTCAAACATTAAAAAAAATACGAAAAATGACTTTTGAAAATTAATTTTTAAGTTTTCAAACAATTCCTAAATACCTATGAATTTTATTCATTTACTTACAAATTTTTCTATTTGCAAATTTGATTTTTCTTATACTATATATAACATTCTTTAAGATAATAGAATAATAATATTTTCCCTCTAGATTTTACCTCCTAATATTCACATGTGGCAATAAAATTATTTTTATCAATTGACTACCGTGACTATGGAGCATTAAGAAGGTATATTATATAGAAATGTATTCAAATGATGACACATACATTATGGAGGATTATGGGGACAAATCTTGTGCATTGATTTTTAAAAATTAATGGTGTAGATTAATTGTAATATAATTTTAGATTATGTTTTGTTTAAAATAGGCCTGTAAGGATTTGGATTAAATTAAGAGGTAACCAATCAACTGCATAAAAAGATAAAAATTAAGAGGTAAAATTAGAATGAATCACTATTTTGGTTCCTCAATTATTTCCTAATTGTTAATGTATGTGTTAGTTTTCAATTTCAACCAATTTGATTCTCAAATTATTTAAAATTTCGTCAATTAAACCTTTTCAGGGACAAAAATGATGATTTTCACATTTTTAAAATTTTGTCAATTTGGTTCCTGGAAGGGTTTAATTGAGGAAATATTAAAAAATTTGATGATCAAATTAGTTAAAATTGAAAACTAAGAACTACATTAACAGTTGAGAAATAATTGAGGAAATAAAATGTTGATTTCCCGGTAAAATTATGAGAAAATTATATCATTACTCAATGATAAAATGAGATTATCAAACACATATTTTATATCAAACGCACCCAAAGAATTGCCCCCGTTTTCACCTTCATTCGTGCAAATTAACAGCCCATGTTTAATTAAGTTTGAATTATCCTGTTGTCCATGATTGAAAGTGTTTTGTCGGCAGCTCAGAAAAAAAACATTATTTTTTTTTTGAGAATCGAAAAAAACATTATTAATACTAATAAGATTATATTTGAAAACGTCAAAAAGTGGATGATGGAAAAATAGAATAAAAAATTTTGATTGCTTGTTGCATAATATTCTTGTCCATAATCTAATTTTTTTTTAAACTATATTATTTTCAATGTGCCAAAGAGGCAAAGACCTTATGATCTAGTAGCACCCGGTTTACACTCTCACATAGAAGGGAGTAGGTTCGAGCCTCTGAGTAGTACTCGAAAAAATAATATTATTTCCAACGTGAATTGAATGATTTCAAATACTATTTTTAAAAGTCGTATAAATGTTGCAACAATTCCAAACAGAGTAGGGATAAAGAGGTAAGGTGGGAGTAAATCTTGGCAAATCTTGAAATTTAGCTCCAATTTGGGATTACTAATATTTTTTTTTAGTAGTAGTTGGGATATTTTTTTAAGTCAATTGTGATCTACAATCTACTTTGCAATAATTTTTAAAAAAAAAATGAGAGAGAGAAAAGCATGAGGTATTGGCTCAGATCAGACCACTCCCGTAAAGTTTAACTCTTACTCAAGGAATCTTTGACCTTGCGATTGCACTAGTTGTACACTTACCAATTGTCCCAAATTATTGAGTTAAAAAGTGTATTATGATAATATCAAATAGTAGTAGTTGATTTTTTTTTTTTGGAGAAATAGTAGTTGATTTTTTAGAATCAATTATATATGATATCATACTCCGCAATAAGAAAAAAAAAATTGTGTTTCTTACTCTAATGTTTTCATTTAAAATAATGAAAAGGATAATTGGACGAGGTATTTTGATCATATCAAATGGTGGAAAATAGAAAAGGAAATAACTGATTTCTTCCCAAATTATTCTATTTTTTTATTTTATTTTTTTGCATTATAACACTCAAGTAGATGAAAGTTTTTCTCGATAAATCTAACAATTTGAAATAGTTGATAAACAAACTGATAATGCAATTGTAAAGTCAAAGTTAGAACCTTATAAAAGATGCGTCATATTAGAGAGTGTCCAGGCCATCTAGACTTTTGATGCAAACCTAGCTGAATATGTATCAGTTTTATAGTGATAAAAATATCAATATCGTATGAAAAAAATCTTGATATATGTACAAGCATTTTTTTTGGGCCACACTTGTATGAGATTATCTCACGGATCCTTATTCGTGAGACGAGTCGGGTCGGGTCAAGGCACTATGCAAATGTCATACTTATATGTGCAAATGTCATACATATGCTCAAATATAACACTAATCAAGAATACAATTTTTGTTACTTATAAGAAAAAAAGTAATACATTTTTCATAATAAGTAATGTTGACAAGTGCCCCTTACTTATAAGGGCAAATATAATACTTTTGAGGAAAAATATAATAATTTTAAATCGAAATGTAAAAGTATTGTATTTTCCCTTAAAAGTATTACATTTACACTTATAAGTAACAAAAATTTTATTCCTGATTAGTATTACATCTGAGCATATAAGTATGACATTTGTGCATATTGACCGACCCGACCCGACTCATGGTGAGATGGTCTCATACAAGTTTTTTTTTTTTTTTTAAAAAAAATAAAGAATAAAAAATTATCTCATCCTTGTATTATATTTAATTATAGCCACATGATTCGCATGCATTATTTTCATTCTTTTTTTAAAAAAAATAATGAATCAGATGACCGTAGGAAGGAGTTGACTGAATAACTTAAAAATTCTCTCTCTCAAGTTCAATGGTTTTTGTAAGTTGATTTGTTAGATAGAATATCCCCTTCTCATTTAAGTTGTAGTAGAAATATTACATTTATAATTTTTTTTTGGGTTTGCCCAAGGTCCCTCCAGCAGACTAACCCCTGTCCCAACTGTCAGCACACTAAGTGTTAGAGGACTGGCCAAATGGTTTGTTCCATTGACATGGGTGGGATCGAACCCCCAACCTCATGCTTAAGGGACAAGGTCCTGAACCACCACGCCAACTATGTTGGTTAAAAATATTGCATTTATAATGGATAATCCTTTAAAATAATTAGGGAAAATTATTGTTTTGGTCATTCAATTGTTTCTCAACTGTCAATGTATCACATAGTTTTTAATTTTAACTAATTTGATCATCAAATTGTTTAAAATTTCATTAATTAAACACTTCCGAGGAACCAAAATGGTGATTTCTCCATTTTTAAAATTTCGTCAATTTGATCATCGAAGGGTTTAATTGACGAAATTTTAAACAATTCGAAGATCAAATTAGTTGAAATAAAAAACTAGGGACTACATTGATAGTTGAGAATCAATCAAGGGACCAAAATGATAATTTTTCCAAATAATTAATTATATTAAATTCCCTTTGTTTAGGGAAAGCACATAATCGCTATTCAAATGTATGTGTGTTCTGCATACAACCCACCTTGTGACCCTAGACGGAAAAATATTACAAAGAGGTAAATTAACTTAAGTTATTCACAGTTGACCGGTTTGAACTGAGAAGGCAAATAGGCAACTCTTATAGGAAGTCAAAGTTAAAACTTTGTGTTTACCAAATCAACTACTTGAGTCATTTTACTTGAGTCATTGATTGAGTTGGGATTGTACTTAGAATGTGGTTTAATTTTCAAATTGGATTCTCTCCATTTATAACGAAAGGGTTTGAATTATTGAAGTCAGATCAAATTGCCTATCATGTATATTTTTATATACATTTGTTTGAGTGGTACGTTAGGTAGAGCTTATATTTATTGAAATGATGACGAATTAATAATTTATTTGTATAATTTATAATTATTATTATAATTATAATAATAATAATCCTCATCTATCTATCTACCAATTCTTTAAGTTTAACAACGACTAAACATGTTATAGAACACCACTGCTTACCAGATAAACGTACAGAAAAACAAATGCATCAACCAAAACTAAAATTAATGTAATTTTATTAGGGGGAGGGTAGCCCTTTGCAATTAGTAAGTGTTCCCAAGAAGCATTTCATATAGCAAATTAAATTCCCAATATAATATAATATAATATAATATAATATAATATAATATACAAACTAATTAATTGCCAATTAATCATGTAATTATATTTTTGCTAGATAATATAAGTTCTCGGTAAGGTTATTCATATCTCTCTCACTTTAAAAGTGGTCTATACTAAATATTTATACATATTTAAAGAAAAAAAATATCTGAAAATATACCCATATTCTTTTATATTCGTACATGCATTTTTCTTGTACGTATTTCGTATAGTATCTTGTGGTTTTATATGTTTTGTGTTTTCATTTTGTGTTTCTGCGCTACCTAAATTATTGAACCTGAACCTTTATTTTTTTTTTGAGTACTACTGACTCTGTTACAATGTAGTATTTGTTCATAGCTACTTTCTCAACCTACTGAAGCACAAAGAGTCAACAATTACCTCCACTGAGGCTCGAACCCACTCCCATCATCCATGTGAGAATGTTTTCCGGAACACCGGGTGCCACCAGACCACAAGGTCATTGAACCTGAACCTAAACCTAAACCTAAACCATGGTTTTGTGATCCATAAATCGTAGGTAGTGTGGGCAAAAGCTAGCAATGAGCAGAAAGAAGAAAGGGAGAAAATCACATGTGAGAAGTGTTTGGAAATGTTGAGGCAAAGTGATGAGGGATTGTTTGGGCATTGGGGGACTAATGGGACCATATTTCACACCTCCATTGTTGAAGAGTCAACCTCAATGTTCTTTCTTACTCCTCCAAACCTCCAACATTGCCCATCATTTCTCTAACTCCTTTCTTCGACAAAACTTTTTTGCACAATGCCATGGTTGCACGCAACAAAAGCTTTTTTGCACTTTTGTCCCACTATATTTTTTTTTCTCCTTTTTTTTTTAATGTTAATTCATTCAAATAATTTAATTTTTGTGTTCTTTTAATTTGCCTATACCATCAAATTAAATTAAACCAGGATATTTACCCTCCCACTACAAGGGCAAAAGAATCCACCTACCATTCTTTTTTATCATGCAAAATTCATACTAAATTACTATTCGATCTTTTTTTTTTTTTGAATTGATACATTTAATTCTAGCTATTTGAGACAACAATTACATGATTAGAAAACCATTCAATTACCAATTAACACAATGACATGAATATTAACGAATTAATATTTTTTTAAAGTCAAACTTTTTAAAATTGTTACTCTAAAAAAAACATTTTTTGTTTTGTTTTTGGTTTTGTTATTAAAAAAAAAAAGAGTCAGATAAGCTCATAACACAAGATGAACATATGTAGGATAGAACACATAACTTTGAATACTAGTATAATCAAGGTTGCAAAAATCACTATGTGTTCCTGAGCGCGGGACGCAGCCTGTTTTTTTTTTTTTAATATTTAAAAAAAATATTATTTAAGACTTGGTAATTATAAATTAATTAATATTTTAATAATTGGTACTAAAATATTAAATATTAACCTAAAAAATATCTAGAATTGTAATTTGTATAAAGATTTAAAGAATCAAAGCACAACACAAAGTCACAATTCACAAAGTATTAATATTAGAGTACCTGATTTCGATATTTTTGTATTACATTTTTTGAATTTGCCACCGATTTGAACAATTTAGGGTTATAGTATATTTTGAAAAGTATCTAAGCTAGCTACAAGAAACTGACTATGTAATGGACATGAAAAAGAAATACTCAAAACCACATATATTTTATCTTTTGCGGCATTACTGAGACAAACAAACTCTCTTTTTTCTTTTTCCCTTGAAACATTATATGTGTAATGTATTATGATCTCAATTAATGAATATGGCCCTGTTTGGTAAATGAGTGTTGGCTGATTGGGTTGACTGTTTGGGTTAGAATGTATGATTTGTTGATAATATTAGCTGATTGTAGAAAGTTGTTTGATAAATTAGCTGTTAGCTGATAGATGTTTGGTATAATTTCTTTTCTCAAAAAACTAATTGAAAATGCTGCTTTGAGTAGCTTTTTGAATTTTAGCATTTTAGAGTTACAAAAAGCTTATTAACCAAACAACTAATAGTGGTCAAATAAGCTAAAATTGGCTGATAGGCTGATTATTTACCAAATAGGGCCTATATGTTAATCGATGAACATGTCACTAGAGCAATCAACAACTATTGAATACAACACGTCAACCCTTACACAACCTCTCAAAGTCAGTGATAT
Source organism: Ipomoea batatas (assembly GCA_002525835.2). Lineage (NCBI taxonomy): Eukaryota > Viridiplantae > Streptophyta > Magnoliopsida > Solanales > Convolvulaceae > Ipomoea > Ipomoea batatas. The sequence goes on from CM008332.1 coordinate 14,710,203, forward strand.
TATTGCTCTACCTGCACCAAGAGAGTCCATCCTCTTTTTTAGAAGTTGGGAAAAATGACAATTTAGCCCATTAATGGAGGGACATGGATCTAGGCACCATGAATGGTAGGACTTTGAGGGGATTGATGAGAGAAATTAAAATTGCCTTTCATTGAAACCATTCATCCACGGTCGTGTGTCATCATAAAAAAAGGTTTCAACCTTCTACCCATAAATTAAATACAATTATTGTTCATCATTTTTTTCTTGCTTGGCTACACAAAAACAACCCTTGTATCATGGTTACATGTACATGAAATCCCCATGCCCACGTGTGAAGAGGTATACTTGAGAGGAATGCCCCATGCCGCTCATGTATTGTTTTGAGGGCACCCAACTTTTGCATCTTTACACATTTCTCAGACAATCTTGATTGTGCCAGCAAGTTTTGTTGTTTGAATTGGTGGGTTTTTTGTGATCAGGATTTTAAGTTCGTACCTAGTATGTAAACAACATAAGGGCATCCTCAATAGTGAGGTTTTTGGATCGGTTTTTGAGGTGCCAACTAATAGAAGAGCAAGGAGGGAAAGAGGAGAAGAAAAAAGAAAAAAGAAAAACAAAATAAATCTGGAAAACAAACACATCAGATTAATGCGTCCGGCTGGGCGCATTGGTTGCACTACACGTGACCACATGCATGGCATATTTGCACATGGTGGAACCCACTTTTCTTATAAAAACCAGCTCCTTGCACGAGAGATTTTTATTTTCTCTCTCCACTACATCTCTCCTTCACATCAGTCACATTTCCTCAAAAACTAGTCCAAAATTAGTGGGTGCCCTAAGTATTATTGTATAGTTGTTATGTAAAAATCTGTTGTTGGGATAGATTTTAGATTTAGTACTATTGTGATGATGATGGATTGTTGTAGGAAAAACATATTGTAAAAGTAGTTTATAATTAATCTCATTCTTTCTTTAGTACAAGAACAAGAAGACAAACATAATTATTGGAGTAGAAGTGTGATGGAAGTAAGAAATTTTAGCTTATCAATTATCATCTCTCCATCTCAAAACACTACCCCATTTGAAAAGTATAGCTAAACTTGTAGTTACATACTCTTAAGTCTCTAACTCACAAGAAAAAATAGAAGTGGTTAAACAATCACAAAAGATGTTTTGTCTTTTTAGATAACAATACTAATATCATAAGCCTTCTAAGTCGAACAAATAATGCATTTGAGTCTTATAACTGAAAAAAGTGCAACTGAATTCTAATCTTACATATTTAGCATGTTATTGTAAGTTTAGCTATATGGGTTTCCGCATGTACTTTTATTTAGCTCCTTTAAGGAGGGTTTAAGGCTTATTTTACTAGTTTTTCTATTTTATTTGTTTTCTTAAAAATTCTGTCGAATACAATTACTCTTATAAAATAAGATAGGAGTATCAGTTTTCAAACAAAGAAATACCCTAATTTAATATTATCATTTATTAAGCATTTTGCATATTCATTCATATTCCATTTTCCTATAGCACAATGTTACATGCATCACATGCTTGTATAATTTTTCATATCCAATTCTTTAGTAAAATGATGTAAACTTTTAACCCTTTGTTGTAATAATAATTACTTAATTGAGTGAGGGTAATAGCACGTAGAGGGATCCAAATTAATTAACACAACACATGGAAATGATAAGAAGATTGAATAACAAGTCTCTTTCACCATCAATTTTCTTGAAAACTAAGTGTTTTTAGTTGCCTATCAATTCTTCCACAAAATGATGATTTTTGCTCCAAATTTTCTTCACCTCTAATATTCTTCCACACGGTGTTTGACGGCCTGTCTGTGCATGCAGACGACACGGAATTAATCATAATAAAACCTTAGTCCAAACATGCGAATGGAGACAACAAAGTCATTAATATTCTATATAAAAACAAGAAATTAATTAATTAATTAATATTTAGACTTTTCTGTTTTTCAATTTGTGCATGAATGAACTATGTCAGGGAAGTGAGGGAACCAATGAGCTCAGCTCTTAGCCTACGTGGTAAGTGCGGTCCATAAATTATAAATAAACAATTTGATTAGTGTATTTTGGTTACGTTATTATTACCTTATACATACTTTGGTTAGTATAGGATATATAAAACATATAAGTTTGACTTAGTATTGGGAATGTTTGGTCTTTGTTAACTTAAAAGTATACTTGACTGTAATAATTAATTGTGGTAAGAATAATAAAAAAATTAATTACTTTAATATTGTTTCATTGTCGTGAGAAACAATTATGAATTTTTAGTCATTGTTTCAAACAAAAAAAAATGTATTAGGTAGTGTCAAATTGACAATGATAAATTTTGTTTCGAACATATCCTGGTAAACAGTGTGGATTAACACCTTCCATCCTAAGAAATCTAAGGCTAAGATTTTGAAATTACTAAATTTTCAAGTTTGCAATAATTATAAAATAAACTCCGCTCTTAAAAGTTTTTAATAATTAAAAAATTGATACCTTTCGTAAAAAAACAACCTCAAGCAAAATTTCAACTCTGCTCGAGTTGATTCCCCATTTCCGTCGAGGATTGGGACAAGGATGAGAACCATACTCTCTGCTCCACACTGTTGCCAAATTTCAACTCCGCTCTTAAGTCCTTAAAATAGTTAAGGACTTAAGCATTTGAACAATTTAAATATTTGAGTATTATTTAATATTTTTAAGTAATTTGTACTAGTTGTATTTGAGATCATCAAATATTTGAAGTATTGTTGTAGTGTATCTTAAGTTCACATTTCTTATTAAATACGTATCTGTACCATTTTTATGAATGTTAAACTAATTGGATAATTTAAATATATAAATTTGTAAATAAATTGTATAATTTAAATAATATTTTATTTTATATTGTACTAAAAAGACAGAAAATTCCCGTGAGAATTGGGAGTGGAGGATAATTCCCCATCTCCGTCGAGGATTGGGACAAGGATGAGAAGTGAGAACCATACTCTCTGCTCCACCTGTTGCCAAGCCTGAGCACAAGTCTGTTTCAGCTTAGTAAATGGTGCATAATATATTAAATCTAGACTATGAGAAATGTTACAATTTCATTGATGCCCAAAAAATAATAATAAACTCCCACCCTAACACACTCATTTAATGGTCGTGTGATGATGTGACATAATGAAATTTTATGGTTGTTATTATTTGGTGAGATCATTTGTGGATCAATCACTTCCTATATGAAAATGACACAAATAAAAGTTTAATTTAATTTTACATTATTTAAGAAAGTATTCCGATCCCTTTGAGATCTTTCATCTTTGTACACAATCTCTATTACTCACTCTCTAAAGATCGAATCAAAAATATTCTAAAACACAGTCTAATAGAAACTCTTTTTAAAGCCATAATCTTGTTCTTAATTATTTTTCCCGGCCTTCCTTTCAGTCTCTTTGGTTCTGTTTGAGATATTTTTGTTATGTGGTTTAAAAGTGAATTGTTAATTCAAGTTATTTGCAAATTATTGGTTGATTTATCTCGTTTGAGATGATAATATTGTGTACAAGAGGTGTTCAACATTTGTTTAACTAATGAGAGGTTCTAAGCCAAGGACCTTCTGGTCCAGCGGTACCGAGTTGCTCTTTCATATGGGAAGTTGTGAGTTCGAGTGACTCTTTGTGCTTCAGTAAAAGCGATATTGAGAAAATAGTTATGAACAGATACATTGTAATAAAGAATAATATTCAAAAAAAAAAAAAAAGAAAGGTTCTCTTTAATAGGTTAAAAAGAAATGAGACGTTCTAATATGCATCCCGCATATGCAGGTTATAGTGATACAATAAGGTGATATTTCATTTCCCAGCTTGGCATCATCAAGCCAAAAATGTTTACCAAATACTCATTTTAGCTATTTGATCAAGTAAAACAGTTAAAATTAGTCAAACAAGTTAAATCTTGGTTGATAAGTAATTCTCCAAACGCCTAGTAATTAGCCCATCTTTCCACTCTTGCAAGGGCATAACCCTCTATGTTAGGAGGATGATTTCTGTGTAGTTGTATCAATATTCTGTGTGTTCCCTCACGTCATTCTGTGTATTCTAGACAAGGATTTTGTGCATTCATGTTAGTGGTACTTAAATATAGGGGTGATGTGCTTGTGTATTTGGTGTTTTCATATTATGTATATTCTTTGAAGGTATTCTGTGTATTATAGACTACAATTCTGTGTATTTATGTTAGGGGTACTTAAACATAGGTTGTGACGTGTTTTGTGTATTCGAATGTTAAGAGGATGGTTTCTGTGTAGTTGTGTCAATATTCTGTGTATTCACTCAAGTCATTCTGTGTATTCTAGACAAGGATTCTGTGTATTATAGACAAGGATTCTGTGTATTATAGACAATTAATTCCCTGAAGTCATTCGCGTCCGCCTCTACTAACATCGAAACAACGTCGTTTCGGACCAAGCTAGTCCACGATATAACGATTGCCTCTAGACGCATTCCCTTTTCTTTTCTTTTTTTTTTTATAACTTTGTACTTCATAAGTTTCTAATAAAACCATTTCTTTGAAAAAGAAAATTCACTTCTAATTTATGTTATATTCAACTAATTATAACAATTCTTAAATTTTTAAAATTAAATATAAAGATGGTTAATGAGACATGCATCAGTGCATCACAATTGTACATAGAAGTCGGCAAAGGCAAAAAAAAAAAGAAAGCATTCACTCCTCTTTTCTATCTTTCATTTCTAGTCTTTTTGCCCTTGGTGGATTTCTTTCTCATTTAAGAAATGTTTGGAATTTTGGATTACTAATTGGTGGAATACTGGGCAATTTGAAATTTTCTTGAATATCATTCAAGAAAAGAGTATTTTAGAAAAAATCATAGAATTAGAAGAATTTGTCTTCTTGGACGAAATGATCATAGAATACTTGGAGACAGTGGCGGAGCCAGAAAAAATTGTCAGTGGGGGCGAAAAATGAAACACTTAAAAGGAATATAGACATAAATATTGTTAGGTATGGACGAAAGATATGACACATCAAAACTTTATAAAAATATTCATAACAATATATGAAACATAATTAATTTGATAAAATAATTTAAATAGAAAACACATTATATTACACATCTCATTATTAAATTTAAAAAAAATACTTTGAAGAAGATAATCTGAAGGGAGAACTTGAAGAGGACTACATCGGAAGTTGAGGCGAACAGGATTTGAAGCTTCAACCTTTTCTTAGTGAAATCGTGGACCAACCAACTCCAACAACTAATCAATTGTTTATATGTATTTGTTTTCTTATACTTATATCTAAAAATGTACTATATATGCCATACATATATACATACAAGGGCTATATATGGGGTGAGGTGGGGGTGGGGTGAGTGGGGGCAGCTGCCCCACTGCCCCCATACTGGCTCCGCCAGTGCTTGGAGACACATGCACAAGAGTTTCGTATAGGAATCCATAAAGAAACAATCAAATTCATCAAGATACAAAATGAGGGTCATATTGTAGACCATGAATATAAGGTACATTTTTATTATACTAAAAGTACATTATTTTTGTACTGAATGTACATTATTTCATAGTATATATAAAATAATGTACTTTCAGTATTTAAATAATGTACTCTAAAATAATGTACTTTATGTACAAAAATAATGTACTTTTAGTATATTTAAAAAAATGTACTTTTTATTTTTGTGGTATTGATTGAGATTTATGGAATGATTTATTTTTATTTTTTTAAAATTTTGAGGTCGACGGTACTTAATTGAATTATTGATATAATTATTTTAATATCTTGAGAATTTTTCTTTAATTTCTTGAGAGTTGAGATTTTTTTTCAAAAGTAATTAATGATGGTGTAATTTCTTTGTAAGTTTCAAGTAATCATTAATTACACCATATCCCCAATATCTTGTGAAGATGGCAAAGGCCTTGTGGTTAAAGCCTTTGAACAAAAAGATTATAAGTTTGAAACTTTTCTTGTAAGGCATTCATTTAGCCCATCTTTCCACTCTTGCAAGGGCATGACCCTCTAGACGCATTCCTTTTCTTTTTCTTTTTTTCTTTTTTTTTTTTTGTTTTTGTAACTTTGTACTTCATAAGTTTCTAATAAAACCATTTCTTTGAAAAAGAAAATTTACTTCTATTTATGTTATATTCAACTCATTATAACAATTCTTAAATTTTTAAAATTAAATATAAAGATGGCAAGACATGCATCAGTGCATCACAATTGTACATAGAAGTCGGCAAATTATTGTGTGGACCATGGTCCACATAGCTGTGTAGACCATGAATATAAGGTACATTTTTATTATACTAAAAGTACATTTTTTTGTACTGAAGGTACATTGTTTCATAGTATATATAAAATAATGTACTTTCATTATTTAAATAATGTACTCTAAAATAATGGACTTTATGTACAAAAATAATGTACTTTTAGTATATTAAAAATGTACTTTTTATTTATGGTCCACACAGCTGTGTGGACCATGGTCCATGCACTAATGATTGATAGAAGTCGAGTTAGGCCAACCCACAATGTACACTCAAATATGTGAAACCTGTTATTCAGTTTAAATTTATATACACTATAGTTTTATTACAACATAGCTAAAATATCATTTTGATATAACTACAGTGTCATTTGACATTATACATTTAATATGTGAGACATGTTATTCAGTTTAATTTTATATATACTGTAATTTCATCTCAAACGATGCTACAATTGTGTTGGATTGATACTGCAGATGTTTCATCCGTCTGGAACTGCAGTTGTGTTGAACTGATACTGCAGTTATGTTAAACTGATACTGCAATTGTGTTGAAAGGGTACTGTAGTTGCGTGGAACGGAGGCTCGACCCAATCTGCTCCAATCATATTCCTTATATGAGACAAACTCATATTTCTAATCCCTATATGAGACAAACTCAACAATCTCAACTTTGGTGAATATACCCTTTTAGGAAAAAAAATAATTATCTCAAAATCTTCACCTTGGCGAATATGCCCTTTAGGAGAAAAGACAATCCAACAAATCTCCACTTTGAAAAATATATATGCCCTTTAAGAAAAAATATTTATCTCACATATACACATGGGTCAGAACAACCATGCTCATCTCAACTGGTCAACCACATGCACCACACACCATCTAGCGTTCCCCTGGTGCATGCTCACGAACTATTGCATCCCAAGTGGTTCTTCATCAACCGTCGACCTGCCATACCCGCCGCAACTATTGTTAGATCCTCAACTAGCTAGCAAGCAACATGAACCATGCACCATCTAGCGTTCCCCTGGTGCATGCTCACGAACCACTTCGTCCCAAGCCGTTCACCTTCAATCATCGACCTGCCATACCGATCGCGACTCATGCTAGGTCTTCACCCCACCCAGCATCCGTGTTGCACATTGCTATAGCACCCCTCAACCAACTTTCGCATCCAACTCATACCGGATCCATGCCCCCTCATAGTATCCGCATTGCCCAACAATACAACGTCTCTCACAATGAGAGTTTGATTACTAGTTCAACAGAGAGAGTGTGTGTTACAGATAATAGAGTTACACTAACTATCTATACAATAGGCTAAAGAATAGGAGTCTGACTCTAACAGTTATTAACTAAGTCTAACATAGCTAATATATCTAACACACCCCCTCAAGCACAAGGTTGTAAAGGAACGATATTGAGCTTGTCCCGGAGAGTCCCAAAATGAGACGCAGGTAGAGGTTTGGTGAAGATGTCTGCCAGTTGATCCTTCATTGATACAAAGTTAGCCTGAAAGTCCCGGGATGCGACCTTATCCCGGACAAAGTGATAGTCAATCTCAACGTGTTTAGTCCAAGCGTGAAACACAAGATTCGCACACATGTAGGTGGCGCCGAGATTCTCACACCAGAGCGTAGCTGGGCGACCGGAATAGAGTCTCAGTTCCCGTAACAACGACACAGCTCATGTGACCTCAGCTGCCACATCAACTAACCCTTTATATTCAGCCTCAGTCGATTATCGGGCCACCGTGCGCTGTTTGCGAGACACCTAGGAAACAATATTAGACATTTAGACCCAAGAAAGACGGCATAGCCACTCGTGGACTTACGATCAGTCGGACACCCAGCCCAGTCCGAGTTAGAGTAGGCATGAATATCAGTCGAGAGAGATGAAGACAGGCGAAGGCCGAGGTCCGTCGTGCACTTAACATACCGTAACACTCGTTGTAACAGACCCCAATGCTCAATTGTAGGAGCATGCATGAATTGGCATAGTCGATTCACTGCATAAGATAGATCTGGCCGGGTGGTGGTTAAGTGTTACAACGCCCCTGCTAGCAGCCTATACTGAGCCGGATTATCAAACATAGCATCAGCCGGAGCCACGGCTTGGGAAACAGACGCCGGAGTTACAAGGGGCTTACAATCAGTCATGCCAGCCCTCGTTAACAGATCACTCATATAGCGGAATTGAGAGAGAATCAGGCCTCCAGGGACCAGGAGGATTTCAATACCAAGAAAGAAACTCGGTGTACCAAGATCTCGTTTCTTGAATGCGGCTAAGAGACGCTGTAGGAGCTTGTCGATCAACGTGGGGTCATTACCTATCATAATAATGTCGTCTACATTGACCAATAAGAACACCCTAGCAGTGCCGGTAGTGTAGTGGAAGAGCGACAGATCAGTTTTGGAAGCCAAGAAGCCAGTCGAAAGCAGAAAGTCATATAGCCATTTGAACTATGCCCATGGAGCCTATTTGAAGCCGTATAAGGAGCGTTGTAGGTGACACATGTGATCAGGGTGAGCTGGGTCCTCATACCCTGGTGGTTGCCGCATGAATACATTTTCATCTAAGTGCCCATTGAGGAAGGCGTTGTGGACATCAAGCTGGCGCAGAGTCCAATCCTGTGATATTGCAAAGGAAAACAAGAGACGTACTGTCGTCGGTTTGACAACAGGACTGAATGTGTTAAAAAAGTCTTCACCAGCAACCTTATTAAACCCCTTTGCTACTAAACGCGCCTTATGCCGCTCGATGGTTCCTTCGGCTTTTCGCTTGGTACGGAAAACCCATTTGCACGCAATGATGTTCATACCCGGTTTGGAAAGAACAAGAGTCCAGGTACTATTATGTAAGAGAGCATTGAACTCCTGGTCCATGGTGTCTCGCCATTGTGGATGACCAACGGCCTGAGTGTAGCAGGAGGGATCTGCAATGTCGGTTGTAAGCATGGTTGCAGTAGGCGCTAGGCGCTAATTAGGCGGTAGACTAACGCCTAGCGCCTAAGCGGTCCAGGCAGCGCCTAGGCGTTACCTTATTTATATATTAATGTATGTGTGTGGGTGTATGTCAAATATTATATATTATATTATATATATATATATATATCTTACTTCTCTTATTTATATAAATAAATAAATTTAAATATATATAAATATAATAACAAAAATTAACAAGGCCAACTCGCCTGAGTTAATTCGGCTAACTCTGCCGAGTTGGGCGAGTTAATTCGGCTGAGTCGGCCGCCAACTCGGTCCAGTTGGTCTAGTTAGGCGCTAGACGGACGCCTAGGGAGCAATTAGCCTCGGTCTAGGGGCGCCTAGCGCCTAGGCAGAGGATTTTTGCAACAGTGGTTGTAAGTGCCTGAAACTGCTCACTAGTTCCCCTAGTCATGTGGCGTAGGCGCATGGTGTGTCCACGTTGTTACGGTGCTCCTGCTTTACGCCGCTTTGTGCCTCGAGTAGCTGGGGCTAAAACCAGAGTGGGTAACGGAGCTGCAGCAAGTGGTAGTTCGGGGCTCATCGGGTCTTTTTGCATCTAAGTCAAATTTAAAGTGCGTGTCTTTTGTGCTTAAAGTGCGTGAGTTATTGAAACTTAAGTGCGTTGGTCTAAAGATTTAGGTGCGTGGTTTTCCTTTTTAAGGTGCATGGTTTTCCTTTTTAAGGTGTGTGATTTGTGTGCTCAAGGTGCGTCAGTTGCAGGGGTGTAAACGAGCCGAGCCGAGCTCGAACTTAAGGTGGCTTGAGCTCGAGCTCGTTAAGGAAGGCTCGGCTCGAGTTCGAGCTCGAGCTCGATCGAGCTTTAAAATTGATGCTTAAGCTCGAGCTCGGCAATTTTCGAGCTGCTCGAGTTCGACTCGAGCAGCTCGATTGTTTGAGTTCGAGCTCGAGCTCGAATTCATGCTCGAACTCAAGTTCAAGTCCGATTTTGAACTCGAATTTAACCTGTTTGATTTTAAATTCATGTTTCAATTAAAAATAAATTATAATATTATATGTATACATATTATATTATATTATATATATATATATATATATATATCGCTCGCGAGCGGCTCGTCGAACCACGAGCCTAAGATATTAGAGCTCGAGCTCGGCTCGATTATTAAACGAGCCGCTCGAGCTCGGCTCGAACTCGAATTTGACCGAGCGGCTCGTGAGCAGCTCGCCAGCCGCTCGGCTCATTTACACCCCTAGTCAGTTGTTGGCTTAAGTGCATCGACCTAAAGCTTTGGGTGTGTGATTTTCCTTCTTACGGTGCATTAGTTGTTGAAACTTAAGGTGGGTCGGCTTAAGGCTTTAGGTGCGTAGTTTTCCTTCTTAATGTTGTTTGTTTCCCTTCTTAAGGTGCATTGTTTTCCTTCTTAAGGTGCGTTTTTCCAAAACACAACCAATAT
>CM008332.1:14761167-14779105 GCA_002525835.2 Ipomoea batatas
GTAACACTAATTGCGAGTAATATGGAATTAAATATTAGAGGAAGATAATGACAACATGACACCAAATTGTTTAATAATGTTAAGTGGGAATCTTACAGCTCAAATCTGTCTTTTTTTTTTTTTTTTTTTTTTTTTTTTTTTTTTTTTTTTTTTTTTATATTTTTTTTTTTTTTTTTTTTTTTTTTTTTTTTTTTTTTTTTTTTTTTTTTCTCTTTGTTGTGTGTATGGAAGCCAGCTCCAGCTAGAACCAAAATAGGAGCAGCTATCAGGTTAATGTATGAGAGTGAGAATTGAACACATTTATTCACCATCTAACAAAGAGAATAAATAGAGAACAATCCACAGAAAGGAAACTAGTTACACAAAACCAAAGGACTACGCAAAATACTAACACACACAAACTAAGTCTCAACACGCCCCCACAAGATTGAGGCACCATGCATCAGTCTGAACGCATGATGGCCAAGCGGCAGATCCGCAACCTGATCAGCTAATTTCAGGTAACTCACTCCTAGGGAGCCGGAAGCAACCTGTTCATGGACAAAGAAGTAATCAAGAACCAAGTGATTCATCCGAGAGTGAAAAACCAGGTTCTTACAGACGTACGAAACATTCAAATTGTCAATAACCAGAACTGGCGAAACCTGTAACCGTACCCCAAGGTCACGCAATAGATTCTGAATCCACATAACCTCAGCCGTGGCGGAATTAGCAAACGCCCGAAACTCCGCCTCCGTAGAAGATCAAGACACAGAGCATTGTTTCGCAGACCTCTGGGACACAACATTTTTTACCAAAAAAGACAAAATAGGCCATGGTAGACCGACCCCGCGAAAATGCAATCCATGATGTAGCGTACCCTTCAAGTAGCAAAGTACTCGCTTCACAGACTGCCAATGCAATTCAGTGGGTGAGGCCCTGAACTGAGCTAAGCGGTTCACCGGAAACGGAATCTCTAGTCTGGTAATGGCCAAATACTGCAAAGGGCCAATGGCTTGTTAGTACACGGTGACATCAAAAGCCGGAGAAGCAACGGCGCACAAGTCTACAGAAGTACTAGGTCTTCTTCATTGACCGAACTTTGAGCAACAGCTAAATCGTTCGCAATTGCTCGCATCTCCCGCATGTAGGAATCAATGGACCTGTTGCCTTTGGGATTCTTTGCTAGCTTCGCTTATAGCGAAACTATACGTCCCCCGAGAAGAAGTAGCACAAGTAGTGGACAGCCGGGTCCATGCATCAGATGCAGATGATGTCGATGCAATCACAGATTGTAGAGTGTCTATCAAAATTAAGTACAGATTGTTATCAAGTTCATGAATACAAGTGAATAAGGATGAGCTTGGAAATAGGAAAAATAATTGTTAAAAGATAATTAATTGTTTAAATAATATTTTCATTTGTTAGTGTTTCATTCAACGTTAGATATAAGTCATTTTTTATTCCGTTAAAAGAAAATATTATATTTTTTCTATTTGATTAATTTTTTATGCATTTTGGGGTGAAAATCAGGGTTCATGTCGGTGGTCACAGCGTGATTACCAGTGTGACTCCACTATGCTCTGCACTTTACTCTGTCAAGCGACGACTCGGTATTTTGAGCGTATCTTAGGTTAGGAGTGTCAAATGAGGTGATTCAAGTGGCATTGGAACAGCAATTCAAAGGTCTATAACTTTGATGAAGATCACAAAAAGCTGGTTCGAACATCTACAAGGTGAAAATAGTCTAGAAATCAGAACTACTATGCAAGTGGGTGGTCACGGTCGAGGTCATGGAGTGAACTCGACCGTGACCTCTGAAACCTTTTATTTGTGTAATCAATCCATCTTTGAAGAATATTTGAAGAACAATTTCATATTTCATCTTGCAATTTCAAAATTTCATTTCCCTAGTTCTTAATCAAAGCTAAGTCTTCTTGTTGCTTTCTTTGCATTTTATTGCTTCCAATTGCTATTACAAATGTCTTTAATTTCAATCTATGCTTAGCTAGATTCAATTAGGAACTGGATTAAGTCATCTTTTGTAATTGATGCTATGTGCTTGAACTGAGTTATGAGTTATAAGTTATGAGCTAGTGTAGGCATTTGAAAGCAAAAATCCGTACTCTATCAACGACACAAACGAGATTCGAGAGCAATGGACAAAATACTTATTTGGAAGAATGCGTGTAACTTTTGTTTTAGATTATATATTACCTTGTGTGGATAAATTTTTATTGTGTTAAAATTGTTAGATTGATATAAAGTATTATGTTGATGATATTATTGTATTAAAAGTGTATTGATAATATTGTGTTAGTTTAATTTGATAGTATTTGTGTTTATGATAATATTGTGTTGATAGATAAATTATATTGTGTTTATATATAGTAGGTTGTTATGGATTTTGAAATGTACAGGTACAAGAATTAAAAAAAAATAGAGATTTTAATTATAATTAATTAATTAATTATAAAAAGCATTCGCGACTGTTCTTCAATAACGAACAACTACTCTTCAATACGAACAGTTGCGGATGCATTATGAAAAAAAAAAAAAAAAAAGCAATTCGCAACTGTTCTCTATTAAGAGTGGTCACGGAAAATTACCAAATAGAAAATAATGATAAGAATTCACGGCCGTATTTTGTAAAGAATAGTCGAGGATGATCAACTTTCCGCGACTGGTTCACAACAGTCGTGAAAAGTTCAAGACTTTTCGCAATCCTAGTATCCGTGACTGTTGCATATTGCGATAAGTCTTTTATAACAATAGCGGATTAATTGTTCTGTACTAGTGTCAAATGAACAAGATTTGCCATATACAGTACCTTATCTCCCAAATTTCCAGAATCCAAGTGGAATTTGTCAAATCACTTAGATCTGATTTGATTATTGAAACATCTTGGTCTAATACTTATCCAAGGACAAGACTTTGAAAACAAGTGCTGTAATTTCCTCCTCTTGTAAAATGGAAGTTTTACTACTAGTAATTTATTTCCCACAGAACAAAATAGTACTACTAGTAAATCTTGTTCTAATAGCAATCTCCACATTGAGATTTTTGTGAATTTTTAAATAGTATTTTCCTACATATATGAATGAGAGAGGAGGGAGGAGAGAAAATGTTTTTGAGATAGTATCAATGTGAGTTTTATTTTTTTACACTCATCAATTTTTGAAAATTAAAAAAAAAAAACATCTTTCAAAATAATAATAATAATGATAATGATACTAATAAGAGCAGTAAAAATAAGACCATCTTTGCCCAAAGAGACTTCCTCCATTTCTTCTCTCTTGTAAGTAAAAAAAGAAAACTTTTGGCATATTGTTGATGAGTTGATGGATAACAGTACACTTAGATTGCTCCATTTGCTCTCTCTTCACCCACTCTGTTACATGCATTGAAAATGGTTAGTAAACTGCTGCAACCAACAAAACAAAAATTCATAAAGAATTATCAGTGACATAAAAAATCATATAAAAAATCCCATAAGGATTTATACAGAAACAGCCCAAAGTGCTATCTGCTGCAACCAAACAGAGCATCACTCTTTCAAATGGTTAGATGTATTATGCTATTTTTAATTTTTTTTTTTTTAAATTTTTTGAGAAGCAGAAGCCATTTCAGTTTACCAAAATCTATATATAATATATAGTATGATTTGCAACAGAGTATTGGATCTGCCAAATACCTGCCTAATCCACCAAAACATCACTCTCTTCCTCCACATCCAATTCTTCCTCTTTGTTGTTTACACGTATTGTTTCCTCTGCAATCGATAAATTAAGTAAAAAAGAAAAGTTGAACACATAGCAGTTAGTGATGAGAGGAAACAGATGAGATATGTGGCCATGAAGAATTGAAGTAGCATGAAGTAAGTGCATGTTAAATGGTCACACATATAATATATTAGAGGGATAGAAAGATACCATAATACATATTTTTCACACGAACAAGGAGGGCATTTCCATAGTTGTTGTGTTGCTCTTCTTGAATCAACTTTGCAGAAGCCAGAACCGAATCCCGACACCGGGTTAACTGAATCAGTGCTAGTGTGATGATATCAACAAAACCACTAGGAATCCCTTGCAAATAAAAGCAATTACTTAACTCCAAACATTCTAGCACAGGGAAATTGTCACCCACCGCATACCAACTTTTCAAATATCTATCTTCAATTACCAATCTTTTCAATTGACGGAACCCTTCCTCGGATGGCTCCCACATTCTGTCATCGCTAGCAATAGCACATTTCAGTTTTAGAACCTCTAGATTCGGCAACATACCAATAAGCCTCATATCACTCCATGCCAAATTAGTCTCGAAGAATTTGAGCTTCTTAAGATTTGGTAGAAAACTGGTTGCCCATGAGATGTCGCTACATGGAATACGGTTGAGATTAATATGCCACTTTCTGATGCTTAGCTCCTCAAGCTGTTTCAAGTGTACAAAATTATAAAAACAATCTAGATTGTTTTTATAGCATGTACCATCAATCCCCAATTTTTTTAAATTTGGAATCCTTGCAAATAGATCCTTTGTACAGAGCCTAGAATCCAACCAAGATATACTCTCTAAGTTTCTATGATCAACTGACAAAGTTCCTAATGAACCAATATGTTCAAGGCATAAATTCCTTAATAGTGGCATTTTGCAAACTCCAGAATTCCTTAATGGTAATGGCATTTTCCAAACTCTAGATGTCTCAGAGGAACCGAATATAGCATGAGCTCCACGAAGAATAAAGCTTTGCATATTCCAATGCTCAAAAAGCTCTAAATCATAACAGGAGTAATAATTTGTTGAAAACCTCAAAGCTAAGTATCTCAAATGAATAAGATTTGCTAGCACAATACTTAGTAACTCAGATCCATAGGAAAATATACATATTATGTCTACTACTCTTAGTAGTTTGAAGTGTGAAAATAAACGTTCCACACTTACATAGTCATCATAAAAGTTGGGAGAGTGAAAGGAATGTGATTTGTGAAAGCACTTTGACAAAGGAAGTATATCAAATCCTGGTGTAGCACTTATCCAACGGCAAGAGATTTTGTTCTTGTAAAATGGAAGTTTTACATCTCCAATGACATTCAAGAGATTTTCATGTCGAGCTTCTCTCAAACACAAATCCCGCAACAGGTCATGAATTCTTATTGCCTTCATTTTTCCATTGTAGCTCTGTTTGCTAACAAAAATAAGACTTCTATCAACAAGATCTTGTAAGCATTCCAGGGCTACTTCCTCCATATTTTGATGGTCCACTTCCCTCAAAAATCCCTCTGCCGCCCACAACCTAAACAACTTCTTCACATGGATCTCATAATCTTCCGGAAAAACTCCAAAATATAGAAAGCAAGCTTTTAAGTGGTGTGGTAATTGGTTGTAACTCAAATATAGTATTCTGGAGCATGCATTATTAGAATCACCAATTACATATCTACTCACATTTTTTGCAACATTTTCCCACTTATTGACTGTCGTCTCTGTCTTGGACAGAAGACTAGCTACTACAATAATAGCTAGAGGTAATCCTTCACATTTGTTCACTATGTCTCTACCAATTTGCTCAAACACCCAAAGAAATTCCGTTTTACCAAACACATTGCAGAAGAGATTCCAACTTTTTTTTGCGTCTAAGAAAGGCATGTTAATGGTAGAGTTACCTGAACTTACATATTTGGCCACCTCCCCGAGCCGAGAAGTCAATAGTATACGACTTCCATTATTATCGTTTGGAAAGCATCCTTGCACACTGTCCCAAGCAGTAGTGCTCCATATATCATCCATCACTATCAAATATCTGTTACCACTTAACAGTTTACGCAGATTTTCTTTGGAATTTCTTGGTCTCTGCTCATTGAGTTCATTGCTCTGTTCATGAAGTTTATCCCTTAATGCTGCAATAGCATAACCAATAAGGCATTGAAGCATTTGTTCCACGTTATACTCTTGAGATACAGTAACCCATGCCCGGATGTCAAAATGATCAGAATTAATCGATGGATATTTATAGACTTTGCGAGCTAAAGTGGTCTTGCCTATTCCGCCCATGCCTACAATTGATACAACTTGTAGCTGCTGTCCTGATTGTGGGTCGAGCTGCTTCATTATGGTCTTGAACTCCTCCTTGCATCCGACCATTTTACTGTCAACCTTTATTGAAGCGTTTTTGGAAAATTTAGTCACAATAATATTATTCTCGCGTTCTAGATCAGGCTGTGATGATGTTGAACCATGGAGTAGTCCTTTTTGTGATGGACTCTTTGCAAGCTGCTTTTCACTTTGAATCTTAAAAAACTTCTTCTTGAGGTAATCAGTCTGTTTTACTGCTTGCTTGAAGATTCCATCAAGCCTGAGGAGGCAAGCAAGACGCTTCGATGGCTTCGTCCAACCCTTTGCTAGATAAATGGTAGTCAACTCCATCTCAATCCTTTCTTCAGCTTCGAACACTGCATCTCTGATCTCTGCCTCTACATCTTTCATCGCCCCCGCCTCATCATAGGCCATCTCAGATTTCTCAAGAATTTCTTGGAGGAAACCAAGATTTTGATGGAGAGAAAGTATTTGTTGTTTGTATGGAAGAGGCAAGCGTGGTTGTGGTTGCAAGAAATGTTGAGAAAGTGTTCCCATAAGTGAAGTTACAGCAGCATAAGCCATTTGTGTCTGTCTATATCTATGTGGTAAGCTGATGATCAGAGTAGTACTAAGAAGAAATGAAAGATGTATGTGATACAATCCAAAAATTTAAGTTTTGATAATTTTATATCAAATATTCATATCCTATAACAATTATGTCCAATTATTTTAATTAAGGGAAAAATACAATTTTAGTTCCTCAGTTTTTTCTTGTTAGCGATTTTATTAGTCCTTAACTTTTTGTTGTTGCAATATACATCCCTAACTTTTCAAAAAAGTTAGAGTTTGAACCCCTAGATCAACAAAACAATTAAACTCTATTATCATTTTGGACCCTAGGGCTCATTGAAAAGTGTCCTTGCTATGCTTAATTCCTATTGAGCTTGCATCTTAGTACGCGAAGTCATTATACTTACTTACTTAGTACATAATTATTTTAGTACTTTTTAATGTTTCTTCTTTGATTATAATCTTGTTTAGTCTCAATGTTTCATTTGTAAAACAAAAAAACATATTTTAATAGGATCGTGTATGGAAAATAGGGACAATGTGGCACAATTGAAAAGAAAAATTTTAGGCAAGAAAATTGTCAAATCTCTATTTTGCATATGAAATGCCAAAACTGACACTATTATAAAGAACAAAGACAATAAAATTTTAAAATATTCATATATTATGTAAAATTTTAATAGAGTTTAACAGTTTTCTTACTCACGGAGTAAAAACTGCAAGTTTTTAAAGAGTTAGTGGTATATATTGCAACGGCAAAAAGTTAAGAACTAAAACCGCTAGCAAAGAACAATTGAAGGACTAAAATTGCATTTTTAATTAACATTACAAATAATTTAACTCTTTTGATTTAGATATTAGTTTGGACTTTGGTGGTCATAATATTTAAATATAATTATATATAGGAAAAATTTTGTCTTTAGTTAATGAGTTATATCATAAGTACAGACTCCGTCCCTAAATTATACACATGCTAATCTTTGACCTCTCAATTTTGATTAAAGTGACGTTTTTAATTCCTCATAGGCTGAAGTAGGGGCGATTCCATCAATTATAAAAATGAAAATTTGTAGTTATTTTTAAAGACTTTTCACTCTCTAACTTCTCTCCACTTAAAATAAAGTTATGTTAGATTTGAGTTCAAGTCAATATTGCAGTTCAATTTATTCCAATTTCAATTCAAGCTTGTATCTTCGATCTATATTGGATCCGAGCTAATTAGTTTTCATTTCTTACATTTCAATTCCTTCAATTTTACTTGTGCTTTCAATACCTGCAATTCCATTGTGCCTTTACAAATCTAATCATGAATAGATAGATTTTCTTGATATTTGGATTAAGTTTGCTCTTATTATAGATGCTTCTATGATTTCAATTGCATAAAAAGAGTATGTATTGAATTAGCTAAGGTTGTTGTTGTGAGTATGCTATAATTTGATCTCTTGTATTATTTAGGGTTTAATTATGCTTGAGAATGAAAATGAAAAGGAACAAATTAAAAATCTAAACTAATCTAAGCCATCCTAAAGCTAATGGAAAGGAAGAAGATTGACTTTGTGGGTTATGTGTTTGATAAATTGTTCCAATTAGAATTGAATCATATAAATAAGAGTATGATTCTTTGCTAATTGAAGTTTACAGTTCTTCATATAAATAAGAAGAAGAAGAAGAAGAATACCTAAATTAAAGCAGCATTAAGAAATCCCAGTAGTCTGTCTTCACCCTATCACCACAACCAAATAGCTAATTAGCTTTTCTCCACATGGTGGCGGCACTGTACTTCTTCTTCTTCTTCTTCTTCAATTCCTCGTTGCTTAGCTTGTTGGTGCAAAGGATTTAGTATTGTATTGTATTGTATGGGTGTGGATTTTGTTGTTGGACGGCAAACAGATGTGTTGGAACATGGCGCTCATTTGATATGAAATTAAATGCCCATCTTGAGAATTCAGGTATGGTAGGTGCAATTTAATAATATAAAAAGAGGGATCAAATAATTTGTATGTATGATTTGGAAGAAGTGAGGCTAAAATAGCTCATTATTATATTATATTATGCCCCCATCATGCATGTTCATACTGCATAGTTGACATTTATTAACTTAATACTTAATTTTGTTTTATTAGCAAAAAAAAAAAAAAAGTAATAAAAGCACGCGGTAAGTTGATGATCAGAGAGAAGTACTAAGAACTACGAAGAAATGAAAGATGTGATACAGTCATACAGATATGTTGGAACATGGCGCTCATTTGATATGAGCTGGTATCAATTTTTATTTTTTATTTTTTTTGGGAAAAACTGGTATCAAATTAAATGCCCATGTATGTTGAGAATTGAGGACGGTGCAATTTAATACGAAGAGGGATCAAATTTTCTTGGAAGAAGTGAGGCTAAAATACCTCATTATTATTATATTATGCCCATCATGATTCATGTGCATACCTCAAATTCGGGTGTATTTGATTCGCACATGAAAATCGGAATCGGTAGGGATATCAAATACTTGGTAAGGATAATGGATTTGGTGAAAGTATTTTACATGTTTGGTAGTAGGGTGGAATGAGAATGATTATTAATAGTTGAGGATGAAAGGAGAAAGGAAAATGAAACCCTTATTTAATAAGGGTATGAGTTTTTTAATTAATGGGTATTTCAAACCCATAGTAGTATTCTAAAAACTTATCAACCAAACAATAACAATCACTTTGATACTCATATCTTATATCAAAACCTGTCAACCAAACACACCCTTAATTTTGTTTCATTTGCAAAAAAAAAAAAGGAAAATATATGTATTCTCACTTTTTACTTTCTCTCACAAATCTTTGATGTAGATACTTTTTCTGGACCCACATGATAAAAATATCTCATCTTTGTTTAAGACATAATGTAGCAGAACTCCAAAAAAAAAAAGCACATGGTTGGGAGAATTTCCTTTTTGCAACAGAGCATAGTGGCTAATTAAAAATTTCGGGAGAACCTGGCCGGAGAAGGCGACCTTTTCGCCGGAAATGGCGACCGACGGCGATTTGGTCGTCGCCAGTCGCCGAAAATTGACGCTGGTGGCCGGATTTCGCAAGATAACAGGTCAATTACCTGTTTTTGGGTTTCATTGTTCCGATTTGACATGTTTGAGGGTTTAATTGCACCTTTTAAAAGTTCGTGAGCCTAATTGACTTTTTATGAAATGTTTGAAGGCCTATTTGACCTTTTTCCCTAAAAATATTATATTTTCTGTATTTGATTAATTTGTTTTACAAACATGAGCATAACTTTATTACAAAGCTATTTAATTTCTTATAAAATATAAATTATTTTAATGATGATAATAATAATTATTTATATTAAAATAAAATTATAATAAACTTTATAATAGTCATAAATATTAATAGTAATTATAATAAAAATGTAAATAAATAATTTTATCTTATAATTTATTATAACAAAAATAAATATATAAATTGATAAATGTAATAACTTTGAAGTAAAAACTATATATAGTTGTCTAAGGGATATGATGCCCCTATACGACACTTTGAGATGCCACTCTTTGATGCTTAGTTGCTCAAGCTATCCCACTTGCACAAAATTATAGAAACCGTCTGAATTTTCATTTTCAAAATTCATTTCACCTTGAATCCCCCCTTTTTTTTTAATTTGGAATCCTTGTAAAAAGATCCTCTGTACAGCTTTTCAAACACAACCAAGATATAATAGTCTCTATGTTTCTATATGAACAACCTCAGCTCCGAAGCCTCTAATGTGAAAGGAATCATATATATGTCGGCATAAAAATTCCTTACAAATGACATTTTTTTCCAATTCCATATGCCTCAGTGGAATCCAATATAACACTACATCCATTGACAATAAAACTTTGCATATTCTAATGCTCTAAAAACTTTGCTTTAAGAGGGAGTTTAAGAAAGCCTACTTTTTCGCTTAGGGGCAAAGGTAATTAAGTATTTAAAATGAACAAGATTTGCCCAATATATAGTACCTTATTTCCCAAATTTCCAGAATCCAAGTGGAATTTGTCAAAGGTAATTGGTATATTGCATGCCCAAAGTTTGAACATTTTCTTCAAGTGCCATATTGATATTGCCAAGCTTGCAACATTACAATAAGGTTCACCTTGGGAGACAAGTCTTAATGAAGTTGAGCTTTTTTTTTTTTTTTTTGAGTTTTACTTACTCTGTTATAATATTGTATATGTTCATAGCTACTTTCTCAACCTACTGAAGCACAAAGAGTCAACAGATCCCTCCACAATATAGTATCTGTTCATAGCTACTTTCTCAACCTATTGAAGCACAAAGAGTCAACAGATCCCTCCACTGAGGCTCAAACCCACTCCCTTCCACATGGGAGTGTACACCAGGTGCCGTTTGATCACAAAGCCTTTGTCAATGAAGTTGAGCTAGTACAAAACTAATTACCTCATAAATTAAATATGTATTTCCAAATAGCTTATTCATTTGTGGTAAAAAAAAATAAAAGCCTTAACAAAAGATAAAGTAGGTCCATTCCTATGTTGTAATATAGCATATATGTGCATCATATGGGTCATGGCCAAACAATACAACTTCATTTCATTTATAGTTCAAAAAAAAAAAAATCAGTTCCAAGAAACAGAAACCATTTCAGCTCACTATAATGGTTCATGGTGCAACACATTGCGTAAATTCCTAAGTAATCCAACAAAAAAACCACAGCAATCTTTCAAAAAAAAACAAAAAAATCACAGCAATAAACCCACAGCAAGTACAGTAAAAAAGCCACTGGCAGGCAGATTCATATTCATATATTACAGCTCCTGCTAATCCCAACATCATATCCATCATCACTCAAGAACACCTACACAACATCCATCAATCATCATCATCATCATCATCATCTCTGCTCAGCTTTGTGCCTCTTATTAACTTTTCATCAATCAACATCCATCAATCTTTGTAGTTGTCTGTGTTTAAGAATTAGATGTTAAGGAGAAAAGAAATGCCTGATAAAAGATTAAGATTAAGATTAAAAGCATATAAACAATACTGAAATCGCCAAAGAATGAAAACATCTAAGCGTGATTTTTCTTTGAGAAGAAACTAAACAAAATAAACATAAACATATAGGTGAGGTGTATGCGAATACATACAACAGAAGACTTATTTAAGTACCTTCCCTCGTCACATCCTTCCTTTAATTTGAGATAATGTTTACTTTCGTGGTTGTGTATTCTGGAAACAATAAATTAAGTTATTAAGGCATTTATATAGGTTAAAAAAAAATATGAGATACAGAAAAATGAGAGAAAGAATGCACACAATTATTGATATGATTGCAGAGGAATTTAAATATAATGAAATGTGAAACGATCAGAGATATAATGGAGATAGGGATAGGAAGAGACCCGAGTATATATAGAACGAACAAGGAGTGCTTCATTTCCATAGCTTCGTTGCTCATCCTGAATAAGCTCCGCAGAAGTCAAAACCGAATCCCAGCAGCATTTTAATTGAATCAATTTAAGTGTGTTAATATCGGCAAACGCAATAGGGATCTTTCGCAACAAAGTGCAATAATTTAACTCTAAATGTTCAAGCACAGGGAAATGATCACCCATAGCATTCCAATCTTCCAAAGTCCGGCTTTGAATTACCAACCTTTCCAATTGACGGAACCCTCCCTCAGATGGCTCCCATTCTTTGCCTTCACAAGCATGTACCAATTTTAGAACCTCAAGATTCGGCAACATACCAATAACCATCATATCACTCCATGACAAATTAGTCCAGTAGAATTTGAGCTTCTTAAGATTTGGTAGAAAACCAGTTGCCCACGGGATGCCGCTATCCGGAAGTTTGAGATGCCAATCTTTTATGCTTAGTTTCTCAAGCTGCCCCAAGTGCACAAAATTATAGAAACCATCTGAATTTTCATTTTTAAAATCCATTTCAACTTGAATCCCCAATTTTTTTAAATTTGGAATCCTTGTAAAAAGATCTTCTCTGCAACACACCGGACGCAACCAAGATATAGTCTCTATGTTTCTATGAACAACCTCCGAAGCCTCTAATGTAAAATGATTTCCGTCAACATAAAAATTCCTTAACAATGGCATTTTCCAAATTGCAGATGCATTAGAGGAATCCAATATAACACTACATCCACGGACAATAAAACTTTGCATATTCCAATGCTCAAAAAGCTTTAGTTCAAGAGGGTCAACTTTATTACTTACAGACAAAGTTAAGTATCTCAAGTGAACAAGATTTGCCATAAATAGCGTCGTCTTATCTTCAATGTTCCACAATCCAAGTTTCATGTCTACTACTCTTAATAGTTTGAATTGACAAAGCTCCATAATGCTGAAATCAACATGATCAACAGAGTGTAAGGAATGGAATTTGTCAAAGCACTTAGATCTAGTTTCAATATAGTAAGATGCAGGTTTAATACTTATCCAAGGACAAGCTTTTGAAAACAAGTGTTGTGATTTCCTCTTGTCAAATGGAAGTTTTTCTGGTCCAGCATCAGCACCATGAACAACATACAAGAGATTTTCACGTCGAGCTTCACTTAAGCACAAGTCTCGCAAGAGATCATGCATCCTAATTGTCTTGATTGTTCCATTGTAACTCTGCTTACCAACTAGAACAAGACTTCTATCAACAAGATCTTGCAAGCATTTCATAGCCACTTCCTCCAGATTCTTATTGTCCGCTGCATCGAAAAATCCCTCCGCTGCCCACAACTTAACTAACTTCTTTACAGGGATTTCATAATCCTCTGGAAAAACTCCAAAATATAGAAAGCAAGCTTTAGCCCGGTGTGGTAATTGGTTGTAACTCAAAGATAGTACACTTGAACATGCACCATTAGAATCACCAATTACACCTTCTGCAACATTCTTCCACTTTTCCACCTTCTCCTCTGTCTTGGAGAGAAGACTAGCCACTAAAGTAATAGCTAGAGGTAATCCTTTACATTTCTCCACTATGTCTCTACCAATTTGCTCAAACACCAAAAGAAATTTCGTTTTACCAAACACATTGCAGTAGAGATTCCAACTTTCATTGGCATCTAAGAAAGGCATGTTAATGATAGAGTTACCTGAACTAGTAGCATATTCAGCCACCTCTCTGAGCCGAGAAGTCAATAGTATACGACTTCCATTATTATCATCTGGAAAGCATCCTTGCACTTTATCCCAATCTTTTTTGCTCCATATATCATCTATCACTATCAAGTATCTCTGATCTTTCAAGCATTTACGTAGCGTGTCTTGGTCATTGCTTCTTTGTTCATTACTTGATGCACAAACACAAGCAATAAGGCATCCGACCATTTTCTCCGCGGTATACTCTTGGGAAACAGTAACCCATCCTTGCTTGTAAAAATGAGAAGTAATTGATGGATTCTTGTAGAGTTTCTCAGCTAAAGTGGTCTTGCCTATTCCTCCCATGCCAATGATTGATACAACTTGGAGCTGTTCAGCTGATTGGTGCCTGATCAGCTTATCCAATATCTTCTTGAATTCCTTGTCGCATCCAACCATTCTGCTATCAATCTTTGAAGAGCTTTTGGAAAATTTACTCAGAGTAACATTATTCTCGTGTTCTGGATCAGCAGGCTGCAATGATGTTGAACCAAGGAGTGAAATGCCAGTGATTGATGGACCCTTTGCAAACTGGTCTTCACTTTGAATCTCAATAAACTTCTTCTTGAGATAATCAGTCTGTTTTACTGCTTGCTTCAAGATTCCATCAAGCCTGAGGAGGCAAGCCTCTATGCTGCTTGATTGAAGGTATATGTTACTCAACTCCATCTCAATCATTTCTTCAGCTTCGAACGCTACATCTCTCATCTCTGCCTCTAAATCTTTCAGTGCCGAATTATTATAGGCGATCTCAGATTTCTCAGGAATTTTTTGCAAGAAACCAAGGTTTTCATAGAGAGAATTAACTATCTCTTGGTTGTCTTTAAGAGGGAAGCATGGTTGTGATTGCAAGAAGTGTAGATAAAGTGTTCCTTTAAGCGAAGTTACAGCAGCATAAGCCATTTGCGTCTGTCTATGTGGTAGCTGATCAGAGCAGAACAAAGAACAAATGAAAGATGTTATACAATTTAGAATGGAATTCTCGTCAATGCTAAATAAACAACCATGATTTTAAAATTATACAGTATTTTAACCCGTGCAATATAAATTATAACGACGAATATTATATAGTGCAATTGCTTAAATTCGAACAAATAATTGTTCAATTACACCATAAAATTTTTTATCATAGATTTAGCAATTCTTTTTTAGTACTACTGACTCTGTTACAATGCAGTATTTGTTCATAACTACTTTTTCAACCTATTGAAGCACAAGAGTCAATATTGCCTCCACTGACACTCGAACTCACCCCTTCCATATGAGAGTGCAATCGGGTGTAATTTGATTATAAATTAAAGATAATAAAATATATTTCTATTATATATATTTTCTAGGCTTATTCTCAGATACTTTAAAATCAAATATTTCTACCCTAACACAATAATGTCCAATTATTTTAATTAACATTTATTTCAAATAATACTCTTTTGTAGCGCTTTTGGAAAATTTACTCACAGTAATATTGTTCTCGCGTTCTGGATCAGCAGACTGCGATGATGTTGAACCCTGGAGTAGTCCTCTTTGTGATGGACCCTTTGCAAGCTGCTTTTCACTTTTAATCTTAATCAACTTCTCCTTCAGGTAATCAGTCTGTTTTACAGCTTGAATGAAGATTTCATGAAGCCTGAGGAGACAAGCAAGACGATCCATCCAACCCCTTGCTGGATAAATGGTAGTCAACTCCCTCTCAATCTTCTCTTCGGCTTCAAACGCTGCATCTCTGATCTCTGCCTCTAGGTCTTTCATCTCCCCCGCATCATCATAGGCGGCGGCGATCTCAGATTTCTCAAGAATTTCTTGGAGGAAACTAAGATTTGTATGGAGAGAGAGGATCTTTGGTTTATATATAAGAAGAGGCAGGCTTGATTGTGATTGTGATTGCAAGAAATGGAGATGGAGTGTTTCTTTAAGCGAAGTAACAGCAGCATAAGCCATTTGCCTCTCTCTGTGTGCTAAGATGATCAGAGCTGTAGTCAGAAGAAACCAAAAAGGCTTTCAACTGGCAATTGCATAATGGCTTCAAATGAAATAATAATTGCAAGACCGAAGCATTATATTTTTAATTGCAAAATGACAGCATTATCATTGACTTTTAGTACTGCATATTGAAATTTATATATGTGGCTTGCTTTCTGCAACTTGTAACACTAATTATATTGCGAGTAATATGGAATTAAATATTAGAGGAAGATCAGATTAGAGGAAGATCAGATATTGACAGCTCAAACCTGTCTTTTTTTTTTTTTTAAAAAAAAAAAAGACATTATCTGGCAGCATTATCATTGACTTTGATGTCACGTTTTTTATTTTATTTTATTTTATTTTCCTCTCTGTTTTGTGTTTATCAAAGCCAGCTCCAGCTTGATCCAAAATAGGAACAACTAATCAGGTTAATGTTTCAAAAATTCGCTTTAAAAAAATTAAGTAGGGACTGTAGATCAGGTTCGTGAATACAAGTGAATTAGGCTAAGCTTGGAAATAGGAAAAATAATTTTTTAGAAAATAATTAATTTTATCTTTAAAAAATGAGAAAATAATTAATTTTTGAAAAATATTTTCATTTATTAGTGTTTGGCTAATTGGCTGAAAGTTAGAAACCAATTATTTTTTATTTTTTTGAAATACTTATTATTTTTTACAAGGTAGTATATGTTCTATACTTTCTTAAACATTTTCAATCCAAAGAATCTAAATCCCCACATTGGGACCGAGGTTTGAACCTATGAATCTAAACTCGAAAGTTGAATCAAGATGCCCTTTTCGAGTAAGGGTAAACTCAAGAATTAAAGATAGCATAGAGTAAGAAGACTACATAGACTTGAGAAGAATATATTGTTCATATTGCCTTGAGATCATATCTCATACAGATATAAATACTAGAGTCTGGTAATGAAAATTGCTAATTTCGTGGAATGCACGTAAATGAAAGTTAACGTAACAAGAAAAGCGATAATAATGAAAATAACAATTCAATGCATCACATAATCTTCAAATCGCGCTGGAGGCTTTTTCATGTGTTTTGACTTGCGAGATTCAACATCATGCATGACCACTTCTTCCTTATTCTCATAGCCACCTTTGCCGTCACCTTTGCCAACTGTCGTATCACTTCCCCCTGCCTCAGAAAACACCTTGTCCTCAAGGTGGTAATTTGGGAACATCTCAGTCAGCTTGCTAACAGCAATCCAAGCAACATCATCTTGCGAGCTACCCAACCAATGAACCAAAGCCTGAGTTTCCAATTGGCCATTTCGGAGAACTTGACGCGTCCCACATATTGTAATTGGAGAAGTAGAGGAATCAACGGGGAATTCAATTGGCAAGGTGGAAGCAGATGTCACGTCAAGCTCTTTATACGACCGCAACAAGGAAACATGGAAGGCGGGATGAATACGAGCCCCGGTTGGGAGCTCCAAATGATAAGCACCGGTTCGATTCGCTCCAACGCTTTGACAATTTGTGAGAAAGGCGTTTAGCAACATAATTTTGGCGATATGGCTGCAATTTTAAGAGGACCAAATCATTAACATTAAACACAACCTCACGACGATGTTTATTTGCCTATGCGATTTTGAGCATTACGCAAAGATTCCTTCAACAAACGGAGGATGGAGTCTTGTTCGGTGAGAAGAGAATCCAGAACTTGAATATCTGTTGAGTTAGGTGCATAACAAGGAATCACCAGAGGAAGACATCCATAAAGAGCTTGAAACGGAGTCATCCCAATGCTTTCATTAAAGCTGGTGTTGTAGCAAAATTCTACTCAGCTCAAAAAAATCAAACCAAGAGGTAGGTTTGTCTATGGCAAAAACTCGCAGATATTGTTCCAGCCCTCTATTTACCACTTCCGATTGCCCATCAGTCTGGGGTGATGAGTTGTGATGTGCTTTAATTTTGATCCGCTAAGTTCAAAGAGTTTTCCCCATAATTTGCTCATAAACAAAGGAACCCTATCTGAGATAATAACGATGGGAAAATCATGTAATTTGACAACAACCTCAACAAATAACTGGGCGACTCGAATTGCATTGAAGTGAGCAGGAAGAGCACCAAAGTGAGCATATTTGGTGAGCCTATCTACCACCACCATGATAGTAGAAAATCCTCGAGATGTTGGTAATCCCACTATAAAGTCCATGGTAAGTTCATTCCATA
>CM008332.1:14780087-14794333 GCA_002525835.2 Ipomoea batatas
TGGTGAAAAGCACGGAGATCGTCCAAACTATTATTTTCCTGGTGTAGTATGGCCATAAAATCTGGAATGTGAATACTAGCCATCATCAAGATTACTGGCGTCTCAGAAACTCTAGACAATGCGTCTGCAGCTGAATTATCCTTGCCCGATTTGTACTCAATTTGAAAATTAAAACCCAATAACTTGTGGATATATTTATGTTGCTCTGGGGGTTGAGAGTGTTTGATGAAACAAGTCCTTAGGGCTCTTGTGATCTGTTCGGATGATGAAAGAAGTACCCAAAAGATATTGTCACCATTTGAGCACGACTTCTGTGATTGTATGAAGCTCCCGAATATAAGCAGAAGAGGTTTGCATCCGAGGGCCAATCTTTTTGCTGAAATAGGCAAGGGGGTGACCATGCTGCATGAGGACCGCCCCGATACCAACATTCGAAGCGTCAGTCTCAAGCACAAATGGATGGTCAAAATCTGGTAAACTCAAAACCGGGGCTTGAGACAATACACTTTTGAGATTACAGAAAGCTAGTTCAACCTCACTTTACCAGGAAAAATTATCCTTGCATAATAAATCAGTAAGTGGCGCTGTAATAGTAGCATACCCCTTGATAAATCGCCGATAATATCCTGCTAATCCCAAGAACCCCCGTAGTTGACGCAAAGTCTTTGGGGTCGGCCATGAAGTGATGGCAGCAATTTTGTTGGGATCGACTTGGACTCCTCCTTCAGTGATAATATGCCCAAGATATTTGACTGAGTGTTGGCAAAAACTACATTTTGTTAATTTCAAATAAAATTCATGTTAGATTAAGCTGAATAAAACCTGTCGTAGGTGTCCCAGGTGTTCGCCGAGCATCTTGCTATAGATCAAGATGCCGTCAAAAAATACGGTATCGAACCTACGCAAGAACACATACACAACATCCATCATCATCCTTTATTCTCAAAATTATTACTGGTATTATTTTTGTTAGTGTAAGTTATTTGAGATTTGCAAGCTAGGGGTTTGAATCGTTAGTTCATGGTGGGCATTGCAAGCTAAGTCCAAAGTTTGAACATTTTCCTCAAGTGCCATATTGCCAAGCTTGCAACATAACAATAAGGTCTCTTAATGAAGTTGAGCTAGTAGTATAGAAAACTAATTACCTCATAAATTAAATATCTATTTCCAAATAGCTCATTCATTTGTGGTAATAAATAAAAGCCTTAACAAAAGATAAAGTAGGTCCATTCCTATGTTCTAATATAGCATGTATGTGCATCATATGTACATATGAGTAGAAAAAAACGGGTGTACATATAAAATTTTCCATTCATATATTACAGCTCCTACTATGCTACACCAACATCATATCCATCATCACTCAACAACACATACACAACATCCATCATCATCATCATCATCTCTGCTCAGCTTTGTGCAGCGCCTCTTAACTTTTCATCGCCTCCCAATCTTGGTAGTTGTCTGTGTTTAAAAATTAGATGTTAAGGAGAAACGAAATGCCTGATGAAAGATTCAGATTAAAAGCATATAAACAATACTGAAATCGCCAAAAAATGAAAACATCTACGCGTGATTTTTCTTTGAGAAGAAACTAATTAAACAAAATAAACATAAACATATAAATGCGGTGTATGCAAATACATACAACAGACGACTTATTTAAGTACCTACATACCCTCGTCACATCCTTCCTTTAATTTGAGATCATGTTTACTTCCGTGGTTGTGCATCCTGGAAACAATAAATTAAGTTATGAAGGCATTTATATAGGTTAAAAAAAATATGAGATACAGAAAAATCAGAGAAAGCATGCACATAATTATTGATTTAAATAGCATGAAATGTGAAACGGTCAGAGATATAATGAAGATAGGGATAGGAAGAGACCCGAATATGTATAGAACGAACAAGGAGGGCTTCATTTCCATAGCTTCGCTGCTCATCCTGAATAAGCTTCGCAGAAGTCAAAACGGAATCCCAACAGCATTTTAATTGAATCAATTCAAGTGTGGTAATATCGGCAAAAGCAATAGGGATCTCTCGCAACATAGTGCAATTTAACTCTAAATGTTGAAGCACAGGAAAATGATCACCCACAGCATTCCAATCTTTCAAAGTCCAGCTTTCAATTACCAACCTTTTCAATTGACGGAACCCTCCCTCACATGGTTCCCACTCTGTGCTGCCTTGGCAAGCATGTAGCAATTTTAGAACCTCTAGATTCGGCAACATACCAATAACCATCATATCACTCCATGAAAAATTAGTCCAAAAGAATTTGAGCTTCTTAAGATTAGGTAGAAAACCAGTTGCCCACGGGATGCCGCTATAGGGAAGTTTGAGATACCACTTTTTGATACTTAGTTTCTCAAGCTGCTCCAAGTGCACAAAATTATAGAAACCATCTGAATTTTCATTTCTAAAATCTATTTCAACTTGAATCCCCAATTTTTTTAAATTTGGAATCCTTGTAAAAAGATCCTCTCTGCAACACTCCGGACGCAACCAAGATATAGTCTCTATGTTTCTATGAACAACCTCCGAAGCCTCTAATGTAAAATGATTTCCGTCAACATAAAAATTCCTTAACAATGGCATTTTCCAAATTGCAGATGCATTAGAGGAATCCAATATAACACTACATCCACGGACAATAAAACTTTGCATATTCCAATGCTCAAAAAGCTTTAGTTTAAGAGGGTCAACTTTATTACTTACAGACAAACTTAAGTATCTCAAGTGAACAAGATTTTCCATAAATAGCGTCGTCTTATCTTTAATGTTCCACAATCCAAGTTTCATGTCTACTACTCTTAATAGTTTGAAGTGACAAAGCACCTTAATGCTGAAATCAACATGATCAACAGAGTGTAAGGAATGGAATTTGTCAAAGCACTTGGATCTAATTTCAATATAGTAAGATTCAGGTTTAATACTTATCCAAGGACAAGCTTTTGAAAACAAGTGTTGTGATTTCCTCTTGTCAAATGGAAGTTTTTCTGGTCCAGCAACAGCACCATGAACAACATACAAGAGATTTTCACGTCGAGCTTCACTTAAGCACAAGTCTCGCAAGAGATCATGCATCCTAATTGTCTTGATTGTTCCATTGTAACTCTGCTTACCAACTATAACAAGACTTCTATCAACAAGATCTTGCAAGCATTTCATAGCCACTTCCTCCAGATTCTTATTGTCCACTGCCTCGAAAAATCCCTCTGCTTCCCACAACTTAACTAACTTCTTTACAGGGATTTCATAATCCTCTGGAAAAACTCCAAAATATAGAAAGCAAGCTTTAGCCCGGTGTGGTAATTGGTTGTAACTCAAAGATAATACACTTGAACATGCACCATTAGAATCACCAATAACAGTTTTTGCAACATTCTTCCACTTTTCCACCTTCTCCTCTGTCTTGGAGAGAAGACTAGCTAATTCTACCACTTCTACTAGGAGTAGCCTTTTTAGGGCCACTAAAGTAATAGCTAGAGGTAATCCTTTACATTTCTCCACTATGTCTCTACCAATTTGCTCAAACACCAAAAGAAATTTCGTTTTACCAAACACATTGCAGTAGAGATTCCAACTTTCATTGGCATCTAAGAAAGGCATGTCAATAATGATATAGTTATTACCTGACTTAGCAGCATGTTTAGCCACCTTTTTGAGTCGAGATGTCAATAGTATACGACTTCCATTATTATCATTTGGAAAGCATCCTTGCACACTATCCCAAGCTTTTTTGCTCCATATATCATCTATCACTATCAAGTATCTCTGATCCTTCAAGCGTTTACGTAGCGTTTCTGCTAATCTTCCTTGGTCATTGCTGCTTTGATAATCACTTGATCCACTAACACAAGCAATAAGGCATCCAAGCATTTTCTCCACGGTATACTCTTGGGATACAGTAACCCACGCTTGCTTGTAAAAATGAGAAATAATTGATGGATCCTTGTAGAGTTTCTTAGTTAAAGTTGTCTTGCCTATTCCTCCCATGCCAACGATTGATACAACTTGGAGCTGCTCAGCTGATTGTTGCGTGAGCTTATCAAATATCATCTTGAATTCCTTGTCGCATCCAACCATTCTACTATCAATCTTTGAAGAGCTTTTGGAAAATTTACTCACAGTAATATTATTCTCGCGTTCTGGATGAGCAGGCTGCAATGGTGTTGAACCAAGGAGTGAAACGCCAGTGATTGATGGACCCTTTGCAAACTGGTCTTCACTTTGAATCTCAATCAACTTCTTCTTGAGGTAATCAGTCTGTTTTATTGCTTGCTTGAAGATTCCATGAAGCCTGAGGAGGCTAGCCTCTATGCTGCTTGACTGAAGGTATATGTTACTCAACTCCATCTCAATCCTTTCTTCAGCTTCGAACGCTACATCTCTCATCTCTGCCTCTAATTCTTTCAGTGCCGAATTATTATAGGCAATCTCAAATTTCTCAGGAATTTTTTGCAAGAAACCAAGATTTTCATAGAGAGAATTAAGTATCTCTTGGTTGTCTTTAAGAGGCAAGCGTGATTGTGATTGCAAGAAGTGTAGATGGAGCGTTCCTTTAAGCGAAGTTACAGCAGCATAAGCCATTTGCGTTGGTCTATGTGGTAGCTGATTCGAGAAGAACAAAGAACAAATGAAAGATGTGATACAATTTAGACAGGAATTCTTGTCAACGCTAAATAAACATCCCTGATTTTAAAATTATACTAGTATTTTCACTCGTGGGAATTTGTTATAATATTTTAACCATATTTAGATCGATATCTAATTATATAAGTTATAACAACAAATATTATATAGTGCAATTGTTTAAATTCGAGCAAATAATTGCTCAATCCAGATAAATTTTTTTATTATATATTTGTATACCTTTATACCTTTAACTATATTCCTTTTCACCATATCACTTTTACTTTTTTTTTTCTACTCTTCAAAATCTGAATGAATTAATTGTAATTGTTATAAAAAAAATTCAACAATCCATGTTTAATTATAATTATATTAATATTCGTGTAATTCTTTAATTACCATAATAATTATTATGTAATTATACTAATATATATTGTGCAAATAATGGTCTAATTACCCGTGTGATCGGTGGATAAATTTTTTATTATATATTTAAATAATAAAATTAAAGATGAAATAATAAATTAAAGATAATAAAATATATTTTTATTATATATTTTCTTGGCTTATTCTCAGATAATTTAAAATCAAATATTTCTACCTATCACAATAATGTCCAATTATCTTAATTAACAGTTATTTCAAATAATTTAACTCTTTTGAAGCGCTTTTGGAAAATTTACCTTACTCACAGTAATATTTTTCTCACGTTTTGGATCAGCAGGCTGCGATGATGTTGAACCATGGAGTAGTCCTCTCTGTGATGGACCCTTTGCAAGCTGTTTTTCACTTTGAATCTTAATCAACTTCTTCGTGAGGTAATCAGTCTGTTTTACAGCTTCATTGAAGATTCCATGAAGCCTGAAGGGGCAAGCAAGACGATTCATCCAACCCTTTGCTGGATAAATTGTAGTCAACTCCATCTCAATCTTTTCTTCGGCTTTGAACGCTGCATCTCTGATCTCTGCCTCTAGGTCTTTCATCTCCCCCTCATCATCATGGGCGATCTCAGATTTCTCAAGAATTTCTTGGAGGAAACTAAGATTTGTATGGAGAGAGAGGATCTTTGGTTTATATATAAGAAGAGGCAGGCGTGATTGTGATTGCAAGAAATGTAGATGGAGTGTTTCTTTAAGCGAAGTTACAGCAGCATAAGCCATTTGAGTCTCTCTATGTGGTAACTGGTAAGATGATCAGAGCACTACTAAGAAGAAACCAAAGGCTTTCAACTGGCAATTGCATAATGGCTCCAAGGGAAATAATTGGGCAAATTATGGTCCACACAGCGATGTGTGGACCATAACAAAATGTACATTTTTAATGTACTAAATGTACATTATTTTTGTTCTGAATGTATATTATTTTTGTACTGAGTGTACATTATACAAAATAATGTATATTCAGTACACAAATAATGTACATCCCCGGAATATAATGTACATTATTTTTATACTAAATATACATTATTTTTATATTGAATGTGCGTTATTTGATAGTATGGTCCACACAATAATGATTGAAATAATTGCATTATATTTTTAATTGCAAAATGGCAGCATTATCATTGACTTTTAGTACTTTTTTTTTAAATTTAGGAAAAATGACACTTTTTCCCCCTATGTTATATGCATATAGCATTTTTTCTCCCTGTGTTATTAAAGTTGCAGTTTTTACCCCTGAAATGTAAAATTGACATTGTTACCCTTAAAAATAATTATTTCATTTATTATTCTTCTCCAACAAATTATTACTTATATGTATGGATGATCACGATTCGGTTCGAACCTAACCAAACACTGTAGCAATCATACCGAAATAGTATGGAGGTTCTGGTTACGATTCAGAACCGAAAAAATAAATTTAAATAATTGTTGAACCGTGAACTGGAACTTAACCACAATAATATATAGTGAAAATGACCAAACACTTATTTTGATAAATCGGTACGGTTCAGTTTCAATTTCGATTTTGAACCGCCAATCAAAACTTATTTATTTATTTTTATAATTTTATTTCTTATTTAAAATAGTATAAATTCAAAAATTATTTTATTTTATTTTTTCGGTTCTGAATCGTAATCATAATCGTCTATATTATTTAAGTTCAATTGCTACAATGTTCGATTAGGTTCGTATCGAACTGTGATCTTCCATACATATTAGTAATAATTGGTTGGAGAATAAAAATAAATGTAATAGTTATTTTTAAAGGCAAAAATGTCAATTTAACATTACAGGGGAGAAAACTACCACTTTTAAAATAACTCAGGGGGAAAACTGCCACTTTAATAACACAGGGGAAAAAATACTATAAGCACATAACATAAGGGGAAAAAGTGTCACTTTCCCTAAAATTTATATATGTCGCTTTCTGCAACTTGTAACACTATTAGAGGAAGATAATGACAACACGAGACCAAATTGTTTAATGTTAAGGAGGAATCTTACAGCTCAAATCTGTCTTCTTCTTCTTCTTTTTTTTTTTTTTTTCTTTTTTGGAATAAAGGCCAAATAGGCCACTGAACTACACACGAAACTGCAATTAGGTCATTGAATTCAAAAACAATACAATTGGGTCCCTAAACTACACAAATCCATGCAAATTAACCCAAATTGACTTGTTTGACTTGATCTTCCGGTTACCAAATTTAAAAATAATATTTTAAAATAATTTTAAATAAAATACTTAATTAAAATAAAATTTAAAATTAAAAAAAGGACCCAATTGACTTGTTCCTGTTTGTTGTTGTTGGTTTTTTTTAAATTTTAATTAATTTATTTATTTAAAATTATTTTAAAATATTTTTTTTTTAAAGTTGGTAACCCGAAGATCAAGTCAACAAGTCACTTTAGATTAATTTGCATGAATTTGTGTAGTTCAGGGACCCAATTGCATTGTTTTTTAGTTCGATGGCCTAATTGCAGTTTCGTGTGTAGTTCGGTGACCGACCCTTATTCCTTCTTTTTTTTTTTAAGAGATTATCTGGCAGCATTATCATTGACTTTGATGTCACGTTTTTTTTTTTTTTTTATCCTCTCTGTTTTGTGTTTATCGAAGCCAGCGGGTTAATGTTTCAAAAATTCGCTTTAAAAAAATTTAGTAGGGACTGTAGATCAGCTTCGTGAATACAAGTGAATTATGCTAAGCTTAGAAATAGGAAAAATAATTTTTAGAGAATAATTAATTTTATCTTCAAAAGAAAAGAAGAAAATAATTAATTTTTTGAAAAATATTTTCATTTATTAGTGTTTGGCTGAAAGTTAGAAACCAATTATTTTTTATTTTTTTTTGAAATACTTATTATTTTTTACAAGGTAGTATATGTTCTATACTTTCTTAAACATTTTCAATCCAAAGAATCTAAGTCCCCACATTGGGGCTGGGGTTTGAACCTATGAATCTAAACCCCTTGATACAACCCGAAAGTTGAATCAAGATGCCCTTTTCGAGCAAGGGTATATTCCAAGAATTAAAGATAGCAGAGAGTAAGAAGAAATAGACTTTGAGAAGAATATATTGCTCATATTGCCCTGAGATCATATCTCATACAGATATAAATACTAGAGTCTGGTAATAAAAATTGCTAATTTCGAGGAATGCACGTAAATGAAAGTTAACGTAACAAGAAAAGCGATAATAATGAAAATAACAATTCAATGCATCACATAATCCTCAAATCGCGCTGGAGACTTTTTCATGTGTTTTGACTTGCGAGATTCAATATCATGAATTACCACTTCTTCCTTATTCTCATAGCCACCTTTGCCGTCACCTTTGCCAACTGCCGTATCACTTCCCCCTGCCTCAGAAAACACCTTGTCATCAAGGTGGCAATTTGGGAACATCTCAGCTTGCTAACAGCAATCCAAGCAACATCATCTTGCGAGCTACCCAACGAATGAACCAAAGCCTGAGTTTCCAATTGGCCATTCCGGAGAACTTGACGCGTCCCACATATTGTAATTGGAGAAGTAGAGGAATCAACGGGGAATTCAATTGGCAAGGTGGAAGAAGATGTCACGCCAAGCCCTTTATACGACCGTAACAAGGAAACATGGAAGACAGGATGAATACGATACCCGGTTGGCAGCTCCAAATGATAAGCACCGGTTCGATTCGCTCCAACACTTTGAAAGGCCTGAAATATCGGTTGGAAAATTTGTGAGAAAGGCGTTTAGCAACAGAATTTTGGCGATATGGCTGCAATTTTAAGAGGACCAAATCATTAACATTAAACACAACCACACGACGATGCTTATTTGCCTTTTGAGTCATGCGATTTTGAGCATTACGCAAAGATTCCTTCAACAAACGGAGGATGGAGTCTTGTTTGGTGAGAAGAGAATCCAGAGCTTGAATATCTGTTGAGTTAGGTGCATAACAAGGAATCACCGGAGGAAGACATCCCTAAAGAGCTTGAAACGGAGTCATCCCAATGCTTTCATTAAAGCTGGTGTTGTAGCAAAATTCTGCCCAGCTCAAAAAATCAAACTAGGACGTAGGTTTGTCTATGGCAAAAACTCGCAAATATTGTTCCAGCACTCTATTTACCACTTCCGATTTCCCGTCAGGCTGGGGTGATGAGCTGTGTTGTGCTTTAATTTTGATCCGCTAAGTTCAAAGAGTTTTCCCCAAAATTTGCTCATAAACAAAGGAACCCTATCTGAGATAATAACGATGGGAAAACCATGTAATTTGACAACAACATCAACAAATAAATGGGCGACTCGAATTGCATTGAAGTGAGTAGGAAGAGCACCAAAGTGAGCATATTTGGTGAGCCTATCTACCATCACCGTGATAGCAGAAAATCCTCGAGATGTTGGTAATCCCACTATAAAGTCCATGGTAAGTTCATTCCATACCTGTTCTGGAATTGGCAGAGGTTGGAGGAGCCTTGAAGGTGCCTTGGTGAGATATTTTGTTTGCTGGTAGATAAGGCAAGAGGAAACATATTCTTCCACGGTCTTTCGCATGTTCGACCAATAAAAAAGAGTAGTAAATTTCACTAGTGTGAGTTTGATACCCGCATGTCCTATCATTCTTGAGCAATTAAACTCATGGAGAAAGTCAAAAATTAAGGATGATTTCGGACTAAGATAATAACGATGCTTATAAAATAAAACTCCGTTTTTTCGTTCATAATCAGCAGAAAGGCATCCAGAATTAAACTTATGGTGAAAAGCACAAAGATCGTCCAAACTATTATTTTCCTGGTGTAGTATGGCCATAAAATCTGGAATGGGAATACTAGCCATCATCAGGATTACTGGCATCTCAGAAACTCTAGACAAGGCGTCTGCAGCTGAATTATCCTTGCCCGTTTTGTACTCAATTTGAAAATTAAAACCCAATAACTTGTTGATATATTTATGTTGCTCTAGGGTTAAGAGTGTTTGATGAAACAAGTCCTTAGGGCTCTTATGATCTGTTCGGATGATGAAAGAAGTACCCAAAAGATATTGTTACCATTTGAGCACGACTTCTGTGATTGCATGAAGCTCCTGAATATAAGCAGAAGAGGTTTGCATCCGAGGGCCAATCTTTTTGCTGAAATAGGCAAGGGGGTAACCATGCTGCATGAGGACCGCCCCGATACCAACATCCGAAGCGTCAGTCTCAAGCAGAAATGGCTGGTCAAAATCTGGTAAACTCAAAACCGGGGCTTGAGACAATACACTTTTGAGATTACAGAAAGCTAGCTCAACCTCACTTTACCAGGAAAAATTATCCTTGTATAATAAATCAGTAAATGGCGCTATAATAGTAGCATACCCCTTGATAAATCGACGATAATATCCTACTAATCCCAAGAACCCCCGTAGTTGACGCAAAGTCTTTGGGGTTGGCCATGAAGTGATGGCAACAATTTTGTTGGGATCGACTTGGACTCCTCCTTCAGTGATAATATGCCCCAGATAATCGACTGAGTGTTGGCAAAAACTACATTTTGTTAATTTCAAATAAAATTCATGGTAGAGTAAGCTGGATAAAACCTGTCGTAGGTGTCCCAGGTGTTCACCGAGCGTCTTGCTATAGATCAAGATGTCGTCAAAAAATACGGTAACGAACCTACGCAAGAACACATACACAACATCCATCATCATCCTTTATTCTCAAAATTATTACTGGTATTATTTTTGTTAGTGTAAGGTATTTGAGATTTGCAAGCTAGGGGTTTGAATCGTTAGTTCATGGTGGGCATTGCAAGCTAAGTCCAAAGTTTGAACATTTTCCTCAAGTGCCATATTGCCAAGCTTGCAACATAACAATAAGGTTCACCGTGGGAGACAGGTCTTAATGAAGTTGAGCTAGTAGTATAGAAAACTAATTACCTCATAAATTAAATATCTATTTCCAAATAGCTCATTCATTTGTGGTAATAAATAAAAGCCTTAACAAAAGATAAAGTAGGTCCATTCCTAATTTCCTATGTTCTAATATAGCATGTATGTGCATCATATGTACATATGAGTAGAAAACGGGTGTACATATAAAATTTTCCATTCATATATTACAGCTCCTATGCTACACCAACATCATATCCATCATCACTCAACAACACATACACAACATCCATCATCATCATCTCTTAGCTTTGTGCCTCTTAACTTTTCATCGCCTCCCAATCTGTATATGTTTAAGAATTAGATGCTAAGGAGAAACGAAATGCCTACTGAAAGATTAAGATTAAAAGCATATAAACAATACTGAAATCGCCAAAAAATGAAAACATCTAAGCGTGATTT
Organism: Ipomoea batatas; assembly: GCA_002525835.2. Lineage (NCBI taxonomy): Eukaryota > Viridiplantae > Streptophyta > Magnoliopsida > Solanales > Convolvulaceae > Ipomoea > Ipomoea batatas. The sequence goes on from CM008332.1 coordinate 14,791,475, forward strand.
TTTTTTGAGAAGAAACTAAACAAAATAAACATAAACATACAGGTGAGGTGTATGCAAATACATACAACAGAAGACTTATATAAGTACCTACCCTCATCGTCACATCCTTCCTTTAATTTGAGATATAATGTTTACTCTCGTGGTTGTGCATGCTGGAAACAACAAATTAAGTTATTAAGGAATTTATATAGGTAAAAAAAAAAAGAGATACAGAAAAATGAGAGAAATTAAAGCATGCACATAATTATTGATATGATTGCAAAGGAATTTAAATAGCATGAGATATAATGGAGACAGGGATAGAAAGAGACCCGAATATAAGATGGAGGGTTTCATTTCCATAGCTTCGCTGCTCATCCTGAATAAGCTTCGCAGAAGTCATACCGGAATCCCAGCAGTATTTTAATTGAATCAATTCAAGTGTGGTAATATCGGCAAATGCAATAGGAATCTCTCGCAACACAGGGCAATTTAACACTAAATGTTGAAGTACAGGGAAATGATCTCCCACAGCATTCCAATCTTTTAAATAATAGCTTTCAATTACCAACCTTTTCAATTGACAGAAGCCTCCCTCGCATGGCTCCCACTCTTCGCCTTTGCAAGCATTCACCAATTTTAGAACCTCTAGATTCGGCAACATACCAATAACCGTCATATCACTCCATGACAAATGAGTCCTGAAGAATTTGAGCTTCTTAAGATTTGGTAAAAAACTAGTTGCCCACGGGATGCCACTATCCGGAAGTTTGAGATGCCACTTGTTGATGCTTAGTTTCTCAAGCTGCCCCAAGTGCACAAAATTATAGAAACCATCCGAATTTTCATTTTCAAAATCCATTTCAACTTGAATCCCCAATTTTTTTAAATTTGGAATCCTTGTAAAAAGATCTTCTCTGCAACACACCGGACGCAACCAAGATATAGTCTCTATGTTTCTATGAACAACCTCCGAAGCCTCTAATGTAAAATGATTTCCGTCAACATAAAAATTCCTTAACAATGGCATTTTCCAAATTGCAGATGCATTAGAGGAATCCAATATAACACTACATCCACGGACAATAAAACTTTGCATATTCCAATGCTCAAAAAGCTTTAGTTTAAGAGGGTCAACCTTATTACTTACCGACAAAGTTAAGTATCTCAAGTGAACAAGATTTGTCATAAATAGTGTCGTCTTATCTTTAATGTTCCACAATCCAAGTTTCATGTCTACTACTCTTAATAGTTTGAATTGCCAAAGCTCCATAATGCTGAAATCAACAAGATCAACAGAGTGTAAGGAATGGAATTTGTCAAAGCACTTAGATCTAGTTTCAATATAGTAAGATGCAGGTTTAATACTTATCCAAGGACAAGCTTTTGAAAACAAGTGTTGTGATTTCCTCTTGTCAAATGGAAGTTTTTCTGGTCCAGCAACAGCACCATGAACAACATACAAGAGATTTTCACGTCGAGCTTCACTTAAGCACAAGTCTCGCAAGAGATCATGCATCCTAATTGTCTTGATTGTTCCATTGTAACTCTGCTTACCAACTAGAACAAGACTTCTATCAACAAGATCTTGCAAGCATTTCATAGCCACTTCCTCCAGATTCTTATTGTCCGCTGCCTCGAAAAATCCCTCCGCTGCCCACAACTTAACTAACTTCTTTACAGGGATTTCATAATCCTCTGGAAAAACTCCAAAATATAGAAAGCAAGCTTTAGCCCGGTGTGGTAATTGATTGTAACCCAAAGATAATACACTTGAACATGCACCATTAGAATCACCAATAACACTTTTTGCAACATTCTTCCACTTTTCCACCTTCTCCTCTGTCTTGGAGAGAAGACTAGCCACTAAAGTAATAGCTAGAGGTAATCATTTACATTTCTCCACTATGTCTCTACCAATTTGCTCAAACACCAAAAGAAATTTCGTTCTACCAAACACATTGCAATAGAGATTCCAACTTTCATTGGCATCTAAGAAAGGCATGTTAATGATAGAGTTACCTGAACTAGCAGCATATTCAGCCACCTCTCTGAGCCGAGAAGTCAATAGTATACGACTTCCATTATTATCATTTGGAAAGCATCCTTGCACACTATCCCAAGCTTCTTTGCTCCATATATCATCTATTACTATCAAGTATCTCTGATCCTTCAAGCGTTTACGTAGCGTTTCTGCTAATCTGCCTTGGTCATTGCCGCTTTGATAATCACTTGATCCACTAACACAAGCAATAAGGCATCCAAGCATTTTCTCCACGGTATACTCTTGAGATACAGTAACCCATGCTTGCTTATAAAAATGAGAAGTAATTGATGGATCCTTGTAGAGTTTCTCAGCTAAAGTGGTCTTGCCTATTCCTCCCATGCCAACGATTGATACAACTTGGAGCTGCTCAGCTGATTGGTGCCTGATCAGCATATCCAATATCATCTTGAATTCCTTGTCGCATCCAACCATTCTACTGTCAATCTTTGAAGAGCTTTTGGAAAATTTACTCACAGTAATATTATTCTCCCATTCTGGATCAGCAGGCTGCAATGATGTTGAACCAAGGAGTGAAATGCCAGTGATTGATGGACCCTTTGCAAACTGGTGTTCACTTTGAATCTTAATCAACTTCTTCTTCAGGTAATCAGTCTGTTTTACTGCTTGCTTGAGGATTCCATGAAGCCTGAGGAGACTAGCCTTTATACTGCTTGACTGAAGGTATATGTTACTCAACTCCATCTCAATCCTTTCTTCAGCTTCGAACGCTACATCTCTCATCTCTGCCTCTAAATCTTTCAGTGCCGAATTATTATAGGCGATCTCAGATTTCTCAGGAATTTTTTGCAAGAAACCAAGGTTTTCATAGAGAG
>CM008332.1:14803050-14813069 GCA_002525835.2 Ipomoea batatas
CTGAAACCCCATAATTCACGCTCTCTCTCTCCCATTGCCCATCCATCCAATCTGATGCCCACTTTAATAATTTGGATATCCCCCTTCTCGATCTGTAGTAGTCTGTACAGACACAGATTATAGTTAGGTTTTTTTTTTTTGGAAAACCGATTATAGTTAGAGTTTGTTACATAGGCACGATAACATAGTATGCGCGTTTGTCTGTGTGTGTGTGTGTTTGACGTAGCACAAGCTTGTGTTGTGTTCGAAAAGGTTTGCCAACATCACATACAGACCGCAAGCTAGCTAGCGATTCTAACCTTAGTTAACAAGTCAAGGAATGAATCAGAATTTTTCGCCCTTTCGGCGGCTTTTCCTCGTCCCTGTCCACAACAGGCGCAAAACTGTCATGCCTGCTGCACTTTTGGCATCGCCGCCAGCAGAACAACAAGTGTGATAGATGTCTCCGTCCGGTGGTTATTTCTCCCCTCTCTTTCTATTGTTGTTGATTTCCGGTACTATGATGCCCCATAATTGCATGGCGGTTCTGTCGCCCGACCGCGCCCCTGTTCCTTTGACCCGTGTTCCTTTGAGCCATGTTCAATTGCACAGTGGAAGAGGCTATAATATCACCGATAAGAATTACTGGGATGTGAGTCTGATCTTTTTCCCGTGCCCATGTCTACGTTGCCTTTACGATGTTGTGTTTTTTTAACGTTGTGGTTGTCGAATTTGCAGGGTAGGGTGTTTTCAGGAATCCATGGATATGTTATCGCGGGTATTTGGTTGTTGATTGGTCTGGGTTTTGGGAGTTATATGATCATCAAGAATTCTAGGCCCAGCTCTGCATCTGTTGTTGATTATCCGGATTCTTCATACATACTGTTTTTCTCATTGATTCTATTCTTTTCCATTCTGGCCATGTAAGTGTCTGTTATCTCTTTGTTCTTTGTGTGTGGATTCATTCTCAAATTCAGATGCCATTTCTGAATCTTTTAAGTTTTTGCACTATTTTAATAGCTAATTTGGATAATACAACACATAGAATGTTAAAGATTTATGCTTTGGGAATAACCCAAACCGAGCTGGTTAGGCAATTGGCTTGTAACCGTGAGGTCTTAGGTTCAACCCCTAGCCTAATCAAAGGTGGGCTTCATCCATTGCGCACTTTCTATAAGTGAAGATTTGTACTTTGGGCCAAGCTGGTTAGATAGTTGGCTTGGTAACCGTGAGGTCCCAGGTTTGACTTCTAGCCTATCCTTCTTGGCCTTCTTGGTTTGCCTGGTTTGCCGGCTAGGGTCACAAGGCGAGCGGGCTTCTGATCTTGTGCTTTTAGATAAAAACTATAGTCTTGAATAGCATAAGAGGGAAGGATCTTGTGCTTTTAGATAAAAACTATAGTCTTGAATAGCATAAGAGGGAACATAGGAATCTGATTGATTTTCATGTGTTTTTTGGGGATGAAGGGTTGCAAGCAGCTTTGTTCTGGTAGCAGACAATGGCAGCCTGCACAAAACCAAAAAGCTTATGGGAACTATCATTGATGCTGGCTCTGATGCTCAGCGAACGATGCAAAGCACGAAAGGCATCTTGCTAAGTATACAGACTGTCATAGACACGTACGACTCACATGCGAGCCATATGTTGAATGTGACAACACATATGCTGCGAAGAGACTCGCTATCAATTCAAAACTTCATAGATAAAACCAGGCACTCGGGCAATGAAGCAATTCTAACTTTGTGAGTTTGCCGTTTTCTGTTTTCTGTTCTTTTTCTTCTCGTGTTGAATATGCCATCCATAGCTTTTGTTAACATCTCTTCTTTGTTTCCTTTCAGATATGTTGCAAATCTCACTGTTGTGATTGCCAATTTGGTATTGCTGGTCGCTGCATTAGGTGAGATGCATAGCTATAATGCATAATTCGAGATTTTCTGTAGTTTTAAGTTTGAAGTGTCAGTTTTTAAACACCACTTTAACAAAGAAAATGAAAACCGTGATAGATAAAGAACTTATTTCTCATATTTAAATCTGTGTTTGCCTGTCTTCGAGTTAAAGAACTTATGACACCTAGTTTTTATCGCTGCTATTACTACCGTTTCATTTATATAACCAGTTCCTTCTAATGAACACGTGACATACCACTGTGGTTAGACTAATGGAATGCTGCTTTGGCTCAGTTTCCTTCATATTCCGATGGCCTCTTGGACTCATAATGTAAGGTTTAGACACCATTTTAATATTGTCTTGCCGTATAAACTTGGTATCCGAGACAACATCTTATGTTCTGCCTGTTCGCTCTCAGCATAATCTTTTGTTGTTGGATTTTGACAACGCTGAATTGGGTTCTGACTGGCATTAATTTTTTCTTTCACAAGTGAGTGCAAGCTCCTCTTTCCTTCTCATTTCTTCGCGCACTTGTCGTATTCAATCCTAACGAACACTTTTCAGTGTTCCCTCTAAACTTATTGATTGCGTTGGAGAATACTATGCAGTTTTGCTGAAGACATCTGCATTGCGTTGGACGATTTTCAGCAGAATCCTCAAAGCAGTAGCCTGCAATCTGTACTTCCATGTGCTAACTCCACAAATTCGAACAATTTGTTGGTGAAAATTGGTTATACAATCCATACTTGCATGTTTAAGGTGCTTTAATTAGTTATCATAATAATATATATCTGGACCGCGAATCTGAACTTTCTTCTCACCTGACAGGGCTAATGTTTTCTTCGATTTTCTGTTGTTTTCCCATGATATATGCAGATTAACGTAAAGCTTACAGATCTGCCAGAGCTGCAATCAATGGGAAATAATGAGGACGATAATTTTGGAGTTTGGAAAGTCTGTAACCCCTTCTCGGGCGCACCTAATTACACCTTCACACCAAATCAATGCGAAAAGGATGCTATACCAATTGGAAGCCTACCACATGTAAGTGTGTAAGATTTGTTATGATCAAGCGTTTACTACTACGCCAAAAGTTATAGCTAGTAGCGAAGGCGCAACTTTATTTCCTTATACTGCCACAGTTTCGAGAGGAATGGTTCTGGATTTGGCCCTTTAGGCCTCTGCCCAGCAATCCCCCTAGCCACTTGGCCCTTCACTGGCCTCCGCCCAATAAGATTAACGATTGGTCGTGTTGTCCTGATAGGTTCTGTCACGGGTTACCTGCTATGGTTCTTCAAAAAACTGTCGGGACGAGGGCAGATTCCTTCCAGAGGCCATATATTACAAGTGTGCAGCTTTCAGCCAGTCTATGCAAGAACTGATAGACATCTTTCCAGATTTGGTGAGGCTGATTCAGTGCTCCAAAGTAAAACAAGCTTTCTCGGACATTGTTCAGAGGCAGTGCAAGCCGTTTAGGAAGACAGCACTGGAACTGTGGGCATCTATGTTGTCTCTCGCCATCTCCATGGTGTTTCTGACATTGTTGTGGGCAGCAAAAGCTTACCAGGACAAGGGGAAAAGTTTCTCTAGGTGCTCCATTGTCCCAGAACGAGTTTAGGGATATGTTAAGGTTGTTTTTTCTTTTGAGTTATGTTTGTAGAGTTGAGATCAAATGTAGATTTATTTGCCATCTGGCTGGGAGTTCAAGACATACTCCACTCCATTGTTGGTCATGGAGGTTGCAGCTTAGGCTATACAGCCTCAGAATACTATCAAAAGTGTAAATATACACTGATATATAACAATGGCAATCTTGAAGAATTCAACTTGCCATCTGCATTTGTAGTAACTTTGGTCATGTTTTGTTTAGTTTTAGTTCTTTAATCTTTACTCTTCATCTGTATAAGAAAACAAAAATATTGCCTTGAAACGGGTAGGTGGGTGGACAATAGTTATACCATGGACCTGGGTCCAATCACAATTTACATACTGAATATTCATAATTTAAATTGTGAACATTTAATATGAAAATTGTGTATTTTGGAGCCGAATTCACTTTACGAGGTGAACTCGGGTCTATAGAATAATTTGCTATGGGCAGATGCTTATGATCAAGTGAGTGGAGCATGATTCATATATATGAAAGTCACAAGTTTAATTTCTGTTAATATAGTTTTGAGTTAATTCCCATTTTGGTCATTCGACTATTGGTTGATATTCGATTTAGTCCCAAAGTATTTAAAGTACCCAATTTAGTCCTCAAACTTTTAAAATCACACCCAATTAGGTCCTCCATTACAATTTCCATCTATTCACCGTCATGAGGTGATTTAGGTCAAATTACAACTGGATGACCAATTTGAGTATTGTTTTAAAAGTTTGAGGACTAAATTGGGTACTTAAAATACTTTGGGACTAAATCGAGTATTAGCTAATAGTCGGAGGACCAAATTGAGTATTAACTCTATAGTTTTGGTAGAGTCCATCACACAATGTCTTTTTTGTGTGGATTAACTTGTGAATTATTACACAAAAGTAAAATTTACCCGCTCCATGTTGTCAAATAATAATTATTGATTTCTCACGTCTAGGATGACCACGGTTCGGTTCAAACCGGAAGGTTTGAACCGAACCGTGTACTGTTGAAATCGAAACTGGAACCGGAGGGTTCCGGTTCCAAACCTCCAAACCGGAAAATTTTTTTAAAAAATATTTTTTAATTATTATTTATGATTTAGTTAAAGTTTAATTATTATTTGATTAAAGTTTAAACTTTAAATAACATTTTAAAATTCAACTATAACAATTTTTTTAAATATAGTTTAACTTTGAAGTTTAAATATTTAATATAACTATTTTAAAAACATTTTAGAATAAAAAAGTTTCAACAAAAATATTAATTGTTGAATTTGGATAATTTTAAAAAATTAAAAAAAGTACAATTTTTTTTAAAAAAAAATCCGGTTCGAACCGGCAATTCAAACCGGAACCGCCAGTTCCGAACAGTACTTAGAATTGTACCTGTAAAGCTCGGTTCCGGTTCAACCTATTTCGGAACCGGAACCGAACCGTGGTCATGACTACTCACGTCATTTAGAAAACAAAAAATATTACTCCGTACTAATATTTGAATATTCAATAATGAATAGAATAATTTGGTGGCCATGTTAATTAATTGTGAGTCATAATAGATATAGCTTCATAATTAATAGGGGTTAGTAATTAATACTGTAATATATTAAAAATAGATACGCTTCTCCCAAACAGATACTCTATACAACTTGTAGAAGCAATGATAGTCTTTTAATAAATATTTGTAGTAATTAATAACATATTAATAAATGACAATCACCTTGTGATTAGATGGCAGAGTAGTGACTCTCTCACATGGGAGGTCATGAGTACTCGTCTAAGTGGAGGCGATATTAACAATCAAATAGAGTAAAAAAAATATATTAATAAATAGATATTCCAAAGTCCAAACAACTTCTCGAAGCAATGGTAACCTTATTTTTGTGAGCATTTTGACTATTGTTTTAAAATTTAAAAAATAAAATAAAATAAAATAGCGGTGATAAGGGTTAGATCGAGTAATAAGTTAGTACAAAAAGAGAAATGAGATGAAATGAATACAAATATTTTATTTATATTATTCAAGTAATACATGAGTCAATTCACAAAGACATATTGTAAGTGTCCTAACATGACACCTTCGAATTGGTTAATCCAACTAATCGTTCGAATAACACATCAATACTTTTTATGGTTATAGTAGCCTAAGTCATTAGTGATGCAGAAGTAGATTCGCTCATTTAGCTGCTGCAATCCAAGTTTAGCTAATAAGTATTTTTATTTTTCATTTAACCAAATTTAGTTGATCATTCCTTTCAAAAAAAATTAAGTTTGTTGGTTTTCTTGACCACTGGAACAGTCAAACGGCTGGTCAACATTACCGAAAAATTGAGAACAAAATTGCTGTCAAAAAATGTTTCTATTTCATGTGTATGTGTGTAAAAGCTTAATCTTTTTTTCAGAGTGCTATAAGCCTATTTATACAAGAAATTGAGGACTTAATTTTGATAACCCTAATATGTCATAAATACAATTGATTTACTTTCCTTATAAGTTCCAAATTTTCCTCCGCCCTCCGCAAGATTTGCCCCCAAATTTCCTCTGGATATAGGCAGCATCTTACCATTTGCCCAAGTCCTCCACAGAGTCGGCCAACCCTCTGCCCAGCTGAATAACTCGTCCAGTCGTCCTTCCGCCCAACTATGCTACCGAGTGTGACTCCTTCACTTATTTAGTCTCCTATTCGTTTCTAGAGCGAGTCTCCACTTCCTCGACACTTCATCCGGGCCGTTACCCCTAGGACCTATTCCCTAGCTGCTCTTCCGACTGCCTGTATCTATTGTTCGGTCCCCGACTGGCTGCTTTGTTCGCCTTGTCGACTGCTTACAGGTCTCACTCGGCTACTTGGTAAGCTGCCCCCAGATCCCACCTGACCGCTAGGTTGGTTGCCTGTAAATCCAGTCTAGCTGCCTCCGTTAAGCATCCGCCCATGCGGCTGACCGGTTCAATCATCCTGCCTTTGCAACTGCCTGCACCCATGCTCTTGCCAACCAGCCTGACCACGCCCTTTCGTTTGACTGGGTAATATTAGTTTGATCGGTATCTTATCTTCTGCACTTGATCTGCCCACCGACTCTGATCATCCTCCCTCATCCAACCGACTGGGTGGATGCCCATCCCATTAAAATTCTATTAATTTGGGAAGGGAAAAACCCGAAACCATTAAAGTTAATCATTCAAAAAAGTTAATTACAGAGTTAAAATATCGGACTTATTGAGATGGCATACTTATTTTAAAAAATAATGTTTTATTTGGGTCGAGGTGGTGCAGTCTTATTTGAATATAACATTGTACAGATGTTTTATACTACGCAACCACGGACAGTTCATTTGATAGAGAGAATGACCGAACCCGTAGAAAACAGACCTTATCTACACATCATTCAGAAAAAGGTCAAAACAGGGTAAGCTGTTCAGTAACATCGTCATTCATAATCTTTCCAGAACTATATACTCTCTGTCCTAAAGAGAGAGAGAAAGAAAGAGAGAGAGAAAGCAAAGGAGAGTGTTGGGCAGAAGGGGAAGATCGTTGGTCTCAAGTCATCATCATCATCAATTCAAGACCATCATCTTCGAGATCCCGTCAAAGAAAGCCCCAGCTCAACCTACCGTTTTCAGTTCTTACCACCCTGACACTCCATCCTCGCTGTTGCATTCTACGATTCTATGAATTCCCATGTCCTATTCTGGAGTCGGTGAAGTGAAAAAGGGTATAATAGTTGAAAAGATTGAGTCTTGGGAGCTCGAATTGCTGATTATACNCCCCTTATAATTTTGGGGCCAACTTTACTACAAGGTGGACATACATAACAAATACTCCGTATAATTTTTGTATTGCCATGTGTATGAAAAGTGTATGCCATTAAATATCCATTGTTACCTACTTGTGTTGATGGATCCTTCCTCATGTAACCTCCATTGAATATGAAACGGTGGACGTGTGTCACTATATTAGACTCGGTACATAAATAGACTATCTATTTCCACTCTATAGTAGGGTTTCAGGTTATAGCTTTTCAAATTCTTCCTGATAAGAGTTTTCTCACTTCTCCTCTGATCCTGATATCAAACAAGGAGAGGGAATTTTCCCTCCTGGAATGGTAGAATAGAGGGAAAAAAAATGTAAAAAATTTCATCTAGTCCCTTGACTGGTGAATCCAATCCAATCTCCCACCATATATGCTATGTTCCTGCACTTTCCATTATATAGGCGTTTTGATACTCCACATTAAAATGCTAAACATGATAAAACTTGGCAGTTAAATTTCCAGTTATGCATGCATATGCTCCTCATGACAGATTGTTGATCTAGTATTTTCTCATGTGTATATGCATTTGCGGGTTTGATTGTGTTGGATGCACTGCTCTCGTTTTTGTTTTCTAGTCTCTGTTAATTACTGCCATCTTATCTATTTTTAGGGATTAGGATGAGAAATATCTGCACAATTTGCTCAAGAACTCCTAAATACTAATAGGAAGACATGAGAGCCCAATGAAGGCATGAAGCGTGTAGCGCGAACATTGACAACTGTGGTAGAACACGTCCTTATTGAATGCTTCTAGATACTGACCACATATATCTGATCAATTCATATTGAATATGAACAGTGCTGAGAATGTTTTTATCCTGTTTGATTGGTGACACCTGTTTTTGCTTGTATCTTATGCTATTTGTCGTCCTGTGATTCTATTCCATCATGGTATATTGTGATCAACTATGCCCGCCCTTCCAGTGTTTTGTTTTAATTATGACTTATCCCCTGCAGGTTGATGTTATTGGTGTTGGTTGCTATTCGTCAAGAGATTTGTGGACATGGCAAAATGAAGGCATTGTATTGGCAGCAGAAGAAAAAAACGAGACACATGATCTATACACATTAAATGTGCTCGAGAGGCCAAAAGTGATCTACAATGAGAGAACGGGTAAATATGTAATGTGGATGCACATAGACGACACAAACTATACTAAAGCTTCTGTAGGTGTTGCCATCAGCGACTCTCCAACTGGTCCCTTCGACTACCTCTATAGCATCCGACCCCATGGATTTGATAGTCGGGACATGACGATTTTCAAGGATGACGATGGGAAAGCGTATCTCGTCTACTCCTCTGTAGATAACAGCGAGCTTCACGTTGGTCCCCTCAATGAACAATACCTAGACGTGACTCGCAGTATGAGAAGGATTCTTGTGGGGCAGCACCGAGAAGCCCCTGCCTTGTTCAAGAACCAGGGAACATACTACATGATCACTTCCGGCTGCACTGGTTGGGCGCCAAACGAGGCTTTGGCCCATGCAGCCGAATCTATAATGGGGCCATGGGAGACAATCGGGAACCCATGCATTGGCGGGAACAAAATTTTTCAACTCACTACCTTCTTCGCTCAAAGCACGTTCGTGCTTCCCTTGCCTGGACTGCCACCGGGTTTCTTCATCTTCATGGCGGATCGATGGAATCCAGCCGACCTGAGGGATTCGAGGTACGTATGGCTACCTTTAACAGTGGCTGGACCTGTGGACCAGCCTCTGGAGTACAATTTTGGGTTTCCTTTGTGGTCGAGAGTGTCGATATATTGGCATAAAAGGTGGCGGCTTCCTTATACATGGCGGGAACAGCAATGAAACAAAAAACAGACAACCTCTTTTCTGATACATTCTTTTACCTTAACTTTTGTCACCACATGTTTCCTTGTTCCTTCATGTTGTCTTTATTATGTTGACAGTTCAGTTAGCTTACGGCACAATATATATATGTATAGTTGTAAATTGTAGAGGTTTGAGGTTGTGGATGGTGGTGGTTAACTAACAGTTGTGGTGGTGGTGGTGGTGGTGGTTACTTGATTATCTATGGAGTCTGCATTCATTATTTAAAAAAATTGCACTCTAATTTTGAAAGTCATAATTCTCTGGATTTTGACGGAGGAGATAAATTGCGGGATGTGATTCATATAGTGAATCAAAGCTTAACTCATCTGGGTAATTTATATTGTGGACCAGGGTCTTGGTCCACAATGGTGACAGTGCACTGTGGATCTTGGTCTAATATACAGAATTTAACTTTATATAAAGTACAAAATTTATGTTCATAATACACAAAATTATATAGCTGATGACATATAAACATTTAATATAATACACATACACATATGAAGTCAAATCCTGAACTAGAATTATGTACCTTATGAAGTATTCAGTATATTGAATTAGGGTCCATGATATAATGATTGACTCATCTGGTGTTTTGTGTTTTACTTGCTTTGAATTCTTGAATTGAAGCCCAGTTGAAATTTAAAGCCCAAACATTATATTTTTAATAATAATAATAATAATAATAATAATAATAATAATAATAAATTAGTTAAATATCAAAGGAATTCAAGCCAACTAAAACACGTATTTGACTAGCTTTCGTCGTAGTCACATCATTGATTATGAAGTAGTTAAACTTTATACTTGTCAAATACTCCATATCAATCATGTTAGTTAAAATTTAACAGATTTATCGAATGTTAGTAAATTTCT
>CM008332.1:14813691-14825969 GCA_002525835.2 Ipomoea batatas
AACAATAGCTTATGAGAGTGTAAATAAAGAGAGGCATAAGAGAAACATCAACAAGACATTTTGGCATATATTTGGTACAAATAAATAAAGGAGAAACATAATACCTAGTCTACTTAAAGGAAAAAAAAGTGTCACCTTCGCCACCGAAATATATTATTTGTATTTATATCAATCATATTTCGAGTTAATCATAGAACTTGTGCTTAATGAGAAGGAAAAACTTTAAAAAACAAAATAAATAAATAAAAAATTACTCTCCTCAAGAGTCAAGACTAACACTAGACACTACTGTTAAATTAAGAGAAATCGGAATAATCATCTGAAAGAAAGAATTATTTTTTTAAGAAGGTAAATCCAAAATACCAAGCAGACAATATAGAAGAATAATAAGGAATATATGTAACATATCGTAATTCGTAAATTAAATTAAATTCAAGTTGGTGTTGGGTGAGGGATCTAATAGGCCGGAGAAAGCAAGCGTGACAAATGGGCAATGACTCGATGAGAGGGAGAGAGAAAGGGAGGGAAGACAAAGGGGAAAAAAAGCTGCCGGCGTGCATGATGATGATGATGATGAAACCCACCACTAAAGACCGAGAGACCATCATCAACCCAACCATTCACTCACATTCCTTTGCCTCCTAATCCCTCTTCAAAATCTGCCAAAAGAAATTGCTCACCTTTTTCCTTTTCCATACTACTCCAAAAACTCATACATGTGCATTTCATGTTTCCATACAAATACTAAAACTTTGCACACTTATCCTAAATCCAGGGCATGCTCTAACACTTTTTCTCTCAACCCAAAACAACACACACACACACATATATATATGCACACTTGAATCTTGTAGGCTAGGCCATTTCCCCAGACAATGTAGATTTACCATCTAAGGTAGTGGAAGGAATATCAATCTTTTTGCTTACCCAGTTTTGGCTATTTCTTTAGTGGTGCCTTCTTTTTTCAAGATTAGTTTACCCCTCATTTGGTTACCCCAGGTCTTCTGGTTACACTTTGAATCATCAACCAACAGTAACACACAGTAAGATTATATTGGATTCAAAACACAGTTTCCAATCAATCATATTGTATCCATCAACATGGGACAACTTAACAAGGATTCCAGAGCTTCAAATCATTGCCCTTCACCCTTTCCTGTCTACTGTTAATTCTAGCACAAAATAGTTGTTGTCTTTATCTATCAATTTTTTTATATGAATTTTCAAGATTGAACTTTTTATTTTTCCAAGAATGATGCCACGAGGTATTAATCGAGAGACATGCCATGACAAAAAACAGAACAATGGACACCATATTCTAGTCTAAATGATCCATTAACCAAGGTTCATCTGTTATGTTTGGAATCCATTCTGGCTAGTATATTTCACAATAAGTATTTTTTAATCAATTTTATCTTAAGAAAGTCGAACTAAATTGTTGATGTTAACAGCTCAACCAAAAGCTCTGAGACAAGACTTTTAGTAATAACATTTAAGTTAATCTGTTTGGAAGAGTATTATATGATTATAAGAAAGCCATTAAAGAAAAAACAAGAAGAAGAAATTGAAATTATACCATGACTTTGGAGTTTATCATACAAGTATGGTTAACCAGAAGTAATTTTTGTCTGTGGGTACTAACTTTTTGCTTTAAAAAAATAGCACACAATAATTGAAACATTCTTCTCAAGTTTTGTTCTGTTTTATTTACCTATCCAAATCATTCAAGAATTAACAGTAGAAAGAGTCATATATCTAGTTATCTAAGCTCCAATGTGTACTATGTATTTTCCCCATGATTTAAAGGATGTTTCTCTTCACTTTCTTGACAAAAATAGAAAAAATAAATAAATAAATAAATAAATAAATATATATATATATATATATATATATATATATATATATATATTAAAAACAAGTAGCCTTCTTACCTTTAGGAGCAAGCCAATTCATTAGAGGGGATTGAACCAGGAGCCTGCAGAAGCCATTATTTCCTCTTGGAGCTGCTTTCAAATGGCATGCTTTCCGCTGAGTCCCACCACCATCACTGACTGATTCCCATTACCAAGTGCTTGTATAGTTGTAACAGCTTGCAGCTCCGGCAGAATGCTAAAACCGACCTTTGTACAAGACCATGTGCAATCGTGGCTTTCTGGGTGATCTCTGCTGAGTTTATCATAATGCCTATCATCACACCTGCATTATAGCTGGTTGTGAAAGGACTGTCATATTCCACCACAAAAGTTGCAAGCTAAATGAACTTCCCAATATGTATGAACTCAATTTTAAGTCAAGCTATAAAAGTAATATAGTAAACTAAATAGTAATTGATAAGACTACGGCTAAAAATCCTAAAAGAGATGATCTTTCTCTATATCACTCACCCTTGGTCACAAATAAAGATCAGCATCAAATGGCTAAAAAGGATCCTCTGCACCCAAAAGCTGCACTACAAGCTTCCAAGAAAACAGCTGTTTCAGAAACAGAGCTCCAAGTGATCTACAAAGTTAGCTTCAAGTTCTAACTGAAAGTGTAACTGCTAGCATAATTGTAACATTTAAAGAGGAACTCAACCACAAGTCACTAAAATTCTTGATTACACTGTTCTGAGGCCTCACTTGGAGGATTGTTATAACAAGAAAAAGGGAAAGATTGCCCACCTCCCAGGGGGTCAGGCTTCAGAAGGCATGCATTAATGCATTAAGCGAACACCATCATGTAGCTCATAAAGAAGTCCTGATTTCCACTTGAGCATCCAAATCCTTCCAATGCAAAAACTGAAAACAGAATTTTTAAAGGAGCAGAAGTGCATTCACCAAATGTATAGGTATGACCCACAAAAAATAAAATTCCAGAGTTTAGTTTCTCCACTGAATCAACTCAACTGCATTCAATCACAAATATCGGCAAAACTCACTTTAAGAATGAAATTATACAATTTTCCCAATAGACATACTCCTTTCCAATTGCATATTTTACAAGTTACAACTGTGGTAAGTAAAAACAAGGATAATCAATTTAAACATTTTTTCAAGTTTTTCTAAATCGCATCAAAAGCCATGGCTTGGAAAAACAGAATTTGTGTGGTGAATACAAATTTCTGCTCAACATTTATCAACAAAGATCTGTCAATTATCACTCTTTGGTTGAACCCAGGCTGGATCTTAACAAGCCATTCTCTATTTCTCTCAGAACCTTCCTGTTGGGCATCAGTAAACTATGTCGCACCCCCTGGCTGAATGCAAGGTAGTTTAACTTGCACAATATGCTTGCAGAATTACCAGCCAGAAAAATTTTTGAATTCCGTGGAGGTGCCTACTTTTCTCTTCTTTGATGAAGGAACTGGAGGAAGGCTATTAGAATCAGCTTGAGCATTCCTTGCTTTCAAGTATTTCCCAACACCACCGCCAACAGCTAGAGTGTCTGCTCCTGTTCCAGGGTTGCTGTACCATGAGCCAACCTTATCCTGAAATGCAGCAGCAGAGTACAACATGAAATTGTGTCTTATGAGATGAAGACATGAAGAACAAACATCTTTGGGGGTATGGGATTAACAAACTTAACAAAGATTGATTAATAAATAGTTCAGACGCCAAATGCTCTAAGAAATTATAACTAACATTGTCCTCATCCTCAATTTTGTTCTCAGGTTTCTCCCCGTCTTCTTCATCATCAGATTCTGCATATGGATTGACATACACCTCTACATCAATTATCTTGATTTCTTCCTGCATAAGAGTAGAAGGAAAAGTGACAAAGGTGAGAACTAAAAAGCAGAACATTGGACTCAATTGTTAAAATCAGCTTACTCAACCTAAATATCAAAACTAAAACAGCAAATACCAAACACATAAAATCAACCAAAAAGAACAGCCTGAAATATGCTACATTGCTACAGAATATTAAAAAGCAGAACTTTGGCCTCAATGTTGCAAGCAGCAAACTAAAAATAAATATCAAAACTAAAACAGAACATAGAATAGAAAATAACACAAAAATATGAATGTATAACAGCAAGAAAAATGCCAAACACACAAAAAGCAAAACAAAACAAAAAGATGGTATGAGATGATTCATAAACCCAAAAGTACAATAGAGCAAGTATCCATATTACTAAGAATTCAAGCTATGATAGGGCATAGACTGCACTTGAAGTAAAATCCAAAGGGCAAGCAGGTGAATAGAATTAAAAGACCCAAGCAAGCCAAATGCACTGAACCAAGTATCCACTCAATTTGTCAGGATGAAAATAGAAATCCCTACTTAAATTACATAACACTGACAATGAAACATACTCTTCATTAGCAGATAGGCTCAGAACAGAAAAGTGAAAATGCAAAGCAAAACAATAACAGAATTCCTACTAACCAGAGGGCGATCATTGTCATCAACAGGGACCTTCTCCATTGCTGAAAGGGTTGTCAAACCTCCAACAACCATACCAAAAACTGAGTGTTTATAATTTAAATGATTTGCAGACTTGTAGAGGATGAAAAATTGAGAACCATTTGAATGCGGGCCTGAGTTTGCCATGCTAACAACACCTCTTCCTGAATGTAACAACTTGGAGTTCACTTCATCTTTGAATGGCTTTCCCCAGATAGACTCACCACCTCTTCCTGTGCCAGTAGGATCACCGCCTTGAATCATGAAATTCCTGAAAGATATTGATGGCATAAGTTTTTCGATATTCAAGCAACAAATGCTGATAATTGGTTCATTAGTTGGGTATTTTAAGAGAGAAGTTAAAGTACCGAATGTTTCTGTGAAAAGCCACTCCATTATAATAACCACGTTCACACAAAGTGATGAAGTTCTCACACGTTCTTGGTGTCATATCACAGTGCAGTTCAATGTTTAAATCACCGTGTGTTGTCTGCAACCGAACATAACCTTTCTTCTTGGGGTTTTTCTCAACTTTGACATATTCATATTCATTTTTCGTCACAGGATCATAACTGGTAGAAGTGAAGGATCGTGAAGCTGCACCAGATGTGAAACGACTCTTAACCTGAATCCATTTAAAAGAAGAGTAAGTCATGTTAAAATGAAAAAAAAAAAAAAATCTCTAGTATTGCTGTTAGTGTTTCTTATCCAATATGGGTGATGTTAAAAACACTAACCAGTTTAGCATTTACTGGTGTCCTTTCTCCTGCCATGTGCAAAGCAATCCGAGCAGCAGCTTTATCGCTAGAAGCAGACTTAGCAGCAGCAGCACTTCTTCCATGAACTGATGCAGAAGCTGCATCTACAATGCTGAAAGTTTGTTTAGGTTGACCTTCACCATTTTCATCTGGTTTGTCTTTGATACGTGATCTGGCATCTAAAATGGCAGTAAGCGCAGCCGCTCTTTCATTTTGTGCCTTGCTCCCACCTCCACCATGCAACGCAATCTCCTTTGCTTTCTCAGTACCAAGATCCTTTAGCATTTGTTTGATATCCCCAGTAACATTTATATTGTAAGTTGGTTCAGATTGCATTTTCTTCAATTCTGACAGCATACAAAAAGAGAAACTAAAGTATAGAGATGCATGTGCAGATGACTATGAAGAAAGAAAGAAAGAAGCAGAATTACTCACCTTCATCATCAACCTTCAAACTTTTTTTGACATGATCAAAATCCACAAGCACCCTGGTGTCCAGTGCATTAGGATTCTACACACATATCATCATACATATGGGTGAGGTGGGGAAACTTTTTGGTCAGTTAAATTTAAACAACAAACAGTAGAACAAAAGGGAATAATCTAAAGTGAAAGGTTACCTGAATTGTAATGAGATCTTCTTTAGTAAATGGTTCATCAGTAAGAAGTTCCTTCCAGTTCTTTGTTTTGATGTTTAATTCTTTAATTGCCTGTGCAACAAGGTTACTTGCAAATATTACATTTAGGCATTTAGCAGACTAAAGCATGCAGGTAATAGAGCACTTGTAATCGAGGGAAGACGTATATACAGTACCTCATAACAGAATACATTGCCTGTAGTCTTTACAGCAACGATGTGGGTAAATTCTGTAAAGACCTTGTTCAAGACAGGACATTGGAACTCACCTGAAAAAATATAATTAGCATCTTTCATGAAATAACAATTCCACCACATGATCATTATGAAATACATCATAGAAACTTGTTCACTAAATACTGATGATTCAAGTTTTCTAGCTTCAAGGTTGTACAATATACACCTAGCTGCTATACAGAACTTATAACTCTGAGTAACTTGATGAAGTGCAATTGAACACCCAACAGGCAACAACTTAATATACTCTGTAAATCTGCATCAGAATGACAAAGTCAGTACCTTCTGTGTTCTTGTGGAAAGTAAGCGGAATAAGCTGCTCTAGCTTTAAAGGAGCTCCTGTAACTGGATGCTTTCCATATTTCCTAATGTATGGCATTATATTCCTAAGAAATTCCAGGACCAGACTAATTAACACTCGTCAAAATTCACAAAGAGAAGAGGAAAGTTCAGAAGCAGAAATACTCACATTAGGTCAAAAACACTTCCATCTTCGGAGCACACGGGGTCTTCGAAAGGCGTAAATGTAAGCCTGCGTTCATAGAGTAAATAAATTAAGCTAAAAAAAGTGATGTGTTTGGGTAAGCTAGGAAGAATAGAGAACGGGAGCTTACGCGCAGCAATAGAAGGGTAGACGTTTGAAAGGAGTTCGGATTTCCTTTGATTTAGCGCCGCCCCACTCGGTAGCCCATTCAGTCTTCGTTATGAACATTCGATCTTTACTGTGCTGTTTCTTCCCCATGGCGGTGCTTCTCGGGCTCGGCAGTCAACGAACAATTGGAGTTTTCGGAGAAGTTCGCTCTGTAAACCTTCTGGCCGTTGGGATGGCGGGCGGCGACACTGTTTGTTCCGATCGCCGTCTACAAGTTTTTATCTAGATGCCCGAACCGGGTCAGTCTTTAAAATAAATTTGGGCCTGTACCGGGACCGACCCGGCCCATGAGCATTCATTAAACTACCCACGTATTCTGTATTCAGGACAGTGAAAGACTTCATAGTTCAGCCGTAATGGGTGGTGGCCGGACTAGCAGTAGCAGCAGCGGAGAAGAAGACGGTGATGCTGATTGGAGAGCCGCCATAGATTCTCTCGCCGCCACCACAGCCTTTAGCAGCTCCGCCGCCGTCAACGGCGGTCTTCATTCGGGTGCTTCAACCGCTCATCCTACCCGTGAAGATGAAACAGACACTCCGAAACCTCAACTTAAGCACTACCAAATCAAGGTGCTCGCTTATTTTTCTCTCGTTTCTGATTATTACGTCCCTGATTGTGTATTAATGTACTCTGCACTTCACATCACTATGCTTAGAATGGTGGATTAGCAGAAAATACCTCAGTTTTATCTTGAATTGCTCAAATGAATGCAAAGATTGATACCATTTAAACTGCACTGTAAAGGCTGGTTCTTCTCTTCTCGTTCTGTACACTGCCTTATGAATCATATGTTATGATGTTTACTGTACAAATGGACACTGGCAGGCCCAGAAGCTTTTGGAGGACATTATAGAGAAGACTATAGAAGTAGTAAGCGACACAGGCAATGTAATGCTTGAAGAGCCTATCAGGAGCAGTGAAGGTGGAATTAGGCTGTTTAAGCATGCTCCTGCTGGGATAGTGTTTGACCATACAAGTGAGAAATCTCATCAAAAGTTCATTTGACTGTTTAGTTTGCTCCAATTTGGATTGGATGTAACTTTGATGTTTACTTGCTTCTCAGATGAACTTAATCAATCGCGAAAGAAGCCTAGAATTCTTCCTGTTCCAGAAATGGATGAGAGATCAAAGGAGGTTTGCATCTGCAGCCAAAATCTACTTTATGCCTTTATCATTCTTTCTGAACCTTAATTCTTCTGCATTGCTGTGAGCAGTTTAGACACCAGATCAAATCTGTTGCAGTTGATGGGACAGACATAATGGCTGCAGCTAAAGATTCCTCTCAGAAATCTTTGGCTAAACTGGAAGCAAAAGACGCGGCTGCCAAAGCAGCTAAACAAAGAGAGGAAGAACGTGTTGCAGCGCTAAAAAGAATAAGAGGCGAGAGATGGCTGCCTTCTATTGCTCGAGATATGCAGCTAAATCGCAAAAGAAGTTGATCCAGTGATGGTGGGCTCTTCCTGCTAAACTAAATTTTTCCTTAGAATGTGCATCTTGCTTGCTCTGTATTCTGCACCATTTTGCCAATTTGTTACACTAATTCAAGAAACAAAAGGTATGCAGTGAAATGAGATTGACTACTCAAATGAGATGACTTCATTTATTCCATTATAATATAACTTGTACAAGAGTTTCAACACTGGAAATTTGAAAACCATACATACATTTCACACTATTTCAGGCCCATCTACTACCAAGCACTAGCAAGCATAAAATGTCACAGGCAGTGACATTGCAATGCATAAATGATTTTACTTTTTCTTTTCTTTATTCAATATTGAATTAAGCATTAAGGAAACACGAAATTTCCTTACTGCAAAACAAATAAATGCACGGGTACATGGCATGCAAGGATGGAAGATCTATTGACATGGACTAAGCCACGAGGCAGCTAGCCAGCTATGTTTTCAGGTACCCCTTTTCCTCCAGGTAAGAGATCACAGCCCCAGCCATATCATATGGAGAATCATTGAATCCACGGTTAAGCCTCAGCACTATCTGCAAATAAAAAGACCCAAAACAACACATTTAAAATTTAAGAGAATCGGATTCTATAATGGACATATCATATTGTCACTAGTACAACCAAGGAATGCACTTCTGTATTTTACAAAAGGCAAACCGTACCTCTGAATTCTCTGGTGGCTCATATGGATCGTCAATACCAGTGAAACCTACAGACATTAGTGATGATGGTTAATATCATGCAGTTTATGTCTCACTTTTTTAGCCTGAAAATGACCTAAGATTTATTAATTTAAATGAACTCTTGTTTCTTTTTATACTCCATGAATAAACTGAGCTTGCATAAAATTGAGACCAAATAAAATATGCACAGCACCAATGGGCAATGGCTTACATCAAAAGCCTTGATGTGGTCCAAATGTACTTATACTCCCATGCTCCTCAATTTGAAATAAATTAATAAACAAAGGCACTAAAATGTAATGATTTAGATTAACAGATAAATACTTAAACCACTTC
Organism: Ipomoea batatas; assembly: GCA_002525835.2. Classification (NCBI taxonomy): domain Eukaryota; kingdom Viridiplantae; phylum Streptophyta; class Magnoliopsida; order Solanales; family Convolvulaceae; genus Ipomoea; species Ipomoea batatas. The sequence continues at coordinate 14,822,846 of CM008332.1, forward strand.
TCTAGTAGGGTAAGCAAAAGGAACAGAATTGAAGTTGCTTTGAGAAAACTGCCAATTTTTAAAGGAAAAAATTAGTGTTTTTTCATCATGGTGTCTACTAGAGATGACAAAAAGATAGACACCTTTTATTTTTCCTGCTCGGGCAAGTTTGTACAATCCCTTGGGGTCTCTTGCCTCACAAACATGTAAAGGCACATCCAAGAACACCTAAAAGTGGAAAAATAATACATGAGATATTTCTTGACTGAAATAAGCAGCTTCTAGTTTTAAATGTCCTGTACTGTTTGAATTCATTGTCATAAGTGAACAACAACAGAATAAACAGAAGTTAAACCTCAATGAAATCTCCTTCTGGAAGTAAAGCACGACAAGCATCCCGCTCCTTTCTGTATGGAGATATCAAACTGACAATGCAAATGACTCCAGCATCTGCAAAAAGCTTTGCCACCTCCCCTACGTATTGAACAAAATCAAATGAAATTTTGTCTTCAAAGGACATGTAATAAGGCTTTAAAATTTAAAAAAAAAAAAAAAAAAAACACACACACACACACACACAAAAACAAGACCAAGTTAAGAACCTACCAACCCGTCTAATGTTCTCTGTTCGATCTTCTGCCCCAAAACTAAGATCACTACTCAGACCATGACGGACATTATCTCCATCCAGAATGTAAGTAAGCTTTCTCTGAGCATGTAAGCCTCTACTTAGAGCACATGCTACAGTGCTCTTTCCTGAAATGACACAACAAAAGAATAGCATAAGCAATGTCACCATTTTAGAACCGAATTACTATTTACAACAAGGCAGACCATGTGATTTGATGGTGAAGTTTTTTTTTTCCCCTTCCCTCATTACAGCATGTACAACAGTAGACTAAAACTACCTCACCAAGATTGCTCCTTGTAAGGTTCAAACTCCTAAAAATTTTCGGTCAAAGGCACTGGCCTCAAGGTCTTTGCCACAGCAAGGCCTTGAGGCTAGATAGTCAAGATAAAGAATGAAGCCTTTAGGATATATTAGAAACATGATATGATTGATATCAAATTCACGGAAAAATAAGGTTGCAAGACTATTTTGAGACTTGAGAGAATGTTAGACATACAGATACACAAAGCAGAAAATGATGGTTTAGTCAAATTCGTAATCTAGGAACAAACCTGAACCACTGAGACCAGTAATCCATACAACACAGCCCTTCTGCTGAAGCAACTCCTCCCTGTCACTCCTCTCTACCGAGCATTTGTGCCAAAAAATATTTGTAGAGTTCCCAACTGTAGAAGCCTGAAGCCTTTCTTTACCTAGACAGTTAATCACAAACATCAGCAGTGAAAAGATTCCAAAAATTAAAGTTGCCGTAACTGGTCTGCCTATTAGGTATAATGTAGTAAACACTAGCACCAACTTCTTTCCAATCGATATCAGCGTGCTTGTAAGCTTTTAACATTTTGTACTAGCACCTACCTAACATTCCAAGTTTTCTTCGGATAGATAAAATGAAGTGTGAAAGGTATAAACTTTTATGTTTACTAATCCACTTTTCCTTTGAAAATAGGAGTCAAGAGAACGGAATTAAAATAAATCAATACCAGAGAGACCATCACAATCATTGACGAGCACGTCCTGCTGGGAGCCGCACCCAGACGGATGAGAATTTTCGTTTTTGCCAATGATTTGCGAAGATCTAGGAGCTTCAAGTGCCCTAATTGGGCCAATAAAGCGGGATTTCACCTCGCCGCCAGTAATGGAGGAGCTGAAGCCTCTGCCTACGCCGGAATTACACCCCAGCAGATTCAAAAACCCTACCTTTCCCGGTTTTGACGAGACAAAGTAAAATTCCGGCAACCGAGAAAAATTAAGCAATGGTTTGGTAGCCGCCATGTTTCTGAATCACAAGGTATGTAGCCAGTAAACACTCTGGTAGTCTGGTTCTGGTTTTCACCAAAAGAGAGAGATCAAAAGGTAGCAATTAGAAGGCGTTACGGAAGAGCACTCAATTATTTGAGGTTTTCCGAGTGATTTTAACATAAAACACAAAAATAGTCGAAGATTGCAAGTTGGCGGATTAAGACATGTGTGCAGAGATACTTATAGAGAAAACATGCACGTTTACAGAAAGCTTGAATTGAGAGACGAACGGTTATGGGAGTGGCGGGAGAGCTGGTGGTTGAGAAGTCAAGCTCAGGTACGAGACTGGTCCAGTCTTATAAATGCATTTGGTTGGAAGTACGATATAAGGAAGAAATTGTAATTTAGTGAAAAAAGAAAGAGTCAACCCCTCCCTGGAGATTGAACTTGTAACCTTTCACTTCGGGGAGTTATAAGAAGAAATATAATTATTGAAAAATGGTGGGAAAGAAGTGATACCCTTCATTTATGTCTATTTCTTCCGTTAAGTTTTATTGTACGTTATGTTATAAAAGTTATACTTTATAATATATTAGACAAACATATCATTACCGTTATAACTTCCGTTATCTTTTTCTCTATTGTTATCATGGACATGCATCCACTATATATTTTCTTCTTTTCTTCAATAATAATAATATATACACATTATATATTGTAGTTATATGTTAGTTATTTCCTAGAACATAAATATAAAATGTATAAAAATATTGTACATTATTATTATTATTATTTACAATAATTTAAATATCTAAAATCTAAATAAATTTAAAATTTTAATATAAAATATTAATATTGGCACATATTTTTTGCGCATCACACATAAGAAAAACTAGTAATAATAATAATCATCATTAAGGGCATATATGTCATTTATATTCCTTTTTTCTTTCCTTTGTATGGTTCAATCGCAATTCATAGAGTAGGGTTATAAATTGCAATTCATGCCAACCAAACACCCCCAAGGGTGTTCGTAATTCAGTAATACTACATATACTTTCACTTTCTACTTCATTTTTTACTTATGGTATAGTTTTCATTATTTGATTGATCTAAATAACAAAGTGTGCCACTGTTTTTATTCATTTACATTTATTTACTCAATAAAAGTTGTACAAGTGGTGGGAGTTATACTCCATGAGAGTACATATATCATTTTCCTTCATAATTTCGTGAAAAATAAATGAATCGAATCAATAAATTTTGCCAACTATC
>CM008332.1:14832708-14849608 GCA_002525835.2 Ipomoea batatas
AATTGCATGTTGTTGTTTACCTCATATTATACTACTATACAAAATTTATTCAGTAGACATTTTAAATAATAATTATAAGTTTTCATGGTTATTTAAGAAAAATTGTTTTTTGAAAACTAAGAAAAATTGTTAGCCATTACATGTGATAAAAATTTACACTTATTGAATAATTATTGTAAGTTTTTTATCATTACAATAGTTTATTCTGTATATACAATAATATAGTGAGTGAATTTTTTTATTTTATTTTGAGTGATTAAAGAAACATGTAAGCACTTAAGAGCGTACACCGAATAAACATTACCTTGTGACTACACAAGGTCACAAAAAGATAGATTAATATATGTTGTCTGATAAATTTAAATTAATACGATCAATAGGTAAACAGACAGTTGAATAAAACTTATAATTTTTAAATGGGAAAAGGGTCAAATAGGCCCTCGAACATTTCATAAGGAGTCAATTAGGTCCACGAACTTTTAAAACGTGCAATTAGACCCTCAAACATGTCAAAATAAGGCAATTAAGCCCACGAACAGGTAATTGACCTGTTATTACCGGTCATTTGAATTTTTCGGCGACCGGCGACACTTTCCGACCACCGACGACACAGTCCGGCGACCGGCGACGACCGAATCATCGCCGGTCGCCATCTCCGGCGAATGGCCGCCTTCTCCGTGAAGAAGGCAACCAGAAATGGTCTCCTTCTTCACGAAGAAGGCGACCAGATTCGGTCGTCGCCGGTCGCCGGACTGTGTCGTCGGTGGTCGGAAAGTATTACCGGTCGCCGGAAAATCTAAATGACCTGTAATAACAGGTCAATTACCTGTTCGTGGGCTTAATTGCCTTATTTTGACATGTTTGAGGGTCTAATTGCACGTTTTAAAAGTTCGTTGACCTAATTGACTCCTTATAAAATGTTCGAGGGCCTATTTGACCCTTTTCCCTTTTTAAATTATTAAATTAATATTCAGATGAACTTGATTGGAGTTGTCTAAAAATTAAACATTATAGCCATAACAATACTAGAATACTGGGAGCGAACTACAATTTGACCCGAATATGTCGTTCAAAGCGTTGGACCAAGAAAGCAGGATCATCAATTCGTCCGAAACTGATAACACAAAAATACCGGACATTTCCTCCAACACTGATTAATTTCATGGTTTCTTTTGTTTGACGCGCTATTCTTTTCGCCGGTTGCTGTCAGGTAGGAAATGAATGGGAAACTTCTTGGGCTGTGGCTTCTGACGAGCTTTTAAACTTCTTTTCTTCCTCGCATTGGAGGAACATTTGCTACCAAATTTCATGTTTGTTTCCGAGCTTGCTTTTTTGAGTTTATATATTTTGGGAATCGAAGCTAGAGAAGTCAATAGTGTAACGTTGAAAAGTTAGGAGGAAAAGAAAATGGAGAGCTATTTGAATGAGAACTTTGGGGGAGTGAAGCCGAAGAATTCGTCTGATGAGGCGCTGCAGCGATGGCGGAGCCTTTGCGGCGTCGTTAAGAACCCCAAGCGTCGCTTTCGCTTCACTGCGAACCTTTCCAAGCGCTATGAGGCTGCTGCTATGCGCCGGACAAATCAGGTACCTTTTCCTTCATTTCCCAGTTTTCCCAGAATTGAGAAGAATTTGCTTTGACTGCATTTTTTTTCTTGAAAAAAAAATTCAAAATTTGCGTTTGCAGCTCCGTAGTTGACCTTAAGGAAACACCAATTTCTGTTTTTTTTAATGCTTTTTAGCCTGCAAATTTCGGAAACTAATTCTCGTAATCTCTGAGAGTTAATCGAAGTTGTGTTTCTTATTCCTTAAATATGGCTTTCTGTTTTGATCTTGTTTTCCCCAAACTGCCTCATTTTCTAGCTGGAAATCCAATAGAAATTTGCTGCAAATTTAATTTCACCGGTGGCGTTTCTTTCCTTACGTTTTTGAGTGACAAGTGAATCACTACCCGAGGAGAATGTGTATTGGGTCAACCCATGGTAACACACAATCACTACCCGAGGAAAATGTGATTGGGTCAACTCCGGGTAACACGCAATCACTACCTGAGGAGAATGTGTATTGGGTCAAGCCCAGGTAATACGCAATCACTACCTGAGGAGAATGTGTATTGGGTCAACCCGGGTAACATGCAATCACTACCCGAGGAGAATGTGTATCGGGTCAACCCCGGGTAAAGCAATCTAGTAATCTTGAAGGGTCTATGGGCAATAGACCGCTCTTGTAAGAAGTAGAACATTTAACTTTGTGATTACCAAGTAAACAGTCTTGATCACCTTGGCTTGGGCGGCCTATTTTCATTTCTTTTTTTTTACCTTTGATAGGAAAATAGTGATTTTATTTTTCCACTCTTCAAGCTAATGGTGAAGGTATTGTTAATGAAATGTGAGTCTACTTTGTGTTATAGGAGAAATTGCGGATTGCTGTTCTTGTCTCCAAGGCTGCCTTTCAGTTCATACAGGGTGAGTGCATTTTTTACTTACTCTTTTTGTTTTGGTAATTCCCATGATGTATTCAAGATTGACATTGTTTCTAAAAAATGATTGCAGGGGTGAAGCCACCAGGTGATTACACTCTACCTAAGGAGGTTGAAGAAGCGGGATATGAAATATGTGCAGATGAGTTGGGAGCACTAGTTGAAGGGCATGATCTGAAGAAACTCAAGTTTCATGGTGGGGTGGAAAGTATTGCCAGCAAGTTGCACACCTCCTCGACCAATGGGCTCTCTTCTGATGCTGATGCCCTACATCGCAGACAGGAGCTTTTTGGGGTCAACAAGTTCAAAGAGAGCGAGCCCAAGAGCTTTTGGGTGTTTGTGTGGGAGGCCCTTCATGACATGACTCTGATGATCCTTGGCATGTGTGCGTTTGTTTCGCTAATCGTTGGCCTAGTAATGGAGGGATGGCCGAAGGGGGCTCATGATGGGCTCGGGATTGTTGCCAGTATCTTGTTGGTTGTGTTTGTTACAGCAACGAGTGACTATCGTCAGTCTTTGCAGTTCAGGGATTTGGACAAAGAGAAGAAGAAAATAGCCATTCAAGTTACGAGAGATGGATATAGGCAAAAGATGTCGATATATGAGCTGGTTCCTGGCGATGTTGTTCATCTTTCAATTGGAGATCAAGTGCCTGCAGATGGGCTTTTCCTCTCGGGGTTTTCTGTTTCAATTGATGAGTCCAGTTTGACAGGAGAAAGCGAGCCAGTCATGGTCAGTGCTGAAAATCCTTTTCTCCTGTCTGGAACCAAGGTCCAAGATGGATCGTGCAAGATGTTGGTCACGACGGTTGGGATGAGGACACAGTGGGGGAAACTTATGGCAACTCTTAGTGAAGGGGGAGACGACGAAACTCCATTACAGGTTAAATTGAATGGAGTGGCAACAATCATTGGTAAAATCGGCCTCTTTTTCGCTGTGGTGACGTTTGCAGTGTTGATACAGAAAATGTATGTCCGGAAACTTCGAGAGGGAACCCATTGGCTTTTGAGTGGAGAAGATGCACTCGAACTCCTGGAATACTTTGCTATTGCGGTTACTATTGTGGTGGTAGCAGTCCCCGAGGGACTCCCTCTAGCTGTGACGCTAAGCCTTGCTTTCGCCATGAAAAAGATGATGAATGATAAAGCGCTCGTACGCCATTTGGCCGCTTGTGAAACAATGGGATCAGCTACAACAATCTGTAGTGACAAAACAGGCACGCTAACAACCAACCGCATGACGGTCGTGAAAACGTGCATCGCCATGAATATCAAGGATATAAACAAGCCGAGCGATGCAGCTGCGTTGTGCTCCGAGCTCCCCGATGCGGTTCTGAAGAAGCTGTTACAGTCCATCTTCAACAACACCGGGGGCGAAGTTGTGGCTTCAAAAACTGGAAAACGTGAAATGTTGGGAACACCAACCGAGACTGCTATACTGGAGTTTGGCTTAGCTCTAGGCGGAGATTTCCAGGCGGAAAGACAGGCTTGCAAGCTTATAAAAGTCGAGCCGTTTAACTCTACTAAGAAAAGAATGGGCGTAGTATTAGAACTCCCCGAGGGAGGTTTACGTGGTCATACTAAAGGTGCTTCGGAGATCATCTTGGCTGCCTGTGACAAGGTGATAAATTCAGATGGCGTAATTGTTCCCATGGATGAAGCATTAACTAATCGCATGAATTCCACTATAGAGCAGTTTGCTAATGAAGCCCTTCGAACCTTATGCCTTGCCTATATGGAACTGGAAAATGGATTCTCCCCTAACGAGGAGATTCCACTCTCCGGGTATACTTGCATAGGAATTGTAGGAATTAAGGATCCTGTTCGGCCTGGTGTCAGGGAATCTGTTGCTCTTTGTCGTTCAGCTGGTGTAACTGTTCGGATGGTTACTGGGGATAACATCAATACTGCAAAAGCTATAGCTCGGGAATGTGGAATATTAACTGATGATGGTATTGCCATAGAAGGTCCAGTTTTTAGGGAGAAAAGTCCCGAGGAAATGCAAAAAATAATTCCTAAAATTCAGGTTCTTTTATTTATTTTTATTTACAAACTCAAGCTTTTCTATTTTCTCTATTTCTTTTTCTAATTAGTAAATGTATACCCCGCTTTTCTTTCAGGTGATGGCTAGATCTTCACCGCTTGACAAACACACATTGGTAAAGCAATTGCGAACAACATTTAATGAAGTTGTGGCAGTTACGGGCGATGGAACCAACGATGCTCCTGCACTTCACGAAGCGGATATTGGACTTGCAATGGGCATTGCTGGAACCGAGGTGGAAAATTGATATTATTTTTATTCTGTGCACCGAGTCTTGGTTGATAAAAATGGACTCTACGTTTGAGCATCACCTAAATATGTACCCTATATAGTATATGATTATATGACACGATACAATACAACAGTGTGAAATGGGAAAAAGCTGCTGTTTTTGTTTTAAATCGTGGTTGGTTTGAATGGCTAATCTCTTACTGTCTTTAACTTGATCTCAGGTAGCGAAAGAGAGCGCTGATGTTATTATTCTAGATGACAACTTCTCCACGATTGTGACAGTAGCTAAATGGGGACGTTCGGTTTACATAAACATTCAGAAATTTGTTCAGTTCCAGTTGACTGTTAATGTGGTTGCTTTGATTGTCAACTTCTCATCCGCTTGTTTAACTGGTAAGGAGCATTTACTCAATTTTCGGTTTCCTATATTCTAATACCCACATTTCGACCACATGGTTTTTCATGCGAGAATTTCCCCGAAATTTTGTATCAATGGATCTGATGCTTTCAATTAAAATATTTTACAGGTAGTGCCCCCCTTACTGCTGTTCAACTTTTGTGGGTGAATATGATCATGGATACATTGGGAGCGCTTGCTCTGGCAACTGAACCCCCTACCGATGACCTAATGAAGAGAGCGCCAGTAGGAAGGACTGGAAGTTTTATCACGAATGTAATGTGGAGGAATATCTTGGGGCAATCTCTATATCAGTTTATCGTGATCTGGTTCCTTCAGGCATGTGGAAAATTCGTGTTTCGTCTCGATGGCCCTGATGCTGACCTGACCCTCAACACGCTTATTTTCAACTCGTTTGTCTTCTGTCAGGTGCGTTCCGAAAGCCTTGCCACTGCTTTGCTTCTTAGCGTAATCTTTATGTTAAATATGTCAGCATTTCACATACGCTTTTTTACTCCGTTTGCAGCTTTTCAATGAGGTGAACTCCCGAGAGATGGAGAAAATAGACGTGCTTGAAGGGATACTGAACAACTATGTGTTCGTGACAGTCATCAGTGTCACAGTTCTCTTCCAGATTATAATCATCGAGTATCTGGGGACATTCGCAAACACAACCCCCCTCAGCTACTGCCAGTGGTTCCTCAGTATATTCTTTGGTTTCTTAACCATGCCACTTGCTGTATACTTGAAGAAGATCCCTGTATGAAAGCCCATCGAGACTTACAGATGGCAATCTGGATCGGGTGCAGAAGAACCGTGATATCTAATCCTGGTGAGGGATGGATGCATTTGGCACAATTGTAAAATCCCGCCTTCCTTTTCCCGTTTTTACTCTAGTTTTCATATTCCGGCTTGAGAAAACAGCTAGAGTACTGTTTTTCCCGCTCCAGCTCTCCCGAATTGCTTAGTTTTTTTGGGGCCAATGACCAGCTTTAGTTGTGTATGTCACAATCTAAAGGCTTCCGCTTATTAGTTGTTTGATTGACTTGAATTTAATTAATCTGTTCTGCAAAAATTGCTGCAATCTGATACTTTTATTAGTTGATTTAGTCTGTAATCATCATCCACTTATGTTATTAATGCAAAAGCTGATGCACAGAACTTTTGTTTTCTTCAATTATGGAATTTTTATACTGTCTGCAAACATTTTATACAATGATATCAGAGTATTGTCTGAACAGAATTTGGTGCTACTGATCCTTAAACATAACAGTGTTAAGGTTTGTGCCTATATTGCCCAGGTTTGGCTACAGTTTATCAAAATCACACAGTAACATTAAGAATGCTTCATCATTCTTCTTCAAATGAATTCCTACCAGTATCAGATGAACAGTACAGCAAAGCAGGCTGAAGCAATGCCTTTGCACTCTGCAACTTCTGCAAGTCATCCTCACCATTGTTAGGTTCTTCAGCCTGCAAATCTAGTTGATGGTAGAGCTGCTGGATATATGACAGCATGAGTTTAAGATCTTTCCATTTTTGCCCTTCATTTTTGACCAACTTCACACAGACAAAGTGCAACAGCCCCAGCATGACATCAAAGTCCCTCTTCCTTTGCAACCTAGCTAGCAAAATGTTCATGATGGTTGCTCCAAATGCATCCAATACGTTACGGTTGCCTCTTAGCATCTTAACTATCATACCCACTAGTTTCTTGAATGCTAAGAAGCCGAATTCTTTAGAAGCTCCATCAGTTTCCTCATCAGAACCATCTCCTTGTAGTTCAAAGAGTTCAATCCTAGCTAAAATGGAAAGCCAGGAGGGAAGAGTTGTGATATCATGTTCGTGTGTAAGAACCGCACTATCTTCTGCAATCTGATTCATTATGAGCAAAGATCCTAATGCCAGAATTAACTCAGGTACCCAAGGGTTAGCAGCAGAGAATAGACGAGATGCATGGCCATAGCCCAAATGTTCCTCGATGGAAACTGTAAGGCTAAGCAGTTCATTGGCAAGATGGTAAGCTCCCAGTTGTGGCGTTGAAGCATCAAATGAATTCTTGAGCACCAGATTGAGTAACTTGGCTCCATATGTGAAGGAACTTTTCAAACATAGAAATGTGTCTTTCGTGCCCTCGTCTGTTAATTGCAGCTGGTTAATGGAATACTTTCTTAAACAGGAGATGATAAAATGTATGTATTCCATAGTGAACTTCAGGCAGGCTTCTAGATCATGGTAAAGATTCATTGCAGTAGCATCAACAATGAACTTGAGTACTGCAGTTAGCATCCTCACTCTACCTGAAAAGAACTTGTCGTGACCTCTTGCTCTGAAGAATTTGTTTGTGCAGTCTAGAAGATGATCCATTGTCAGGTCCAATGTAGTTCTCTGTGATGCAAAATCACGAAGATGGAAGCATGTAAGCTATAAAAAAAATTGCTCTCAGATAGAATATAAACAAAATTAGCAGAAAAGAAAGAAAATAGCCACGTAGAAGATGCAGAAACACAATTAAGACTCATATCTACCTCTGCAGAGGAGGTTGGTTCAAGGCAATTCCTTTTCTTTACTGAATGTTTTTCAATGATGCTGATATTTTGAGCAGACATATGCAAACTAAGAGCTGTGTAAGCTAGAAGTGGAGATACACTGATATAATCACACTGCACAGGCTGCAGAATGCTAAATTCTGAGATATCCTTCAGAGCAAGAAATGCGGTTTCCAAAGTTCCAGATCCTAACACAGCCTTTCTTGTACTTTCAGATAATAATAGATCATTTACTTGCCAGGCTATTCCCTCAGCAATCTCATAATCCTCAGCAGAGCTAACTTTTGACTTATTTGTTGCCTTCTTTGAGTTGGAATGCTTGGATTTTGAGGAAATTCTGGTGGAGGATTTAGTTTTCCTCTGTTTTGCTGAATTGTTCCTAGAGTGGTATTTGGAGGCAATTTCTTGCAGAATTGTTGCTAGAGATTCAAACATATCATCAAACCAACCACAAGACAGCATCATCCTGTGTGCAGACCTCACCTCAGCTTGCCTCTCTACATTACCAGATAATCCACTGCAATTTGTGATCAAGGCCAAGCATTCTTCAAAAAGACCATCAACAACAGCTTCTGGAGAAATTGTTGTAACAATGTTGCATATAGATGATTTAGCATGGTTTGTAGTTGCTGCAGCAAACAGGATTTCCAGTACTTTACCTGATAACTCTTCCTTAAGAGTAGCCTGGAAAGATGCTTCCTTTACAAGATGGTTATAAAGGTGTGAGGTACCAATAATCATACCATTAATTTGATCTTCTTCCAGCTTTCCAGGCGAAAGAATCAGACGTATAAAAACTTTTAACAGTTCCATCAAAGACTGGAGAGAGGCTCCCGCGGACACAGCAAATTCACAGAACCTTGCTCCGGCAGCAGGAGACCTCTTTATAAGTGTAACACAACGATTACATGCTTCTTCCAGTTTTACCTTCGAGGGGAAATACGAAGGAAGAAGAAGTTTAGTAATTTTCTGAGCAACAAGCCGTTGATCACTTGCCAATGCAGAACATAATGCATCTATACTAACCACCTGCAAAAGAAGGGGAAAAATGTAAGTTGAGGTAGCAATAGAAAATTGAATTAGCCTATAGCCGCACAGACTTTCAGTCATCAAGCAGTCCCTACCTTGTGAAAGAAGAAGTTTCTTATATCTCTCAAACTGAGAAGGAGATCTGCAGTGGCAGAACGAACGGAAAGTGCACTATCCGAAATCAAATGACCCATTCTTGGTAAAAGCACTTTAAGGACCTCATGAGAATGAGGATTTCCCAGCAAATATATGATACCATTCACTGCAGAAAGCCTGACTTCAGTGCATGCATCATGCACCATATGGTCAAATATTTTAGTAATTGTTTTGGTGATTGTTAGCGAAGGAATAACTTCCCAGAACATATGAAGAATTCGACAACACCCTTCAACAGCTACAACTCTCACATCTGGACATTCATCCATGACTAATTTATCCAAAAGAAAGAACTGTTTCTCAACAAGTGTGTCTTTTGCCTCCTTTGTAGCATCAGGATCTTCAAGAGGAAATAAGTCCAGAAGCAAGTGCAATGCATTTTGACGAACATTTGAATTTGCAACCTGCAGCCAAGTTTGCAAATGATTTTAAAAGTTAACTTCCATTTCAGTATCTATGCAGCATAGCAAGGAAATATGAAAAGTCTGATGCACAATATGAGAGGTTCAGACACTTCATTACCGAATTCTGCTTAATATTAACACTTACATCCAATTAAAGACGCTAAATATGCAAGCTTGTTAATATTACACTATTACAGTAATTTTTAAGAGAAACTAGACAACCAGATTATTGAAGCTTGTTTGCCAAATGAAACTCTTATGGAGTACTTGGGCGCTCTCAGTTAAATCCAATGCCAAAATGGTACTTCAACAAGATATGAGTACATGACCTGAAACCACTACCTAAATTCTATATGTCCATTAAGGCTCAATCTTTGGGAAATAAGCTGCCTATATATTTTCCTTTTTAGATATAACTAGGCCAAATAACTGAATCCATTCAGAATATCTAGTATGATACACATAAATAGCAAGGATGAAACATAATAGGAACACCAAAGTAAAGATTAGGAACAAACAAAGCAAGCAACCCCAAGCCAAGTTGGTCGTTGTTGACTTGGTAACCACAAGGTTACAAGTTCGACTCCAACATGAACAACCTATTGGTCATCTTGGTTTGTGCTGGTCAATTATGGACAACCTACGCTACGCTATGTTGTTTACCGCCTTGTGGTCGTTTGCTGGCTAAGATCACAAGGCGGGATTTAAGCCATAAATACCTCACTCAGGTAGTAGTGGTTGCGGGTGTCCCTCATCACTCAAAAAGCAACAAAATTGAACCAGAACACTACCTGCAGTGATCGAAAAATGACTGGCTCAGCAAGACGAAAAAGGACTTTTTCAACCCCAGCTATAGTTCTCTGAACAATGAATCCTCCCAAAATCCTCCTAATTGATGCAGAAAATGTTGCTGAGCTTGCATGAATAGCACTATCAATCAGCACTTGCAAGAACCCGTCCTCAATGTCACTCCTGGATTCCCCTTCCGCCGCCTTCCATGCCCTGAAAACAATTTCTCCAAAGGCCTCCAATGTCGATTTACGTCCAAAAGGAACCTGTGACTTAATCATTGCCAATGCCTCCTTCGCGAGCTGCCCGCTCAACCCAAACATAAACGCTATAAACTTCCTCCCGTCCTCCGTCTTTAAGAACAGAGGCGAAATCACACACCGCATCATCAGATGCTTCAAATCCGCAATGCTCTCATCATCGAAATCAAACAGCGTGAAGGCTTCGCGCAGAGCGTACACTCTATGCACATCAACTTTCTTCTTGAATGTCAACGCCCTCGACAACAGAAACGGCAGTGACTGAGTAATTAGGGATTCTCTGCCCGGCAAATCTCTCTTCCACCACTCTTCGCACACGCTAGCAATTTCAGATAACAACCCGGAATCCGACTCAAAAAACACCAAGTTATCGTGCAATTCGCGAGCAGCCGGCAACAAATCAGACGCCTCGAATATATCTTTGGGATGTGAAATGCACTGAAACAAAATGTAAGCATATAGCTGCAAACTTTCAACAACAGAATGCTTCGCATCTTCACTTCTGTCTTTCGTGCTTGAATCCTCATCGTCATTCTTCCGGTTCCGGCCAGATCTGCGAAGCCGCTTGGTAGGAGGTGTCTGGGGGGACGTTTCTCCGCCAGCGGAGGCGGTGCCGTCGGAAGCTGGATCAGTGAAACTTTTGAATTTCTCGATTGCCTGAGAAATGGAGTGGCGGAGGGCAAGAGGGAGGGAGCCGGCGACATCGGAAGAAGGTTTGAGGCCGTGAATTAGAGTTCTGAGAGAGGGTTTCGAGACTTTTTTGAACCCTAATTTTGTAGCTGAAGAGAGAAACCCTTCTGCTGAGCTATGGAGCATTGAGCGTAGTCTCTTCTCCATTGAAGCGAAGGCATGAAATTCTCCGGGCTTCAGTTCTCCATGGTATCTTAAATCTGAAAGCGAGGGAAGTGTGCCGGTGACGGCGAATCCGAGACTCCTATTGGTCTGTCAAACGCGAGCCATGACCGACTGTAAGCTTACGGATTTTGAATTCTAAAGATTGGCGCTTTTGTTTTTGAAGTTGGGCTATGCTTTATGTGTCCACTTTAATACGGACTGGACCAATATCATCCCATCAATTTGGCCCAAATATAATGATTTCGTCTATTCTAACGGTTTGAAGAAATTCTCGTTATGATTGAGAAAATATGTTTGCCATTCGTTAAGTTTCAACAACTTGACGCACTTTAACCACAAAAATTATGTACCTTAAATTTGATCTAGATATAAAAATATTAATTTTTCACCGTATTTTTTTAATCACTGTTAATCCTGAACGTTGATTTATGCAAGATCAATGGCTCTCATCTCACCGCACCTAACATACCCAACCGCACAGAAACCCATTTATACACACAGAACGCGCACACATAGCACATGCAATGCATGTGCATACACTTGGACCAGCACTAAGGTCTTCCTTAATAGTGTGAGGTTTTCGAGAAGATTTTGCAGGTGTGATTAGGAAATAGAAAATGGAAATGAAGAAAAAAAATTGTTAAAAAAATTACACGCCCAGTCGGGCGCGTGCACCTCGCGCACCCGCCTGAGTGTGAGAGAGGCGCCTCACGCAGGGTGAGGCGCCTCTCTTCTCTGCAGGTAGGCCCCACTTTCACTGCAAAAACCCCAAATTTGCAAGGTACCCTCCTCTTTTCTCTTTCTTCCCCTTCTCTCCTCCACATCATCTAACTTTTTCTTAAAACTTGTGCAAAAACAACAAATAGGGAGGGCCTAAGTACATCACAGACTAGCCCTTAGTGCACCACATACCATCCTTTAGTGCACCATAGACAAACTCTTAGTGCACCACTCAATAGGGGTGTCAAATATGTTGATCACGGGGCATATCAACGCGGGTTAATAGACTCGTTGGTCTAACAGTACTACTCAACGAGTTTATTGAACCCACTACATTTTTTTTTCTTTTCATCAGCTACTTGGTGATGCACCACATACCATCGCTTAGTGAGTTAGTGCACCACAGACCAACGCTTAGTACATCACAGAGGCACATACCAAACAAAAGTATACATGGTGCAGAAAATTACAAAATGTCATCGCATATTTTCATCGTCATTGATTTTCAACCATTGATATAAGCTCATCTAATAGTCCAGGTATGTCCATATGTTAGCATGGGAGGAAGTGGAAGCATTTGATTTGATTTATACACACACACACGTGTGTGTGTGTGGTCCGACTCCCATGAGAACCATGCTCTAGGTGAGAATTGTGGTCTAATCTGAATCATTAAAATCAAGAGATGGGAAAAAACCCTAGCCTCCCTTTTCTCTCTAAAACCAAACGACTTTCTCTGCTGCTCAATTTCGGCTTCCACCGCCGGCCTCCGGCCGGAGCTCTAATGGAGCTTTGAGCCGGCGGTTTTGGTCACCTTCTACGTTTGCTTTCGCTCCGACCATCGTCGCAGTTCAGTCCGCCTCCAACCACTGCCACAGATCTTCTTCTTCCGTTTTCTTTCACTTTGAATAAAATAATAGTAGGTAAGTATTGGGTTTGTGTTGGTAGTCTTGAACTCCCAACCCTACTTTGACTTTACCCACTTTTTATTTTCTCTATTATTGTGTTTTCCTTTCGTTACTTTCACGAGCATTTTTCCTCTCGTTACTTTCACGGGCTTTTCATTTTCATTAGCATAAATCGTTTAGTTTGGTTTCGGCAAGTGTTGATCTTATCCTGGGCGAGCAAAAAAGAATGATGACGAAGACCCAGATCTTTGATGAAGCTTTAAGCTCCTTGAAGGAACATAGCTTCCTAGTTATGAAACAGTCTGCGATTCAAGTTTTCTATAGCATAGTTAGAAAAGTTGTTTCTATGTCTGACTGTAAGGAATGGTTTACCATTTCATTGATCGTTGATGTAAACGTTTTATGTTATGAATTAATGGAATAGCTACGTTTTCTTTCAAAAAAAAAAATAAAAAATCAAGAGATGCATAGTTGTAGTCTACACATCCATCTGCTAAAATTAAAGATATTATTACCATTATATAATAGAGAACATATGACTATAGGCAAATTAGTCTACCCAGAAACATCTAACCTCGACAAAAATAAGCAAATATTTTTTTCCACACTATTCTTTCCAAACTTATTTCTTTCCTAACAATATGGATGGAACAAACAATTATTTTTAATAACTAATACTAACATCCACGCCCAAAAGTCAAAAAAACAAAACTCCACGACAAACAAACCCTAGTGATAGAAATATGCACTACAACTAACACTAGAATGCACTACAATTGCGACAACGATGCACTGGCACTGTAACAACGATGCACAAATACTACATCTATAGACCGCAACCACCATAGCAACGCACAACCACTCCAATACCACCTCACAACAAAGTAATGCACCATTATTTCCATAGAAGCGTACAATTTTACTACTAGCAATGTACAACTTTTACTTTTGGAGTGCACACATGGCACACGCAGTGCATGTGCATACACTTGGACTAGCACTAAATGCACAACAAACTAGTCCTTAGTGCACCACAAACCAACCCTTAATGCATCACAAATCAACTCTTAGTGCACCACAAACAAACACTTAGTACATCACTTAGTGAGGTGCCAAACCCGTTGGTCACCGGGCATATCAACAGGTTCAATAGACTCGTTGGTCCAATGGTAGTATGGTACTACTTAACGGGTTCAATAGATGCACCACCCTTGAAAAATTTCTCACAGTGATCCCCTCCAACCAATGCACAATTCACAGCCCTACGTTGCATCACACCTAACGTTTCAATGCATAACTCAACAGCCTACGATGCACCCCTGATAAAATCGCAAATTCATCAACAAACCTAATAAAAAACATACTTCACCAAATCGTTAACAATAAATTTAAAAAAAAATAATAAGATAACAAATATGAAACCATCCATGCAGAGTAGTCACCACTAGCACTAAATCCAAATAAGAATAGGAATGACAATGTGGCGGGGTGGGTGTGAGGGATATATCCCCGACCCTGCACCGGCGTTCTCAACCCATTCTTCGCACCCGCGCAGGTAATGAAATTCCTACCCCATCTCTGCCCTCGCAGGGAATTTGCGCGTGCGGGTAATACTCAACTCGTAATTATTCCAAATAGTAAATTGATCCATATAACCTAAAATATAACCCTTAACCAAACAAAGTAATATTATATTCTACAATTCAAACCAAACACATCAGGTAATCTTACATTCCCAAAATCTCACATTACCTTCCTAGAGATAATCCTATTATTTGAGGTAATCCAAGATTCTGTGAACCAAACGCTCCCTTAGAATTACTAAGTAAACTTCAGACATATTTTTGGGTAGTGATTATGAATTTTTTTTTAAATATTAAATAAAGATAATTTTCTTTAATTGCGGGATCCCCTGCTTGGAGGTTTGCTGAGGTGGGCTCGGGTTACAGTTGGTGAGAGTGAGAGCACTGACCGCGGGAGACAGCGCGTAAAATCTAAGACAACAAATCCTATGAATTGACGAAAATAAAAAAAGACATGTGGACTAAACCTCACGACCACGTGTTTAATTAGTATTTTAAGATAAATTGTCTCTTGTCATTGCATAGGAGCTGACACAGATCCTAATCATCCTCAATCCTCATCGATTCTGCGTCCATTTTACCTACGCACAATACCCATTTCCACGAACCTTCTGCTTTCTGTATATATATACATTCATAATCCCCACCATTCATCTCTCTCTTCCTCATTTTCATTTCAATCCAATCATTCTTGCTTTCTGCGGCGGCCGCCGGCGTATACGGAGTAATTCTCACTTCTCAGACAAGACATCCTCAAAAGCTCTGTTGCATTTGGGCGTCTTTTAAAGATTGGTCGTGTTCTGTTTTTGAATATTGGGTGGGATATACAATACTGTTTTGGGATAGCAACTAGGAATAGCGTCGGTTGTTGAATAGAAGAGATCAGAAAGAACATCGGAGAAGAGGAACCAGGACTTGTTTCCCGTTTGTTCTGCTTGTCCCAGTTTTTGGTCTGCAACGCAATAATAGTAATTAATTAAGGTAATGTCACATGATTATCAAACATGAGTTTCAGATGGGTTTCATTAAAAATTTGATCTTTTTTAAGAAATGGTAACGGAGTAGCAGATCAACGCATGGTCCATGCTTTCTTGCCTACAAAACCTAGGCCCCACACCAGGGCTATGACAGAATAGTCTATGGATAAATCACTGTGATTCAGCAGAGGACCAGTGAGTGGTCCGTGCTTTCTTGATCTGTGTGCTTTTGGAATGAATCCATTTCCTGGGATGTATAAAATGGAGAATTCTCTGGGATTTTGGCATTCTGCAGAAATATAATGTGGTTTAACAAGTGATAATTGACTTGACTCACTCTCAGCTGTTTATGTCTGCAGAGAGCTAAGTGGCAGATGAAGAAGATGACTCTTGATAAATGTGTGCCTATTCCACCTCCCCTGCCCCCTTCTTATTGCCCGAATCGTTCAATGGCGAGTAGATCATCAATGAGGGTAGACTGCTGCCTTTCCACTGCAGACCGCCTCTTCGATGAAGCTTATGGAGCTGATGTAACCATTAATACAAGCAATGGCTGTGTCATCTATGCACATTCTAGCATTCTGGTAAGCCCCTCTAATTTGCAGACTGTACTTAAGGTTGTCTGCAACATTAATCTTGCCATTTTCTATGATTGCATTAATGTTGATCATCATTGTTTGTTAATTTTCCCATCAGGGTGTGGCTTCCCCAGTGATCAAAGCAATGTTAAGCAAATCAACGAGGCGTGGGAGCAGACGACTAGCAATACTAATCCCGGGTGTTCCAGCTGAGGCTGTTCGAGTTTTCATCAGATACTTGTATTCATCATGGTAATGATTCTTACTTCTTAGTATGTTCCATTTACATCACTGATAAGTAATCGCGGAGAAGGTGATTGATTGTGCAATGTGATTCGATTGTAGCTATGAAGAATCGAAAATGAAGGAGCATGCTTTGAGTCTGCTGGTGCTGTCACATTCCTATATGGTTCCTCAGCTCAAGAGAGAATGTGAGTGGGTGATAGAGCATGGATTGATAAATACTGAAAACGCGGTGGATATTTTCCAGATGGCTCTACTGTGTGACGCCCCCCGGCTTAGCCTCGTAACCCATAGGTTTATCAGGAAAAACTTGAAGCCTGTTTGTGCAACAGAAGGGTGGAAAGCAATGAAGCAAAGCCATCCTGCTCTTGAGAAACAGGTTTTGGAGTCTCTCACATATGATAACATTGTAAGTATTATAACTGTAAACTGCTTTTATGTTTTAAATTTAAGGTTGTCATTATCTGATGTGTGATTGCCCTGGTTTCAGATGGAAAAGGAAAGGCTAAGAAAGATGGATGAGAGGAAAACTTACATGAATCTGTATGAAGCCATGGAAGCTCTTGTCCATATATGCAAAGAGGGGTGTCAAACCATTGGTCCATACGATAAGGTCTTGAAGGCGGATCAAGAGCCTTGCAGCTACGAAGCCTGCAAGGGGCTAGAGAAGCTCATTCGCCATTTTGCTGGCTGCAAAACACG
>CM008332.1:14926443-14937537 GCA_002525835.2 Ipomoea batatas
TTGCTGCATTATATAAAAGTTTATAGAACTCTTGTCAAAAAAATAAAAGTTTATAGAACTTTTACTAACTTTTTTCTATTGTTACTTCTAAATTAATACGTTTATTTTAAAAAATTTAACAATTTAGTTATTAAAATTGAATATTTCTATTATTTTATCTTTTAGTAAATTTTATTATTTTATTATGTATAAGTAATTTAAATATTATTTAAAATTTTTTTCAATAAGATAATAAGTTGCGGGCATCCGCATTTGGTAAGGTAGGGGTGAGTTTTGAAAAAGTCCACCAGATTCTGGTTGCGGGTAGAGATGAGTGGAAAAAATATACGGTCATCCCCGACCCATTGTCATCCCTAACTGGTCGTATCCATCTAGTACTGTCAAAATGGGCCGAAGCCCGCGGGGCAACCCATACCTGCCCCGCGGTGGGACGGGTTAGGGTCATGAAAAGTTAGGCCCACGAAAATGTGGGCCTAACGGGGTGGGCCGAAATTAACCAGCAACCCGCGCGGGTTAGCCCACGCAGGCCGCTGGCCGGCCCGCGAGCCAAGTACTTATTAATTAAAAAATAAATAAATATATAAAAATATACATTATATATATATATATATATATATAAACACAAACACAGTACTAATACACCGTACTAATTAAAATCCTATTTGAATAGTACTAAATTACTAATACACTGTACTAATTGATTTGAATTAGTACTGTGTATATAACTAATTCAAATATCCTATTTGAGTTAGTACTGTGTTATTGTGTGAATTAGTACAGTGTATATAACTAATTCAAAAATCCTATTTGAATTAGTACTGTGCTATTGTGTGTGTGTGTGTGTGTATATATATATATATATATATATATATATGTATTAGAATTTAAATGTCATTTTTGTCAACTTTATAGTTTTTACTTTTTTTTTTTTTTGAATACTACTAACTCTATTACAATGCAGTATCTGTTCATAACTACTTTCTCAACCAATTGAAGCACAAGAGTCAGCATTGCTGCCACTGAGGCTCGAACCTACCACCTCCCGTATAAAGGGAAGGGTTTGAAGCCTTTTGAATTTAACATGAAATTAAAAAAAAAAATACACACACACACAAACAAAAAAGCCCGCGGAGCCCGCAAACCCGCACGGGGCGAGTTAGGGTTACAGAAATCCTAGTCCACGGGCCTAATGGGCCGGTCTGTAAAAACCCGCCAAAAATTAAGCCCGCGGTGGGGCGGGTCAACCCGCTTTGACAGTACTATATCCATCTTATATGGAATCAAATTAAAGACGCGAAATTTGAATTGTTAATGTGTATAATTCTTACTATAATTTCATATGGAGGAGATGAGATGGATGTCAATCTTGATAAGATGCCTTCAACATATTCTCCAGGTACCATAATTAATTATTAACTAATCCAGCCCTAAACAGTAAGGTACCATGCTATAATTCTATCAATGATAATGATACATATATATTACACTGCTGTATATATGTACAAAAATAAAATTCCAGTCAACACTACATGCACTAAACTCAAAATATCCTTTTTCGTTGCTCAACATCCGAAAATATATGTTCTGTCTTTATTCTTTTGGCTTTCATATGTTCTTGAGGAAATTCCTCTTGTTTAATCAACAACAACAATATATATATGGCCCTCAGTCTGATTAAAAAATCAATATAAGTGTTTGGTTAATAAACTTTTTGTAACTTTAAAATACTAAAATTCAAAAGGCTACTCAAAGCAGCATCTTCAATTAGCTTTTTGAGAAAAAGAAATTATACCAAATAGCTATCAGCTAACAGCTAATTTACCAAACATATTTCTACAATCACCTAATGTTATCAACTAATCATACCTTCTAATCCAATCAGTTAACAGCTATCAGCTAACAACCATTTACCAAACATGACCTATAGACTAATGTTACATAGTACATACCTCTCATACATTTTTCTTACAAACTTTACCTTTTAGATATTTTAATTAGTGGAAACGGAGTTAGCCACAGTGGAGCAATATTGACTCTTTATGCTTCAGTATGTTGAGAAAAGTTGTTATAAACAGATATTACATTGTAACAGAATCAATTTTTTTGTAACTTTTCAATGACATGATGTTGGACTTGGCTCTCCAAGCTAATTAGCATGGTATGACTGGGGTTACATGGGGTACTATTGAATAAGTGTTGATAGTTAATATACATAGTTGTATCTAGTACAAATTAAAATGATATCGATACCAATCGACTTCGTAGAAATTCTGGATTATATTATATGCTTCATATGCACCCAAATTAAACTTCTGAATTGATGAATACAAAAACTGATTAATTGATGTATATATGCGTGGGGATAACCTTAAGCACATGGTTTCAAGTGAAGCTTAGAAAAAGAAAATCTTAAAATTCACGGTTAGGCTGTTGTTTGATGTGTTGTCTTTTGGAAGATTATGTCCAAACACCATGGATGCCTGAGAATTCCCTATTGAGAAATTCAAAAAGAAATGCTCGAACTCTTTTGCACTGATCACTTGTGTGTCTTCTAGTCCTTGTACCTCAACCTTAGGAATCCTCCTCAATGTTGTCAAAACCAGAATATTATAATCCAACGTTTTTAACCTATTTGATTCTCCTTTTGTGTCCCTTAAGATTCTTCTAAATACTATAATTACTAGTGCAATGCGAACTCCCAAAACCTCAAATTTCATTGTTTTCTCATAGGGGGTTTAGTTTATTAATATGGTATTAGTTTATGTGTACTGATTGATAAAGGACAAGAAGAGACAGGGAGTGGTCAGCTTTGTTTACTCGTCCCCTTTTTGGCTTTGGCGTCGTGAATGAGAATATTACGTAAGAGTAATGATCTCTGTGTATATATGTGTTTAATATATACATATCGTCCATATATGTATAATTTGATTGGGGAGGGGTTCATGTGTCATGTGTGTATATACACATACATACATGTGTATATGAATGCACGTAAATATTGGTAAGTTAAGAAGCGATAATATTTTGGGGGTTTTAGCGACAACTTTATTCTTATCTTGATTTTTCTGAGTCACATCTTGATGGATTGAATTTGACTCATATTCAGAAAAAACCCTAATTTGAAACTTCTTTTGAAAATTCAACAAGTTTTTCTGCTTCGTCATACTATATCCTGAACCTCATGAATTCGCCCTCAAATGCATGATGAGGTAAATCAAGCTCCAGTTTGATTTCGAGACTCAACATCAAATTGTACAAAACTTCTATGCACAAGAAACCCAACTCAAACCTAATCCTCAATAATATTCATGGCATGAATTGAACTTCCCCATTCTTGCTCGAACCCAAATATTAATTTCGAAACTTTTAAATAAAAAATAGTGTGTACATTTAAGAGTCAATTATTTGGGGTTGTGGGGTTTAACCCACAAATTCTTAGTTGGCAAATTATACTCTGAATCGTGGTTCACATTACAAGGTAAACTACTAATAGATATTTATTTTTAGTTGTTTGATAGAGACCGGTAAGGATCAAGTCCAGCACCAAGTGGTTTGGGAGATTGTTGGGCGGAGGCTTGTAAAAGACCAAGTTCAGCACTCTAGCTCTTGAAAATGTGATGGCGGTCTATAAGAAAATAAAATTACACATTTGCTACAAGCTATAATTTTTTGTGTAAGTGGTAAACGTTTGATCCTAATATTTGTATACTGAATTTTTATTTTTAAATAATATATTAAAAATGAACAATAAAAAATTAAACTTTTAATATACAAAAAATTGATAAAATCGCGGACTACCTGGCCAGAATGTCTTCAAGGTTCCCCAAAGGAATGCATATCAAAATTGATCCTCCTGAGGAACTACAAACCCTTCTAAAGGATGACCGCGCTGCCTTCCCCTATTGGCGATTTATGTATAGCAGCAATTAGTTTGTATGCACCATATGGGTTTCCCCCTTCCACTATAAATAAAAAATATACAAAAAATTGATCGGAACATATATTTAATATACTAAAAATGAACTGCATCATCTGTTATTCACCTTGTAACATGAGTTATCGTCCACTGTATAACCAACGTCCCTAGTCGTCAACCATGGATTTGAAGTTTGAATTCTAAATGCAGGGCGCCAATGATGTTTTTTCTAGGTAGCTAGCTAGCTGTTTTCCAAAATAGAAAACCATGCACCACAAAAGAATGTTGCAGTATACGACCATTAGGGTAATGACATAAAATTGAGAACTTTATGACAAACTCGTTTGGAATGATTGGGGAAACATAGGCATGTGAGTACTGAGGAATGACTCCTACGTAGTACTACGTACGCTATAATAATATTCCATCTCCAAATCACATGAACATACACGTACGAACTGCTACTAATCAACATTACTCATAAATCATAATCCCTCCACTGAGATTTTACTAGGATTTTTTCTTTCTCTCTCGTTCCATACAATTATTTCACTTACGAAATATCACAATTTTGATCCCTCTATTATTTTTCAACTGTCAATGTAGTCTTTAGCTTTCAAATTCAACTAATTTAATCCTCAAATTGTCTAAAATTTTATCAATTAAACCCTTCAAATGGACCATAATGGTAATTTCTCCATTTTTAAACCCTTCGAGAATCAAATTGACGAAATTCTAAAAATGAAATAATTATCATCTTGGTCCCTTTAAATGGTTTAAATGACGAAATTTTAAACAATCCGATGGTCAAATTAGTTCAAATTGAGAATTAAGCTCTACATTGACAGTTGAAAAGCAATTGATAAACCAAAATGGTAATTTTCACTCTCTACAATTGTATTTTAACAATGACAACACTTCCAAGTTCCAAATAAATAAGATCAGACAAATTGCTATTGAGACAATAATTAAATTTTGCACATGATAAAGAATCAAAATCAAAATCGTAATGTCAATCTTAATCATGGGACCTCTTTCCGATGGGCATGGTGTGCGAAAGTGATTGGCCCGGTGGCATACAACCTCGAAGATGGTCGTGGTCCATTATATTTAGATGGTGGCGTGGCAT
The DNA here is from genome assembly GCA_002525835.2 of Ipomoea batatas. Lineage (NCBI taxonomy): Eukaryota > Viridiplantae > Streptophyta > Magnoliopsida > Solanales > Convolvulaceae > Ipomoea > Ipomoea batatas. The sequence continues at coordinate 14,931,489 of CM008332.1, forward strand.
GATTGTGTAGTCTATTTTAAGGTGGGGTTAGGAAGGCAAAGTAGAATTAGGGCAACAGACTTCTTCACGTGGTAGATCCAGTAGCACCCACCATCTAAATCAAGAATCAGATCGATTTAATTCTTATCAATTCCTTCTTAATTAAACATGTTGCAGATGCTTATTTTAGTATGATTCATCTCTCCTGTGTAATTTACAAGTTATCATACAAAGTGCAGTTTATCTAATACTACGTACATATCTTCGCATAGTGATTATGAGTCTTTTTTTTTTTTATCTAAAATAATAAAAAAAAATAGCAAATAAATAAAACACACATGAACCCAAAAAAAACCTTGGAATGAACCATTCCAAAATTTTTGTGTGTGCATGGATATGATAATGCATTGTAGATGCTAATTAAGTATCCTCTTGCGTCGCTTACATGCCAGATTGAATTGCCGGAACCAAGTCCCAGGATTCGTAAGAGGATTGTATTCATATGTCCGGATATTACGATGCATAACTGGTGATTGATGCATGTATGGCTCATGGCTGTGCACAATTTTATGCTTTTAAGAATGTTAGATTCCCTGGGACCAGGGTAAGTTTCTACGATTTGTGCGCGTTTTAGGTTTAAAAAACATTTATATCTCAAATCTTTAATTTGACAGGTTGTTAATTTTTTATTTTTTTTTTATGGTATGACAATAGTTCCATCAATTGACCTTGATTTCAAAAAAAAAAAAGCCTGAATAGCCTAAATAACACGCATACTAGGCGCATTAATGACAGCCACACGTGAGTGGCGCATATGACAATGGTAAGGAGTGGGTTACACAAAGTCTGAAAAAACCTCTCATTTGGAGGGAGACCAAACTCCCTCTCTCTCATTCCTCTTTCTCTTCCACCTCATCCAAAATCTCCTCAAAAACTACTCAAAATTCACAAATGTGGATGCCCTAACGTAGTAAGCCACTCAATTGTCATTATTAAATGTTTATCATTACGTCAAAAGTTATAACTAGTAATAAATGTATAACTTTATTTCTTTATACTTACATAGCATTGTGGCTTACATTTCAATGACTATATATGATATTATCTCTCGTAGTTACGTGGTGATGAGTAAGCTAGCTAGCATTATTTACCAATTATGGTATATAGTAATATTAATCATAATCAATACACATTACACAATAGTCCCTCCATCCTATCATTTTTTATATATAATTACTATATATTATAATATTAATATTACTATATGCCATAATTGCTCATACATAGTAATTATATAAAAAATGATATGATATATAGTAATTATATATTAAAAAAATGATATGATGGAGGGACTATTGTGTAATGTGTATTGATTGTGAGATGCGAATTATTGGCATGCAATGGAAGAAAAAAAATGACATTTTGTCTCATTGATACAGGATGAGCTCACCCGGATCGTTTATTTTTTATATTAAAAATAAAAATAAAAGCCATATTACTTACTATTATAAACAGAAATTAAAGATATTGTTTTATTTTGGTAAATAAATTTATAGTTATTTATAAAAACGTCATAACCTCTTCTCTTTTTATTTATAGTATTAGTAAGTATAGTTCATTTTGTATAGATTACAATTTAATATCCATAGTAAGACTTAATAAATAGGATAAATATTCAAATATAGTTTTAATAAATATAGCCATATATATTGTGTGCTAGAATTCATGAGATATGTTACGAAAATTATTATAAATTCTATCAGGCAAAAAGAGATGAGAGTTGAATATCGTGAGGGTAAACTTTTATTTACAAGTGACATGATTCGCTTGAATTTTGTAAAATTTAACCCTTTTTCCAGCATGAGATAAATGGAAGGGGGACCTAAACTTGGAAGGTATGCATTTAGTACGTTAATCTGAGAAGTCCAACTGGGGCTACCAAACGTTTGCCAGGCAGCTTGACCCTACCTCGTACGTACTAAATTATATTCTTGAATGGGTGTGTAACTAGGTTAATATATGCTAATAATAATAGTAATAACTGCGCAGCCGGGGTACATAAAATGATTTTTGCATGATGTAATAATTAGTTGTAGTGAGCCAAAAGCCAAATTAAAGCTACTTGCATTTCTCTCTCTCTCTCTCTCATTCATTCTATAAAACCACTACATGCCAAACTCCCATCTTCCATATATTGACAACTCCTTGGGCGGCCATTCCACATTATGTATGTCCCACTCCATCCCCTCTCTCTCTCTCTATATCTATCTTCTTCTGTAACACTCCTTCTGTAGCCTTGAAAATTCTCTGGGTTAGCTGACTCTCTACCCTCCCTCCATGAACCGATCTGCTGAAAAGTGGAAAAGTAGTCTGTATTGATGCAGAGAATGAAGAGTCCCTTTTGCCCAATTTGACTTTAACCCGGTTACTTATTTTTTTTTTTTTGGGTTGTGGGTTTTTCTCAGCTGTCCCTTTTTTTGCTGCCCGTGGGAAGATCAATAAATCTTGATTGTAAAAGCTGATCAGTCTTTTTTCCTTCCTCTGCAATACAAAAAAGTGAGATCAGAAATAATCCATCCCTTTCCGTTTTTACTACAATGTTTTCAATTTGGTATCAGAACTTAGAAAATATAGTGTATTGACCCGTCTCTTTCTTTCTTTTTAATACGGTGACTCTATTTGTATGTGCGTGAAGTAAGTAATCTATCTAGTATTTAGGTAGGTTTGTAATTCTGAGTTTCATCAGTTTGGGTTTAATTTCTTCATGATGCAATTCACGGAGACTTTACCGGCGCCGTCGCACCAAATCTCACCGTTCTCTAGCCTGGTGACGAACAAGAATCAGGTTCATCGGACGCGACCATGGCCGGGATTCCCGACATCGTCCAAGAACCTAGGAACCAGCATAGGGGATGCTAACTGCATGGAGCAGTTGCTAGTCCACTGTGCGAATGCGATCGAGAGCAACGACGCCACTCTAGCTCAGCAGATCTTGTGGGTCCTCAATAATATAGCCACTCCCGACGGGGACTCCAACCAGCGCCTCACTTCCGCCTTTCTGCGGGCCCTCATAGCCCGGGCCGCCATGAGCGGCACGTGCAAGCTCCTGGCCGCCATGGCTGACCTCCACCCCGGCCTCAACCTCAACATGATGGACACCCACAGATTCTCAATCATAGAGCTGGCCAGCTTCGTTGACCTCACGCCCTGGTACCGCTTCGGCTTCACCGCCGCCAACGCCGCTATAATCGACGCCGTGGAGGGCTACTCCGTCGTTCACATTGTCGACCTAAGCTCCACCCATTGCATGCAGATCCCTACTCTTATCGACGCCATCGCCGCCCGCCCCGAAGGCCCGCCGTTGATCAAGCTTACACTCGCCGCCGCCGCCGACGAATTCCCGCCCATGCTCGACCTTTCCTACGAGGACCTCGGCGCCAAGCTCGTCAACTTCGCCAGGTCCCGAAACGTGGAGTTAAATTTCACGGTCGTCCCCTCCACTCCTTCCGACGGGTTCTCCTCATTGATCCAGCAGCTCCGCCTGCAAAACCTCGTACGAGCCGAAAACGGCGAGGCGCTCGTGATAAACTGTCACATGATGTTACACTACATCCCCGACGAAACCCTGTACGAGAATTCCCATTCTCAATCTCAATCCGCCGCTTCCTCGTTCCGGACGATGTTTCTCAAATCAATCCGGAGCCTAGTCCCGACAATCCTTCTCTTAATCGACGAGGACGCGGATTTCACCTCCAACAACCTCGTCTGCAGACTAAGGTCGGCTTTTAACTACCTATGGATTCCGTACGACACGGTGGACACGTTCCTTCCCAGAGGCAGCAAGCAACGGCAGTGGTACGAGGCTAACATCTGTTGGAAAGTGGAGAACGTGATAGCCCAGGAAGGCGTCCAGAGAGTGGAGCGGCTGGAGCCCAAAACGCGGTGGGTGCAACGGCTGAGGAACGCCAATTTCAGAGGCGTCCCGTTCTCTGACGACGGCGTTTCCGAGGTGAAGAACATGCTGGACGAGCACGCCGCCGGCTGGGGACTCAAGAGAGAAGACGATGATGTTGTGCTCACTTGGAAAGGCCATAATGTCGTGTTTGCCACTGCTTGGGTCCCTAACTAGTTAGTTAGTTAACATCATGTTGCATTGTTCGTTAAGTTCATTGAAAGATTGTGAATCTTAAATGCAGGTTATATCCTACTTGATTTCTACTTTGTTTTTAAAACAAATTAATCGACTGTATTTATCACTGTATTAGAAACAATAAATAATAAAAACAGTGCAGGAAAAGTAAATGAACCAGGATATGTTCACGCAGTTCGGAGCACCTTCTCCTACATCTGCGGGGCCACACAAAGGTGAAACCCAACTCCACTAGATGATCAAAGATGTTACAAGGTTCTTCAGATATCCATCCTCATGATGGCCTAATCTATTACACCCACAAACATCACCATCTCCTGAGTTGGTAGTGTGTCAACTTCTTCAGCTTTCCCGGGCCAAACAGCAAGTCTTCCATTTGATGCAGTAAACAGGACAACAACATAAAACTAGTCTAAGAAGCCATATTACAATGATCTTGAGTCTGTATCAGACTAACAGACTTTACATATTAAAACAGTAGGCTAAGACTATAACAGTAGATCTTAATGTTAAAACAGCAGGGAACTTTGGCGATCTTTTCAGTGAAATCAGCATTTAAACTTCTGAAGCTTCAGCTCTATTTATACTTGAATATCTGAGCTCCTTCCTTGTATTAGATCTCCTCAATTCAAGGTAAGGCACTCATCTACATCTTGCCTTAATTTTCTCATCTCTGACATTTTTGCTTGAATAAACAAGAACCATTCATCCCATGCAAATTAAACAACTCTAAAACTATACCTTAGGCATAATTAATTAAACCACTTAAATAACAAATAAATTGCCAATTAAAACTATACATTAAATTTCCCTAACAATCTCCCCCTTTGGCAATTATTTGTCAAAACTAAACACATACATTCTTAAGGCACGAAATAAAAAATAATCAATTAAAAATAATAATTTCATTAAGATGTGCCCTAAGATATGTTGTGTTAACATGCAAAGCAATTACAAGCAAGAAATTAATTATGCCAAAACTAAGATATTTGCATGAAACACCAGTTAAGAGCCAATCAACCAATAATTGAAGAGAAATATTGCAATTGTAAAACATCACCACATTACCGAGCTTTGCATGCTCCCCCTCAACTTACCGAGCTTTGCATGCTCCCCTTCAACAACTTCTCCCCCTTTTTGCTATAATTGACAAAGGAGTGTAACTGATCATCTAGTAGGAGCAGAAACCTTGTAACAGATCATCTAGCAGGAGCAGAATCCGAGCCCACATCACCAGCTTCAAAGGACTGCAACAACTTCTTATCGTCCAACATCATTTTCACCATCCGAACAACAGTAGACTTCAAAATTGTAAGAATAGACTGAGTGGAGAGCACACGAGCACGGACATCAGCAAAATCCACACTCACACAAGAAAGATTTGATGGAACAGACTCTTCGTGGGATACAGCAACAGACTTTAAGGCCGAACAATCATCAAAGTCAGAATTCAGGAACAGACGCTTATCAATTAGTGTACTTGGAGGTTATAAACAGTTCCTCCCCAAGCTGTGGACGATCATCATGATGATTTTTCAAACATAGTCGTGAATCAACAGTGTACTGGCTCGGAATGTCCAGCAGCGGCTCATTCTTGTAAGTTGTAAACCCTTGAGCTTTGAGTAACCCAAAAAACAGATTCGGAAAGGATATTTTTGATTCCTTCTTTCTAAGAACAAATTCCATGATGTGATTGTAGATTAAATCACCAAGATCAAACTTAACCATGTGACGAACTTTGTATAGCAAAAGAGTCATCTTTGCCGAAACCGTACTCTTGAAGACCATAGGAAGCCAGTTGCTATTTGCTAGTCGAAACAGAACAGAGTACACGGCAGCCAACTGTTGAGAAGATAAGTTCCCCTTTGGCCAGGCAGTAAGCTTGTTGTGTGTCAAGGCAGCAGCAAGAGTATCGAGACC
>CM008332.1:15024474-15035303 GCA_002525835.2 Ipomoea batatas
ATGAAGGCTGCTTTAGCTGCTATTTCTGAACATCTGGCAGGAATACTTCCTCTCTATCTTGTTTACAGTCAAGCCCATGAAACTGCAATTGAGGTTTGCCTTCCATGGGATGTTAATTTATGTTTCCACCTTGATTACCTAATATTTAAAGCTTTTCAGGATTTGTTCATTTTTAAGCTCAAATACCAATCAAGTGTCTTATGCTTGTAGAAATCTTAAACATTTGACCCATGAATCTTCTCTCTATCTCTCACACTCTCTTCTCCATCCTCCCTACTTTTCATGCTTGTTTAAAGAACTAATGTGTCTGCTATTTTCTTAAATTGCAAATATTATGCATTCTTGTTAATTTATTTTGTTGGAAAAAGTATATTTTATTGAAAAAGGAGAGAAATTATAATCTATGGAACTACAAATGTGATATTATCTATTTCTCAAGGACATTTTACATCAAAGTTGCTATAGGAATAAGCTTTCTCTGTCAAAGTTTAACCTTTTTCTTCTGATAGGTACATGGCCCTGGTGCAGATATAGACACCTTATGTTTGGGACCATGATATGCTACTCGAGAAGTATGATAAGATTCTTGTATTTGTATACATCAAGTGTGCTTACCATTCCAGAACTAATAATTAATACCTTTTATCTGATTTGCAGGATTTTTTTAGTGAGCTTCATAAAATGCTCTCAGAGATGGATGAAATTGAAGAATTGCATCATGTTCCTGATGCTCATGTTCCTGTGATGAGATTCAAGTTACATCGAATATCTATAGACCTTTATGCAAATGTGGCACTATGGGTTATCCCTGAGGTGCTTTCCCTACCACATAATATTTAATATTTCAGTCTATTTAGAAGTTAAAATATGTGTAGCACATTTTAACTATTTGTTTGTTACAGGACTTGGATATTTCTCCAGAGAGTCCATATTGCAGGGTGTTGATGAGCCGACTGTTCATAGTCTTAATGGATGCAGAGTTACTGATCAAGTTTTTTGCATTTAGTTCCTAATATTCAAGTGTTTTAATCATTTGAGTACACATTCTGCTAATTCAAATGATGAAAACATAGGGGAGGATTAAATTATGTATATTAATATATTTGGTATTGTTTCTAACGATGTAATATTACACTGCTATATTTTTGTTATTGTGATTGAGTTATAATGTTTTGATGTTTTGATATTAATTGTGATTGAGTTTAACGAAGGTATGTGATATTAATTAGTGGGTAGATTTTTATTTTTATTTTAATTTTTAAAATTTAGCTACGGACAAAAAAAATTCGTAGTTAAATTTAGCGACGTGTATAACCGTTGCTAGATGTAAAGATAGACTTCAGCGTCGGAAAATTTCGTTGTGGGTGTTGTGACGGATATTGTCGCTATATTTAGCGATGGAAAATTCCGTTGTAATTCCCTCACAAATTTCAGCGTCGAAATCATCGTTAAGGAAATATAGCGACGATTTTTTTAATGTAGTGACGAATATTTCCGTCGTTAACTTTAGCGACGGAAAAAAATGCGTCACTGAATTCTAGCGACGCTCATTTTAGCGACGGACAAAATTCGTCGCTAATCCGTCACTGAATAGTTTAGCGACGGAAATAATCCGTCGCTATTTTCGTATATTTTTATAGTGTGAATTAAAGAGAAGATGATTGTGTTTATTTGATGTGTGGATTCAAGTGGGTATATTATTGAGTGTATTCTTGAAATTACTCATGTTCGTGACACTACTTCTATGTCTCTTAAAGTAGCCATTGAAGATCTTCTAATAAGGCATGGATTAAGCATTTCAAGGATGGAGCAAGTAATATGTGAGGTGGGCTCAATGGTCTTAGAACTTTGATTATGAATGAGAGTCCAAGTGCTTTTTATATTCATTGTTTTGCCAATCAACTACAACTAGCACTTGTGGGTGTTGCAAGGGAGAATTTTGAGGTCGGAGATTTTTTTGTCACTGTCTCGCAATTGTGCAACATTGTATATGCTTCATTTAAGCGCAGAGATAACTTACGAGACAAACAATTAAAGATGGTTTGAATCAAGAAACAGTTGTATGCCGTCCTTGTAATACACGTTGGGGGTCTCATTATGGTGCACTTGTGAGCATTGCGAAATTATTTTCTCTGGTGATTGATGTTCTTGATGAAGTAAAACAGGATTCAAAACAAAGGCATGAAGCATTTAGAGTATTGAACCATATCCTATGTTTCGATTTTGTGTTTTTGTTGCACTTAATGAATGATGTTTTAGGAATTTCAAATGACTTGTCGCATGCATTACAGAAAAAAAGATCAAAACATTGTGGCCCTGTTTGGTAAATAATCAGCCTATCAGCCAATTTTGGCTTATTTGACCACTATTAGTTGTTTGGTTAATAAGCTTTTGTAACTCCAAAATGCTAAAATTCAAAAGGATACTCAAAGCAGCCTTTTCAATTAGCTTTTTGAGAAAAGAAGTTATACCAAACAGCTATCAGCAAACAGCCAATTTATCAAACAACTTTCTACAATCAGCAAATATTATCAACAAATCATACCTTCCAACCCAAACAGTCAACCCAATCAGCCAACAGCCATTTACCAAACAGGGCCTGTGAATGCCATGAGACTAGTTGATGTCTAAAAAAAAATTCCAAGTGATGCGAGATGATGGGTGGGAAGCTCTTTTACAAGAAGTTTCACTATTTTGCAACAAGCATGCAATTCCTATCCTTAATTTTGATGAAGTTACGTTTATTTAGTCCCAGGAAGACCACGCCGTAAAGTTGAAGAAATGACTCATCTTCATAGGTACCGTGTTGAAAGGTTTTATGCAGTCTTAGATCTACAACTTCAATAGCTAAACAACCATTTCAATGAGAAGAATACTAAGTTGCTCTTGTGCGTGGCATGTTTTGATCCAAGGAATTCATTTGCTATGTTTGATAAGGATAAATTAGTTCGATTGGCATAGTTCTACCCAAATGATTTTTCTGATATTAAACTTGAATTACTAGATAACCAACTGCAGACTTATTTTGTTGATGTAACTTCTAATCCTGCTTTATCTGCTTTGAATGGTATTGATGAATTAGCTCAAAAAATGGTGAAAACAGGAAGACATTTGGACTCTACATTGGTGTATTTGCTTCTAAAGTTGTCTTTGATCTTACCGGGTGCAACTGCTAGTGTGGAAAGGGCATTTTCTGCTATGAAGTTAATCGAGACCCCGTTACGCAACCGGATGAGTGATGATTTATTACATGATTACTTAGTGCCATATGTTGATAAAGGTTTCTTTGATCAAGTTTCAAATGAAGCAATTCTACAACGGTTTCAAAATATGAGAGAGCATAGAGGAATATTATCACGTAGTTCATCATAAACCTTGTATTGTTATTTATAATGTATTTTGTATTTGAACAATGTTATTCGTATTTGATATTTTGAATAGTTTTGAATTCATTTTACCTTTGTTTCTTCGCCCCCACTCAACTTACTTTCTAGCTCCAACACTGTTGTTCTCTAAGGGTAATTCTATTTGTACCACCTTAAACTCTGTTTACACTACCCTTAGATAGGTTTGATAGCTTTATAGGTGGTGTAAATAGAATTTGTTATTTGCACCACTTTCATTAAAGTTAGTCAAACATTATGTTTTTTATTTAAAATATTTATTATTTATTTCAAATTACGATAGTATAATAATTTTGCCTATAATATTTTTAATTATTTATTTAAACTACTTTTTTTTTATTTCAAATTGTGATAGTATAATAATTTTTAATTATTTTCTGCAGTATCCACGCAATTCATGAAAATGTGAAGTGTTGAACCGATGTCGAATAACAATTTTGCTTTGTTCAAGACTTGATTTGATTGATGTGTCTTATGACTGAATGACTCGGTCGATATAAAGCATTGATGTCTCCAAATCTGACTATGATGACTCCAAATATTTTTTTTAACTTGGCATGCTGAATCTCGACTCTGTTCGTGGTGTGATGTCCAAAATTGATTAGTCCAAACAGATACAAACATTTCTTTGTACGATTTTAGCCAATTATCATCAATGTAACAAAAAACACCTAAAATGTGAATAATTGCATTAGTTGCACAAATATGCCTTATTATAAAAATGTATTAAAATATACATATAATAATACTTGGAAAGTAAAGCAAAACTGTTTTTAGTTAGGCTAAATGGGACATATATGCTTCATGAGACTGAGACTCAACTAATGCATTCCATGATCCGTAGAACAAATAACAATGGTGGCTTGATGTTATCGATGACCTGCACTTTCTCAAAACATTTCTATAGATATGTCATCTAAAAAGTAATCCTTTAGCATCCAGATACACATTCTTGCACTCTTTCATCAATGCCAACTCTCGATCTGTGACGATAACACGTGGAGTAATGCATCCCTCAATTGTGGCTTTGAGACAATTTAATGCTCAAGTATAATGGACTCGTTCTCTTTGTGAATGAAGGCGAACGCTATGCAAAATGTCATGTTGGTCGAAGTTACACCAACAATTTCGACGAGGGGTATCAAGTACCTATTTGTTTTATATGTCACATCTATCAACAAGATATGTGGAAATGCATGCCACTTCTCCAGTGATTTAGGATGAACAAAGAACAAACCTTCCAACTCATTTGTTGCATTATTAGTACGGCTCTCATGCACATAATCATTATCATGTAAAAACGACATACCAACTTGCATTTGAGTTTTGCATGCTTTCTCCATCATCTAAAATTTTTGGCATGCATTGTATATGGTTTTTGTAATGGAAACATTATTCAGATTTTGCCTCTTCACAGACTATTTGTCCCGAGTAGTGATAAAGTGAGTCTAGAGGGGGGAGGGGTGAATAGACTCACTAGCAATTTTGAAAAATTCTTTTTCAAGTGAGAAAGCTTGATCAAGAGTTTTATGCAGCGGAAATAATGTTGTTGATAGCTTTTAAATTACTTTGCACTATTTTGATAGATAAGAAAATGTTTGGCTTGGTTCGTGAGTATGCTATGCAATGAATGAAATAGTAAATAAGAGAGTAGAAGAGAGGGAGAGGGGTTTTTATAGTGGTTCGGCTATTAACAAAGCCTACTCCACTCTTCTTCACAACTTGTGAAGGATTGCACTATTACATCCGATTATAGTACAATATCCCCTGATAAACACCAAGAATAGCTCATTTTAGGGGTCATTAACGGGCTAGAATTGTATGGTTTAGTACCCATTTCATAAGAATATCATGCGTTTAGACTCTAATGTGACCAAAACCGCTAACAAGAGCTTGGAAGATGCTTTTAGGCTATTTTGCAGCCAAACGGAGGACCTAAGGCCGAAACGGAGCAGAAAATGGAGAAACCATGAAGCAAGAGCCTCCCACGAAGCCTCACACGCGTGTGGAGGGGCGTGGAAACATTCCAGAGAGCCCCCACGACCTCCACCACGCGTGTGGAAGAAGCGCGGAAAAAGAGTCTTCAGGGCTCGACGCGTCGAGACCCCCAAATCAGCCCTAAAATCCTGCTGCGGGAAAATTACTATGTTGCCCCTATTTTGTTTCCCCTATATAAGGCTCCTTATTTCAGATTTTTGGGGCATTAGTTTTAGGTAGTAGATAGCTTAGGTAGGGGAGGAGACTCCCAATAGTTCTAGATCCAATTTTCCTTTCCAAATTCTAATTAGAGTAGATTTAGATTAGGTTGAAGATGAAGATGTAGATCCAAACTTCCTTGGGTATAAATTCTCTCCTTTCAATTTAAAGTTTGATCTTTTATATTATTGCTTTGTTTATATTGCTTCTATTTAATGTTTAGCATGTTAGAGTAGAGTAGAAAGGGGATTGGTGGCCCCATGGTAGATCTATATGGATGTTTAATATTATTGCTAGATTAAATGTGAGCTTTGTGATTGTTGGATGATGATCTTGTGTGGATGATGTTTATTATTGCTTTGTGCCTAAGTGTGCACATTAGGTAGCAAACTCAAAGGAAGTGAGTGTGTGCGCGATAGCGGCCACTCACGAGCCTAGATCACCCACATCTCCACTCTTAGTCCGAAAGGACAAGATCCGAGAGGAGTGGTAGACAAAGTGTTCGATGAAATGCCCCAACCGAATGAGGATGTGGGAGTTCAAAGTTTGACACCACTTGGTGATGTGAACTCCCTAGTCTATTCCACATCTCTAGCTCACGAAACCATACAAGGATAGTCCACATAGAGAAGCCTAAGGCCCCGATCTCCGTCTTTACCTTTATTTTACACAACCTTTATCAACCTTCCCCTTCCTTACCAATGAATCCAACCCTTAGCAAACCTTGTAACTCTTTTCCTTCAACCTCTTAGATTCCAACACACTAATTCGATTCCCATTCGCCATCCTTGAGAGACACGACACTCGGGGAGTTTAACTCTTCGTTTTACCACCTTCACATTCACCCTCACCGCAAAATACTACACATCATCCCCCCAACGTGCTCCTTTGATCACAAAGTCAGGCAGCTATGCTTTTGAAGGGTTTCCAACTTCTTCCAAGTTTACTCCCTTCTCTTTATACTTCTTCAAAGTAGAGATTGGTTGAATATGGTTGAACTTTCTCCAACTTGGAAATCTTGGCTTGTAGCTTCTTGAATCAACACTTTAGTAGCACTTGACTTCACTTAAGAATCTGGATTGAGAGCTTCGAGCTTTTTTAATATTTTGCACACTATATAAGTTTCTTGAGCTTGCTATGAGCCCATTTCACGTATGAACCAACAACTCCAAATGAGAGGGAGCTTGAGTGTTTATATGCGTGAAATTTGAGTCTGTTGGAGGGAAGCCAAATTTCAAAACCTATAACCAGTGTGCAATACCCATTGGGTAATATTGAGCAATGTGTGGATGTCAGTACTTTATTTAGCCGTTTGTCTACTTTGTGTTCAGACATTTGTCTTTTGTCTCACAAAAAGGACATAGCATTTAATGCTCTTTGGGATTGCTTCCTAGAGTTTGTTAATGATCATCTACAAAATCAAGACCATGGACAAGATAAGTTATCAGAGAATGTCTTTAACCTTGTCCTCATAACTACTCATGCCTTGACTGCTCATAAGAACTATTGTCCTTATCATTCTTTAATCATAACTTCGAATGGTTCTGCTCAAACATTCGACCTTCAAGAGAATTGGCCCTTCCAATATTTGACCTTGAGTCCTCTTGGTCTTCATTAGCAAGTCGTTAGATTTGAGTCGTTAATCAAATCTAGACCAACGACTCAAATCAATGAAAAAAAAAACGCGTGTCCTCCAAAATTACATAACCTACAGCCTACATAACAACATTAATAAGAACAAAACATAACCAAGCACATCAGAAACCTTTAAATTGAAAGAAATGGTGGAAAATATCACATCTGCTACAAAGTCCATTGTAAAAATACTGCCAAAGCATTGCTATGACTGGATTGCGTTTGGGTTGAGATTCTAATAGTGAAAGTTGATACGGATATGATTTTATTTGTTTATTTATTTATTTTTTACTCAAGAAATTTGTGAAGATTTTGATTATTTGAGTCCGAATTAAATGAATAATTATTTAGGGACATATGTAAATTGTAAAAAATGTTGCACCTTTAAAAGGAAAATAACGCACCTAAAGAAGAAAAACAAAGCACCTTAAGAAGGAAAACAACGCACCTTAAGAAGAAAAATCACGCATCTTAAAAAGGAAACCACGCACCTAAAGCCTTAGGCCAACGCACCTTAAGTTTCAACAATTGACGCACCTAAACACACAAACCATGCACCTTAAGAAGGAAAGCTATGTACCTAAAACTTTAGACCGACTCACCGACGCACTTAAGTTTTAACAATCGACGCACCTTAAGCACACAACACAAAAACCATGAACATTAAGCACAAAAATCACGCACCTTAAGAAGGAAAACCACACACCTTAAATTTGACCTAGATGCAAAATAACCAAATTGTCACAACATTTTTTTTAAAATTCTTGTTAATCCTGGACGTTGATCTTGACAATATAAAATGATTCTCATCTCACCCCACAACCCCACCTCAGGTAGCCAATCGCACGGGAACTCATTTCGTAATATATATATATATATATATATATATATATATATATATATATTTATAACTTGACTTGATTAACTTGATTTTAATTTTTGGATATTTAATTAATTTGATGACTTGGTGATCTTTTTATACATACATATTATTTTGTATTTTGAATATTCTTGTTATAGACCGAATTTTTTTTTTGCATATAATTCATTAATTTACAATTAATTTATTAAACTTTCAATTATTTGTTATGTTTTTTAATATTGGTATATAATAAAGATATATTAGAGATTATAAAAATTATGATTGGGAAGTTTGAACAAACCAAATATGTTAATTAATTTTTCAAGTAATTTAATTGTTATGTTTTCAGAATAACATCGAATATGTTAACTAATTTTTCATTTTGTTTTTGAATACTACTGACTCTATTACAATGCAGTATCTGTTCATAACTACTTTATCAACCTATTAAAGCACAAGAGTCAATATTGCTATAAAGAGAAGGGTTTGATGCCACTGAACTACAAGGTCCTTGGCAAAAATTAATTAATAAGAAAGTACCAAATGATTTATAAAATTTCCTCACAGAATTGTAATTATTCAAATACTCCGTATATTTTAAAATTTTATCAAAAAATAAAACGAAGAAACTACTCCGACTCCGTACTTGATAAATACGGAGTATTTAAAAAAGCAGAAAACTGTAAACTAAATAAAATCTTGAAAAAGCGATTCGCACATCGACTCCTGTCTTCGTATTCAAAAACAGGAACCGGCGACCGTCGTTTAGGAGAGTAAAACACGAAGTCAGAACAGCGACGCCGTTAAAATTCACTTCTCATAGAGACTGAGCAGGAAACTTAATCAATAAGTCAGGCGGAAAAAATGGTGAGTTCGAAGGACGATTCCGCCACCAATAGCGACAGTTCCGGCGACGACATCCCGGAATCGAATTCCAGCGTTTACTCCGAAGGCGAGAGAGTCCTCGCCTATCACGGCCCTCGTATCTACGAAGCCAAGGCATGCCTTCCCTCACCCCCCCCTTTTTGAAGGCCATAATTTGTAGGTTTTGTTAAACGAATTCCGAACAAGTATGAACTTATTTTGATCGATTTTAGCTTTATGCATATCGACAGATTAATATGAACATATATCCATAGAGTAGAGCGTTTCATGTATACTGTTTGCTTAATAAACTGTTATTGTTAAATCATCCGCGTGATTATGAGGTATTAGTTGCAATTTTACACCTGTTCGTTCCACTGATTAAACAAGTGTTGTATTCTAGTACTCACCAAATGCACGCCCATATGAATGCCTGTTGTTTTCCTGGTTCCTCCTTTTGGAAAACGTGGGTTCTGGAATAGGATTTTTTTAGTTTTGTATTTTTTGTAACTTGGAAATTCCTCAACTTATTATTAGTGCTGCTCCAAATGCCAGTGGTACCCTTAATAAGAGTATCTTAACCCTTTGAACCCTACACAGGAAATGCTTTCTGATGACAACTGTTAGGTTAGATGTATTTTAGAATTCAAAGACAATCTTAATAATCAATAATATGCACCGGTTTCTGGCAATCAGTTTGTTGTGTATACACTTTTGATGTATTTTGGTTTCTATTCCAAAAGCATC
The DNA here is from genome assembly GCA_002525835.2 of Ipomoea batatas. Classification (NCBI taxonomy): domain Eukaryota; kingdom Viridiplantae; phylum Streptophyta; class Magnoliopsida; order Solanales; family Convolvulaceae; genus Ipomoea; species Ipomoea batatas. The sequence continues at coordinate 15,034,183 of CM008332.1, forward strand.
GTATATGCTTCTGTCTTGTGAAATATACACTATCTTCTATTGGTTCCATGCTGATGTAGCTCATGCTTTTTTACAAAGGTTCAAAAAGCGGAGCTCCGGAAGAAGGAACGGAGATATTTTGTTCATTACTTGGTTAGTCTTGTTTTTTACATACATTACTACTTCTACCCCTCCTTAACTTCTAAATGCTATATTTTCATGGCATTTCAGCCTCACTTATTAGCTTATGTACATTATTTGTTTAATATGTTACTGAGAAATATATCTATTTTCATGTGCAGGGTTGGAACAAGAAGTGAGTCAAATGTATCTCATGTGTTTCCTAGAATATTTTGACTTCAAGAATTTCAATGATTGTAATAGTAACAATTGGCCAACCATTTTGGTTCTACTTTTCAATGTCTCAAGGTTATGATTAATTGGAGTTTGTGCAAATGTACTATAGAAGTTAACTATTGAAGTTTAATCCTCTTGCAACAGTTGGGATGAGTGGGTAGGCACAGATCGGTTAATGAAGCATACTGAGGAGAATGTCAAGAAGCAGCAGGCTCTGGACAAGAAACAGGGTGTAGAGAAGATTGCAAAATCAGGGCGTTCAGCTCAAACTAAACCTAAAAACTCTACTGGTATGTTATATCATATTCAATTTTGATAAAGTTTAAGCTTCTAACAATTCAAACAAAGATGAACTGCTGAACAACTGCCTAAATGTACATGTCGAAAAGATCATTTGCTGTTAGTTATCAATGTGCAAACATCAGAGTCAAAAAGATCATTTTCTAATTTTCCCGATAATTTAGAGAGCTGTTTCCTCATTACAAATTTAACATGTACTTGACATTGTTTCACTTGAATTTGATAGATCTGAAAGCAGATAAAGAGGACACAAAGCACAATGGTATGGTGTTTTCTTTCATATTGTTTTGACCTTTTTCTTGAGTTAGTAGTTGTCTTTTTTACAAATAAATACATTTCAAAAGGAAAAGTTAATTACCACTGCTGAATTTCTTCTCTTCTTGCTTTCTTCTCTTTTTGGTTAGAAAGTTCTTGTTTTGGAATGTGTATAACTTCTATATCTGGTTTCACAACACCTAAGTCTTCAATTTGCAGTTGCAAAAGGG
>CM008332.1:15065963-15078580 GCA_002525835.2 Ipomoea batatas
GAATTCTCCATCTCCTATACTTGAGGTATTGGCAAACTGCAAGCTGACTACTTTTGACAAGTACAATTTTTGTTCCGTTTTATTTGTCCTACTTTCCTTTTAGTTCGTCTCAAAATAATGTCCACTACCTATTTATACACCACTTATGTTTTATTTTTCCCAATTTACGCTTTATGCCTTTTCAATTTTTAGAATATCATACAATATGGGCCACATTGACTCTGACTTACAAACATAAAAGTAGAGGGGCAAACTTGGAAAGTAAATCACATTTTATTTATTTCCTTGCAACCCATACCAAAATACAAATACCCCTTATTTTGGGACAGAGGGAGTATTTAACATTTGGATAATATGTGAACTATACTAATACTGGATATAAACATGCTTTTGTAATGCAGAAAGCTGGGCTATTTCCAAACTTTGACCTTCTATATATGTATTCTCGTCTACACCCAAAGTATGGTCTATACCACATACTGGTAGGTTGATAATATCACTTTGCTTTATATGCTGCATCTCGTCATACAGTGTGTGCTGCTGTGATGGTTAAATGCTAATGATACTGTTGTTTCTCAGATCTGCCCTATTCTAATGCTGATAGCTCTATACATGTTGTCTTTCCAGGAACACTTTGTAGATAATGCAAAGTTGTCAGCGAATTATTTTATCTGTAATATTGAAGACTTGTTGGTAGGCTCTTTTATTCCATGTAGTCAATTGATTTCTTTTTTAACTCATAAACGGGTGTATTTTAGTCAAGGTTCTATTTGCTTCTTGCAATCCACCTTCTTGATGGTTGTGCTGTATTTGATTGCAGAAAGTTGCTTCTATTATTGATGAGTTACCACTTAGTTTGCATGATAAGTATCTCTTTTGTATAAGGTAACATAAGCTTATTCCAAGAGAAATAGTAATTCAATTGATTGCATAGGCCACATAGTCCTTACATTCATCTGTTTCAGAAAAGTGTAAATCTTCTTGATCCATCTATAGCCCATTCTCTTTAATTTTTATTCTCCTGACTTGAAAGTTGAAAAACATTTCCCCCCTTTTTTAAGATTGTAAAAATAGAGAGACAGAGAGAAAGGATAGGATACTTTTTTCTTTTTATTTTTTTTAAAATTTTAATTTTAAAGATACTTTTTCCTTTTTAATGGTCTGTTACTTGTATTATTTTCTGGTGCCAGTCATTTTGAAGATATTTATGAACCATGGTTAAAGGTTGAAGCTTTGAGACCATAAGATATGGGGTTTCTAATTTAATTTTAAAATCTAGCCAATTTACAAATTTATATTCAATATTTTATTGGAATAGTTACTAGTTTACTGGTGATTAGTTAACTAAACTTGTATTGAATCTGCCTCCACCACCCTGTGGAGAGGAGGGGGTGTTTTATTTTGGGGAAAAGGGGCAGGGGGTTGGTGGGAGGAGGAGAGATATATCTACAATACTTAGTAGCCTACAATTTCAGCAGTTCTATTTTGGTTTATCCAACCTTGTCTCTGATGACTAAGGGCCCGTTTACTAACTGGAAATTTTCTCCAGTTTTCTGGAAATTTGGAAAACTGGAAAATAGAAAACAGAAAACATGTTTACTAGCATAGTTTTCTATTTTGAAAACAGGAAATAATTTCTAATTTTCTAGAAAACTAAAACACTATACAAAACTGTTTTCCATTTAGAAAACAGAATCAACTATCATCTATTAGACTATATGTCACTATAACCACATTCTCACCATTATCTACTTACATATTTATTCATTACTATGATTACATTTATTATCATCTTCTTTTACTTATCATCATCTTCTATCTTTTCTGTTAGTAAACAGGCCCTAAATTTCCTTGTTGCTATTTATTTAGTGAACTAAATCCTAACTAGTTGACATCCAATAAGCTTAGTTTGCCTTAGAATAATTCAAGTGTTGATGAATCGGTATGTGTTGTCTGCAGTCCTGTTGATGTGGTCGATGACCTCTCAACTCAGGGCCTCATCCAAGTAAGATCCGTTGCCAATTGCTAGTATATTTTTCTTTGTCCAAGCAAACTTATATTTTGAAAAGATAAATTTATTACTAACTTATTTCTTGTTGGTCAGTTTGCAACAAATTATTCAAAGAGTGGCATTGTTAGACTTCGAGAAATTTTTACTCCGGGGACGCTTGAGGTGCCAAAGACACAAGCGGCACTCAAGGAACTTGAATCTATTCACAAGGTTAGTAGGTTAGTATTAATGGTTTCATTTGGGAACATGGTCCAATTTTGTAAACAAATTTCACTCTTTTGAACAATGCACAACTACCTCCCAAATATTGATCCTTTATGTAAGGTCATTTTTCAATCTAAAATTTCAACAACACCATGTTCCTGAAGCACGGAATTACTGTATTGCACTTGTTCTTTATTGCTATTGTTTTTTGGGGTGACAAGGGAAACCCGCAGCTACTTCCCCAGAGTTTGCACTGGGTAAACCCCGCCTTGTGACCCTTACTGGCAAAGGACTACAAGGAGGTAAACTAGCCTAGGTTGCTCATAGTTGACCGGCTCAAACGAAGAAGGTTGAGATTCGAACTCACAGCCACTTCCTGAGGGTGTGCACTGGGTAAACCCCGCCTTGTGATCCTAGCTGGCAAAGGACCACAAGAAGGTAAACCAGCCTAAGTTGCCCATAGCTGACTAGCTCAAACCAAGAAGGTTGAGATTTGAACTCGTGTCCTTGTGGTTATAAGTTTGTATCATTAGTCATCTTGGCTGGGGTTACCCCCTTTTATTGCTATTCTTATTCTTACTACAACAAGGAGGTTTCCTTAATTCCTTTATAGAATCATGGTTTGCATGTTCTGAGGTTTTTGGGACTGAATGCATAACTTGTCTCTCACTTTACCCAAAATATGATGCTAACTCAGCTTGCTTATGAAGGTTTTGGGGCTATATGTGTGGTTAAGTTTTCGATTAGAAGAGAGCTTTCCAGACCGTGAGCTGGCTGCATCACAGAATGCTATTTGCAGCATGTAAGTGGAAATAGTGCCCCTGGGGTCCTTTAACATCATATTTTCACTGTGTATTTATATATACTCTTCTTTTGTTAGGTTGATTGAGGATTTCTTGGAAAGACTAGGGTGGCAGAAACCAATGTCAAGAATGTTGCCTCACCAACACCAAAGAAGCAGCCTCTTGAATTCACAGTTATTCCAAGTTGCCACAAGAGAATATTAGCCATTTTCTGTTAACACAGAAAAACGACCACTACAGTGGGGTAAGGACAGTGCTCTCCTTACCAAATTTTATTGTTACACGGGAAAATGGTCAAATAGGCCATTGAACTTTATACGAAAGAGCAATTAGCCCTTGGAATTTTTAAATGTTGCAATTAAACACATCAAATTGTCATTTTTGTGCATCTGGGTCCTATAGCCGGCTATCTATCGGTAAAAATGGGTAATTAGGGCTCCGGTTGCCTCCAAATCGAGGAAGAAGGACCTTTCGCCGGTCTTAGTTGTCAGAACCCTGATTATCGGTGTTTACCTGTGGATAATTTTTTAGGTAAGGAGTTCTAAGCTGTACTGACTCCACTGAAACTCGATCTCATGACCTCCTATATGGGAGAGTCACTACATGCCATCTGAGCACAAGGTGCTAGGCATCTGTTGAATAGTGATATATGTATGTCATTTGTTATTTTTGCGTGAGCATGAATAGTCCTCATCGGATTTTAATCATATTGCCCCGTCAGGCCGTCACTGATCCTTTCTTATTGCCCCTTCCTGCTTCAGAATCCTCAAGAAGAAAACTAGATTTCATAATTCTTTTTGAGAAGACAAAGGTCATTGTCCTCACTACTACAATACAAGCATTCAGCATAGTTACAGAGCAGAATAGGCGTTGATTTCCTCACTATTAGTAGCATGCTTGGGGGTTTCTGTGGATTGAGAGATTCCTGTGCAGCTTCTACAGATTCTTCCTCGCACCATGTTGTTAACCTTTAGGAGTTAATTCCTTCCTTGTATGATTATTCCCTCCATTTGATTTTAAAAAATTAAAATAGAAAAGGTCATTTTGTCATTTACAATAAAAATTCCCATTAAAATTGTCTTATTATTACTCCCTTTGTCTTATTTTATCTGGCATGTATACTATATATTCTATTCATTAGTCAAATTAACTTTCTTTTTCGTTTATTTTCTTTAGTCCTTTTTACTTGTTTAAATTTGATTTTTATTTTTTTGTGTTTAATAGTACTTTTAAAAAATGAGACGGATAGAGTATTTTTTTAACAGTATTTGCTACATTATTTTTTAAAAATAATAATTTTGGTCAATTAATTATACATATATTGTAGACCCAATCTTTGAATTATTTTCTTGTATATAATTTTTTCTCATTTAATTGTATGTAAAGTGGCATTTTTAATTTACCAGTAACAGTTCTATTAAAATTAACATTGTACTGTTTGAATTTTTAAATTATTGAAGGACATATTGATCATTTATAGAGTTTTTTAATGGCTGTCTTGTTTCTTTCTTAAAAGTCTCCTAGCATGCATAATATATAGGATTGTATATTCTCTTTTGTATTTGATGAACATACATATACACTTTTCATAGAAACTAAACCTAAAACAAGATTAAAAAACTCATCACCCCTGTAAAAATTAAAACAACGTGAAAATTTTAAATTGATCATCGAGAAAATAGAAAATACTAACACAGACATGTAGAGATATTTCATATATAGTAACTGGCCGGGCATGAATATCATATATGAAACATAACTGTACATTATTATTATTATTATTATTATTATTATTATTATTATTATTATTATTATTATTATTAACATCAGATAGATATTCAGTGGCAGAAGGCAAATAGATAAGCATGATTGAAGAAGGTAGTATAGGTGGTGCTTCAATTCATTCTAAGCGAGAGAGAGAAGAGTTGGTGGAGAGAAGCTTGGAAATGGCTCTGATGGTGTTAGGAGTTGTCCTACAGCAGCCTCCCACCAGCGAAGCACCAACCTCGCACCATTTCCCTACATACGACACGAAGTCTCCATCTGCAGCGCCCGTACTGGACGCCTGCATTCATATATTATATTAGCAGATCAATAATATAATATCTAAATATAAAAACATAAAAACATAACAAGTGTGAATGAAGGTTATACCCTTCATTTATGTCAGTTGTTTCCGTTAAGCTTTTTTGTACATTATGCTATAAAAGTTGTACCTTACAATATATTAGACAAACATACCCCTACTGTTATAATTTCCGTTATCTTTTCCACTATTGTTACCATGCACATGCATCCACTATATATTTTCTTATTTTCTTCAATAATGATAATATATTATATATACATATTATATATTGGAGTTATATATTAGTTATTTTCAAAAATATAAATATAAAATTTATAAAAATATTTTACATATTATAATAATAATAATTATTATTATTAACAATAATTTAAATATCTAAATTCTGCCAAGCACCTTGTGCTCAATTGGCATGTAGTGGCCACCCTCAGATGGGAGGTCATGAGTTCGAGTCTCAGTGGTGGAGATCTCGAAATTGACTCTTGAACAGATACTACAATGTAATAGGGTCAGTTGTATTCAAAAAAAAAAATATCTAAATTCTAAATAAATTTAAAATTTTAATATAAAATATTAATATTGGGCACCTATTTTTTTGCGCATCGCGCATAAAAAAAAAAACTAGTAATGTAATATAAACAGAGAATTGAATTGATCCTTGCATATATCCACTTATTTTGCTTACCACCCACAACTTCCTCTCTGGATCGTAAGTCTCGCCGCTGTTGGGATACACAAGTATAGGCTTGCTCGTCACCTGCGGGCAGGCACAATATAATATAAATATATATGTGTGAAGAAACTGCAATTAATGACAGACCCAACCAAGTATGTATAGTAGTTATTCAAATTTAATTGAGTTAATTCTATTTTTGCTTGTATTCAAAAAAAATTTCTATTTTTGCTCTTACATATTTATAGATATTAGTTCATTTTTATTTTTTATTATACGGAGTAATTGTTATACAATGGACCATGGTCCTCAAATAAAATTGTAGTAGAATTAAAATGATACTTTAGTGTTGCTATAATAAAATTAGTGTGTGTGGAAAATGAAATTACAAAATAGAGCTCATGCAATAATGTACATTGTCAAATGAAATTATAATAATAAAATTAAACAATACTTTGATATTGTTATAATGAAACTAGTGTGTTTGAAAAATGAAACTCAAAAAATAGAACAATATTGCAAATGAAACTGAAGTGTAATTAGAATGATACTTAGTTCATGGACCGTACTACTAAATTGACCATGGTCTATAGTAAAATTTGCCGATGGCATGACTATTTTCTTCTTGTTAATAGAACTACAAGTCTTGTGAATTTTTATAAAATAGACTTTATGCACTTAAGGTTTTCCCTAAAATAGACTTGTGATTTTTACAATTACACTTTTTTAAATTGCGCAATAGATTTATGTATTGATAGCCGTTTTATTATTAAGAAAAAAATGAGAATTTTAAGTAGTTAATAATGTCATTTTTAATATCATTTAACATATTTAATGACGAAAGACCAAAAAGGGTCATGTCACAATAATGCTAATACCAGCGACGATGTTTTGAAAAAAAAAAAAAGACTAAAAGTGGGATGACACATAAATTTAGGACAAAAAGGAAAAATGACTTAACATTTATAATTGAATAGACCGAAATGTTGTCCTTGTATTTAAGGCCTTTTAAACGAAATACTCAGACCAAAAGGAAAGTATAAAAAATAAAGAATTAAAAGTGAACTGACACCTATAAATTTAGAACTAAAAATGAAATTAACTCAATTTAATTAATTTGTTATACATACCTTTTGGATTGCTTGTAGCAGTCCATGAATATATGAAATATATCTGGGAGGAGTGCAATTGATTCCAACACTCACAACTTGCGAACATGAATCCGCAATTGAAGCGCAATCTTCTATTGAATCTCCACTCACTACGTTTGCCCCATCCTTAGAATTGAAGGAAAACCAGCCTGGAATTTTGATGCTTTCTTCCTCAAGAAGTTGGGCATAGGCCTACGTTACATCAAATACAATATAATATAATTGACATACTAGAGTTTAATTAACTTAATGTCCTGACTGAAAATTAAATGATGAACTAGCTTAGTTAGGGTAAGGTAACAGCTATATATATTAAGCTAGCTTAATGTGCCCTTTGCTGGTTTGCTATATCGCTCTATAGCTTTCTTGCATTTGTACATAACATCTTATAGTTTGTATAATTTTTTAGAAGCATATACATAATACCAGAGATAGTAGAGATTCTTAGAATAGAGTTTTTGAGAGGGTTGTAAAGACTAATTTCTAACCTTATGATCTAGTCGATTTCCACCGTCTCGTCCATTAAGGAGGTGGCTTGGAATGGGTACAAATACCCTTAAGGGGACACATTTGTAACAATTCTATAGTTCAAACAATCTAAGTTCTTTATAAAGCTTTCAAGTTCTTTCTTAGACTTTCATGCCAGATTTTGAATTTATTACTCGGATACCTAATTAGTTATTCCATCTTTTACTTGACATCACTTCCAAGTGTTGATGTAGCGAGAACGAGTCCATGACATTAATTAGACATACATATATACCTGGGCTTCCAATTTGTTTGGGATTGTTTCAAATGCTATGAGATCAGCTCCCGAATCCGCTAGAACTTGAACTCTTCTCCGGTGAAAATTTTTCAAGGTCTCAATGGTGACGGTATCCCCGTACATCCCACTACATATATAGCGCACCATATATACAACATCCATTAAAAGTTAAAACATAAAATAAAATATATACAATTTCACTGACCTGTATTCAGAACCATCGGCCAAATAAGCTCCATAACTCCCAACAGAGGCAGCAACTAAGATTGGTCGTTGCTTTGTGCTTGTTTCATCTCCATTAATAATGTCCCAACAACCTTTGGTGGCTCTGTCATTATAAATGTCCCGTGCCTCACATGCAATTTGCACGCTTCGTTTCAATAGGGATTCTCCTTCTTCCCTCGACAAGCCCTTCGCTTCAAATCCTTGGAGGGTCGCCTATACAGTATAAGTGGTAGGGAAGGCACAACTTTTTAGACTTGATTGTTTAAACCTCCAATCTGGAGGGTAGCCTATGTAGTACAAGTACAAGAAAGCTATAGGCCTATAGCTAGTAACTAAGGTGTAACTTTATGGACTTGCAATTACGCCAAAAAAGTATAGCTAGAAACAAAAGCACAACTTTATTTCTTTATGTCGCCACATATTTTCAAGAGGTTGGGTTCTGGACTTGACCCTTTTAAGCCTTTTACTAACCCGCCCAACAATCCCCAATCACCGGATGCTAGACTCGACCTTTATTAGTCTCCATTATCCAATAAAGCATATCGGATCGATCTTAGAGCAGCATTATCAGTGAATATTTCAAGAGTTTATGTTAGTAAATGGCATTGTTGGCAGGAGTGAGAAGAAGTGAGAGAAGGGTAGAGAAGCATCTGCAAGCAAAGGTTCATAGTACAGTAAAGGGCGCGAGCAGTGCACGCGGCGCGCCTAACCCATTTAATTTTTTTTTTAACATCAGATTTATTTTATTTTTTTCATCTCCCTCCATTTTTTCTTTCCTAATCACACTTACAAAAACTTCTCAATTACCGAAAAAAAACCCACTGATAAGGAATAAGGATGCTCCTAGTAGTAAACAAATTAATTAAAATATAACACTTGGCGTGTAAATCCAACCTGATAAGATGCAGATATTATGATGTTTGCACCAGCTTCAAGGTAATCTAAGTGCACCTGTAACATGATTACAACAGGGGAATAATCAATATCAACATATACGTAACCTAAACGTACAAGTGCTCCTATTAATTAGTAGGTCTAATCCAAACATGTGCTCCCATCCAGACCTAAACTTAAATGCAACAAGCTAAGTGTTTCTCTCATAACATTGACTCTACGGGTTACGTTGAGTATACTCCACCACTTCCCTTATGCAGGCACGGTTACAATGACGAAACCGATGAATTAGAGTATAGAGACGCGTACACATCATCATTATAATTAATATTTTCGATCTAGTCTAGAAAACTGAAGCACAAAGAGTGAACAGTTGCCTCCACTGAAGCTCAAACCCACTCCCATCATCCATGTGGGAGTGTAAACCGAAACACTGGATGCCACTAGACCACAAGGTCTTTGGCTACCTATGCATATACTATTACAAAAGAAACACACATAGACAACAGTACAAAGAAAACCATTTTTTGACAAAATCTGTTCAAAAAGCTTTGAAAAGAATACTTTGAGACCTAAGGATAAAAGTTTGATTGTTTTTGGGTTTATTTTAATTAATTAAATAATAATTAACTAGGCTGATAAGTATTGCATGCAGAACACAGATGTCGAATGAATTCCACGGTGAGACTAAAAAACAACTATGACGTGGCAAGATAAGCTTACCCACGTCACTGGTAAGATACAACATGGTGGGACCCACCTTCATTTAGGGGGCCATGCTACACCCCACTAATTTTATCACTCACCTTTCACAAACAAACCAAAATCCTAAATATTAGTAAATTTAAAATTAAAATTTAAAAAGGACATTAAGAAAATGATTGATTGATTTGTGGATGGTAAAATTAGGAATTCCCATTTTCCTTAGAGAATAGAAAAAGTAGAGTCGTTCCACTAATATTAAACTCAAAGGTAAAATACATAAAAATTGATTTATTATATAAGATATAAGAAACAACATAACAATATTATAATAATTTATTTCAAACTAATTTTAAAATTAGATTAAAAACTTTGAACTTTAACTATTTTAATTGTCACTCAAAATAAATATTACAAACCATATTAAGGAAATTAGTAGAGTTTCACTAAGAACATCCACAATAATGAATTTTGAAAGGCTTTTGCAAGTTTTTAAACATATGTGGAGGAGAGAGAACTTGAAGAGTTTTCATGCAAAACCTTATTTTTATCAGAATTGTGAGACCCAACAATGAAAAAAAAAATCGCCTTGGTTTCGTAAATTGCAACCACAGCACCCAATCGGACACACGCACTACACGAGCTCGCTGGGCGCGTTAATTTGAAGCTTTTCTTTTATTTTATTTTTTATTTTTTTGTTGTTCATTTTGCTTTTTTTTTTACCCTTATTCATTTTCACATCTTCTCCTCCCTCCCTAATCGCGTCTAAAAAACTCCTCAAATCTATGCCTATTAAGAATGTTTTAATATGTTAGCACAAAATTTCGTACTCCATAATAAGAAAACAATTATCCTAAAGACAGTACAGTGATGGGCCTAACAGTCCCTAAAAATCAAAATATATTCTTAAAGAATTTGTTTTCAAATCAATGAATGATGTTATAATTTAATATTGGGCTAGGATCACTCAACTGGGCTATAATGCACATGGGCCAAACCACACTAAAAGATTGAATTCAACCAATTAGCTAGTCTAACCCATAGCCTTATAAACCCATATTCTCTTTCTTATTTTATCAATGTGGGACTCTTAACAAATGACAACATCCCAAACATATTCTTAATTTAAACTGTTCGACGAGGTACTAGAAGTTCCCAACCACAATACCTTTTGAAGAATGCAACGAAAGTTACTTACTTTCTCCTATTAAATACGGAGTATAAAACAAATATTCATAATGTGACATATATAACATTTATTAAATGATTTTTTTTTTCAATAACTTGTGACGAATTAATGGACCTTATCCTAAATTATTAATAAAAACTTATGTAACAATAATTTTTAAAACATATTATATAATATTGACTTACTAGATAATGAAAATTATGAAATTTAATACAAAATTGACATGACTTTTTTTTTATTTCACATTAAGACCTTGTTTGGTAGCATAGTTAGCTTATCAGTTAATTTTTGATTTATTTGACAACTATTAGTTGTTTGACTTTGTTAAACAGTCAATATAAGTATTTGATTAATTAGTTTTTTGTAGTAGTTTATTGATTTAAAATGCTAAAAATCAAAAAGTTGTTCAAAATAACTTTTTCGATTAACTTTTTAAGAAATTAAAGTCATTTTGCATGTAATCAGTTATCAGCTAACAACTAATTTAATAAACATATTTCTATAATCAATTAGTGCTATCAACTAGTCAAACCACTAACCTAATCAGCTTACAGCTATCAACTATTTAACAAGCACCATAAATCCCGTATTGTTGATCTACTAACTACTTTAATTTATTAAGCCACAACTAATTAGTAAAAATTAATAATATAAATTTAAAAATTATACTACTCTCCTATACTAAAATCACTATATAAGAATTACTTTCTAATTATTTTAAAGGGACATTAATATGTGTAGTATTTTTATTTTTTTTTTTGTATTTAATTATCATGTAAATTCTTTTTTAAGATAGTATGTATTGGTTTGTGATAGTACAACCAATAATTCGCAGGCCGTGACGATACCACATGCATCAAGTAAGACGGTTTTATTTGAAAAATAGCAATTTTTTTTTTTGGGTAAATACAAAGAGCGTTATAAGTCGCACCGATTGACACGAATTGAGATTGAAAACAGATCATACAAATAACATTTAAATGGCAAGTTATAAACACCCTCAAATCCAACTAATTAATTTCCAGCACGTAATTATTACTAGGAAAAGCAAATAAAACACAGATTGACACGTCTAGCTGAGAATTAAAGTTTTTTTTTTTTTAAACAGCTGAGAATTAAAGTTAATAGTTAATAATTAACTAATTAAAATTAAAGTGCTTGGTATATTAATTTTTGAATTAGAAGTGTAAAAAAACATAAAAGGATAAAAGAAAAAAATATAATTTTCGTCCCTAAGTTATCCTAATTGTAAAATTTGTCATGTTGGTCATACTCATTTTTCGTTCCTAAGTTATAATTCGTTATACTTTTCATCATTTTACTATTAAAATATTAAGAAATTTACAATTTTAGTATAATTCAAGGACGAAAAGTATAACACAATGATAACTTAAGAACGAAAAGTGAACATGACCAACACCCGGGGTGAATAATTCTACAATTATCATATAATTTAGAGACGAAAAATACAATTAAGAAATTAAAATTTTGATTAATGAAGAATAGATGGTGTCATTTTTAAAATTTAATAAAAAAAATTAAAATTTATAAGCTTATTTTTTTTATAGTTTTTAAAATTAACTATTATTATTTTAAATTTATAATGTAATAAACGAGCTTATAATTTATTTGTAAGCTGAATCTAAAATTGTTTATATCAAACGTAGCCACAAGCCAAAAGAGAATAAGAAAAAATGAGTAAATACATAAGATGAACCTAGACTAGGAAACAGGAAATATTCACTTTTAAACTCCTCCCTTAATTAAATCCCGAAAAGAAAGCTTATTATTGTATAAATATAATACATAAGGTCCCTCTGATCTTTTAGAATTTAGAGAGATGATATTTCCCTTTACAAACATTAATCAATAATCGATTATCTGATTATATGATTAAATAATTAAAAAAAAAA
>CM008332.1:15102188-15113957 GCA_002525835.2 Ipomoea batatas
GTGGAGAGGAAGGAAACCAAATCTGAAGTATCTTCGCATTTTTTGCAGCAGGTGTTATATCTGACAGAGAAAAGGTTAGAAAATTCGAACCAAAGAGTGATGAAGGCATATTCTTAGGGTACTCACCAAATAGTCGAGCCTACAGGGTCTACAACAAACGTACTAAAACTGTCCAAAAATCTGTCAATGTAATTGTAGATGATCAACCGTCTTCAATTGGAAATTATCTACCAGTCGTTGATCATGAACAGAGCCAAACAAGTATAACCGATGAAAAAGGAGTCAAGAAACCTGAGTCAGACTCTGAACTAGATGACACTGATCCAGATACTGAACAATACCAAAGAAAATCAGACGATACAAAAGGGATCAAGAAATCTGAGCCAAAATCAGAATCAGAGGACTCAAAATCATCCACTGAACGACAATCAAATACAGACGCAGGTTACCAGCCGTCTGAAATATCAAAACAAGCTCCCACACATGTTCAAAAGAATCATCCTGCCGAGAACATATTGGGGACACCCACCGCCGGTATTCAAACCAGAGGAATGCTAAGAGGCAGTCTGGCTGAGTTATCTAGTTATGCATGTTACACATCAAAACTTGAACCCAAAAATTACAAAGAAGCACTTCAAGATGAAGACTGGATAAGGGCTATGCAGGATGAACTTGCACAATTTGAAAGAAATAAGGTATGGGATCTTGTGCCCTGTCCTTCAGATGCAAATGTAGTAGGCACAAAGTGGATTTTTCGAAACAAAACCGATGAACAGGGAAATGTGGCCAGAAATAAGGCCAGATTGGTGGCTCAAGGCTACTCACAAGTTGAAGGGATTGACTATGAAGAAACGTTTGCACCTGTAGCCAGACTTGAGTCAGTAAGATTACTGTTGGTTGTCTCCTGCATTCTGAACTTTCAGCTGAACCAGATGGACGTAAATACCGCCTTCTTAAACGGACTTCTCCATGAGGAAATATTCGTGGCTCAACCAAAAGGATTTGAGAACCCACAGTATCCTGATTACGTCTACAAACTGAAAAAGGCCCTATATGGTCTGAAACAGGCACCAAGAGCATGGTATGAACGACTCACTCAATATCTTCTAAAAAATGGGTACACCCGTGGTGGGGCAGACAAAACACTGTTCGTTAAAAGGACCACTGGACACATAATTGTGGCTCAAGTTTATGTAGATGACATCGTCTTCGAGTCAACATCTCCTGCAAATGTCAAGGAATTCATTCAAGTCATGGAAAAGGAATTTGAGATAAGTATGATAGGGGAACTAACATGCTTCTTGGGTTTTCAAGTGAAACAGATGGAAACAGGCTTGTTTTTATCCCAAACCAAATACGCACTAAACTTGGTCAAAAGATTCGGCCTTGACTCTGCTAAGGAAGCTAAGACACCTCTCTCTACAACACTGAAACTGACAAAAGACTCCGACTCAAAGCCTGTTGAAGGCAAACTCTATCGAAGCATGATTGGCAGTCTACTATACCTAACAGCAAGCAGACCGGATATAATATTCAGTGTAGGTCTGTGTGCACGCTTTCAAGCAAATCCAAAAGAAGCACACCTAAATGCTATTAAAAGAATAATCAAATATGTCAAAGGGACTGTGAATCATGGACTATGGTACTCTCGTGACTCAGGAACTGAACTACTCGGATTCAGTGATGCTGACTGGGCAGGAAATTTGGAGGACAGAAAAAGTACATCAGGAGGATGTTTTTTCTTAGGAAAGAATCTTGTCTCATGGTTCAGCAAAAAACATAACTCAATCTCATTATCTACGGCAGAAGCATAATATATAGCTGCTGGGAGTTGCTGTACTCAACTCATATGGATGAAACAGATGCTGAACGATTATGGACTAAAGTTCAGCAGTGCTGATCTTCATTGCGACAATACCAGCGCTATCAACATTGCAAAAAACCCTGTCCAGTATTCCCGCACTAAGCATATAGACATCAGACATCATTTCATCAGGGATCTTGTAGAAAGTGGAGACATAAGAATGCACTACATACCAACAGATAAACAACTGGAGACATATTTACAAAGGCATTGGATCTGACCAGATTCAACATCCTGAAATCAGAACTTGGTATGTGTAATGGACAACAGAACTAGTACAGTAAGTGGAACATCGATCTCTTTTTGAGTAAATCTCTCTCGCATCTTTCTTAAAGAAAAGTATCTTTTTCCTTTTTTTCTCCTTCCTCCCGCGCTTTACTAATATCTATTTTTATAAGCATATAATATCTGAAGAACAGTGTACCCGACTGACCAAACTGCCATAGCATTAATTGCAGAGAAGACAACTATCCTATCAGCACGACTCCCACTCAGCCCATGCCTCATCACGTGACCCGAAAAAGCCGGTCATTTTTTTTGAAGTCTTTCGACCTTTGAAAAGCCAGCTGCAGTTAGAAGAAACAAAAGATCATCAAACTCTCTCAAAGCTGCAAACCCTCCGAAAATTTCCCCCAAAATAAAAAACCTAGAAACAAAGCTCCAAAATGGATCAAGATGAAACCCAATACTTTGATTTTTCCAGACTCACAAACAGATATCCCTCTGAAGTTCAACATCAAGCATCACGGGAGATGGTGATGATAGTCAACAACAAGATGAAACCTCCAGGAGGGGAACCAATCTGGTCATGGTACTCAAGGGCAGAGCAACTAGACTACCTGAAATGATTCCTCAAACCGATTGCTATCGAGAAAGGAGAAACAGCTAAGGCAAAAGATCCCGAGGTTTATTCTCGAACATTCTCCCTATCTTCATTCTCTTTATATAAATGATTATACATGAACAACATAGTTTCTGCCTTTAATATTTTTCAGGATGTAATAGTTCTATCAGATACTAAGGATGATGCTAATCCAGAAAAAGTCACTATAGAAAAACCCTTACCCTTAGTGTCTGTCAAACAAGAACCAATAGATAATGAACAAGAAAAATCACCTGTTACTAAGAAAAATTTACCCATACCTGAAAATGTCAACCCAGAATCTACTGTAGTATATGGTCCTCATCAACTTGAACCTCCTGCTTCCCTTTTCACTAAAATGGACCTGTTTAACATCATGGATGAACATAGAAGAACAACTTCTCTTACAAATAGATTGTCTGTTCCACTGAATATCCCACAAAACACAGAATCCACACAAGACAAAACTCTGTCTCTACCATCACCACACATCACACTAGCAGACGCCCCTGAACATCAAAATCCTCCTGAAAATCCTCTTCCCATACAGTCAGAAAACTCTCACACTAATGAAACTAGGTCTGAACCTCAATCTGAACCAAATCCTGAAACAACACCTACCATCCCCATTGATGATTCTCCACTAGATTTTGAGTTTGAAACAGGAAATCCTCCAGATTTACCAGTTGCAGAACAAGCTGATGAGGAAGATAACCTGCCCTTGGCTCAAGTGAAGAAAAACCAAGCAAAAGCAAAAGGAAAGAAGAAGATTCAAGAGGAACATGTGGACAAAAACCCTGTGGCCAAAATACAAGTCTTTCCTACTCCTGTCACCAGGCGAAAAACCAAGTCATCCACAGCTCAACAACAGAAGGAAACTCCCTCACCAACACGAAAAGCCAAGAGAAAACAGCCAACTGCAGAGCAACCTGTTCTTGTGGAAACAACCACCAGCAAAAAGAGAAAGAAGAGCACCTCTGAATCTCAGCAACCTAAAGGTCAGCCAGATGTCTCAGCTGTAACACCCCTTGCAGTAATCACACCTCAATTTCTGTCAGATGAGTACGCCGCAAGATGGGAGTCAACAAACAAAATGAAAATCCTGAGTGAAAGGTATCTTGATGTGGAAAAATTCAAGTCACAGTGTCAGCTGATGCTAGTGTTCGAAAAGCTAAATCTGGTCAAGTCTGTAACAACTCAGACTAGCTATCCACCCATTGCAATCAAAGAATTTTATGCAAATCTTCTAACAACTATCAAGGAGGATGGCTCACAAGTCTATGGTCGTATTTGGCTGAGAGGAAAAGAATACAACTTTGACACACGAACCATCAATATGTACCTTGGGATAGATGCAAGTGACATTAAAGATCCTGTGTTAGGAGCAAATGCCATCACAAAAGTCATTACTGAAGGAACTTACAGCTACTGGCCTGCTGAGACCAACATGCTACCAGCAAAATCCCTCACAACCAAGTATGTTGTCCTGCACAAAATCGCCATGATAAATTGGATGCCTAACGAACATCGAGGAGGCTTGAACTTTCTCATGGTATCCTTGATCTACAAGATTGGACGAGGTATTCCAGTTGATTTAGGTGATATCATTTTTAAACATGTGGCATCCTTTAGAAAACCAGAGTCCAAGGAGAAAAAGGTAAAGCTCCCTTTCCCCTGCACAATTTATGGAGTTCTATGCTCACAAGGTTTCAAACCCGAACCAAATGAACCTATGGAAGCACCATAAGTCAAAACAATTGATGCCAGACTGAAACAAGGAAGTCATGTGCTTGACATCTTCCCGGAACATACAAGTAGCTCGGCCCCAGCTCTGAACCTGGATGTACCATACACAAGTAAACTCACAGCACAACACCTCGACAAAAGCATCCAAGATCTGAACACAATCATCCAGATACTTGTTGAAAAAAGGACAGTTGAGATGCAATTAAGAGAACAGTTGAGGTTAAGAGACCAAGAGATGACTGCTGCTGTTACTGAAACACCTACTGATCCATCTACTGCAACCGAAGCTGCACCTGACGCTGATCCCACTACACCTGATGTTGATCCCTCCGCATCTGACGCTTCTGAAGCTGAATCCACTGCTGACAGCCAGGACGATGAGTCCTCAAAGACATTTTAAAAACCTAGGTTGCTTTTTCCTACTTGGTCCTGCTATGGAATCTTGTGGCTACAGATTCACAAGTTCCTGGCAATAGGGGGAGTAGGAACAACCTTCTAATCATCGGTTACTATTGCATTTCTGATCACTATGGCTACTTTTTGGTTGATATGATAGCCTGATTGATATGATACACCCTTCTGCTGAATGTGAACTGTCTATTTTGTAATAAGGTCTCCTGTTAGTTTTTTATTGTATTTTGTTGGATGATATAATCATCCTCGTACTTTGTTGAAGTTTAAGGTTCTTTGCTTTTTCTGAAAAATAAGAGTTGTTTTAACTATCTTTGATGTTTTAGGAAGATTGTTGTAAATTGGCAAGAAACTTGTTACAAAGGGGGAGATTGTTAATAAAATTGCAAAACGAGAAAAAATTTTTGAAAAACTCCCTAAGTTGTAACAATTCCTTGTGACAATTTGTTAGTTCAGCAGATAGTTTAAAACAACATAGTGTCTTGTTTTGTATTAAAGTTTCTTATAGTTCAGCAGAAGGATCAGAAGACTTTATGGACGACCTGCTGAACAAAGTACTGGACCAAGACAAAGAAGACAAGAAGAGCTACAGATTCAGTTATGAATATAACCAAATTCGGGCATCATATATAACATGAGAACTCCCAGAGAAATGGTGAAGAGGGAAGAACGCATGAGCTAAATTGAAAGAGCTTCTTTTGGATGAGATAAAACGATATCTTCACAAAACTTACCTTTGATTCAAGATGCATCTTCTTCGTGAAGAACTGGGCAAGCAATCACTCTGAAAGCCAGTTGGGTTACAATTGAGGGGGAGCCTCAATTCAAGAAGATCGGGAGATCTAGTTTTTCTCAAGTCTTTAATGCTGAACTCTAGAATGGTGAATGATGATTTCTAGTGTTGCCATGTGATTCTCTGCTATAAACTGTTGACACATTTCCAGATTGATCAATGAAGAGTTGGGCAATCAGAGTGATGCCCCCCAGATGTAGGAATTGAGATTTCGAACTGGGTGACCAATTCTAGGTGTTCTTACTGCTTTGTTATTTTCTTGCTGATTATCTGCATGATATTTCCTAATCTATTCTTTGCACTAGTTCAGTAAATTGTTACAAGGTCATCTAACAAATCTAGTAATTAGATGAGTCATTTCCATTTTTTGTCCTACTGTTATTAGGGCATTGCCAATTTTAGTCCACTTCATTAATTTTTGCCACATTGCGGCCAGTCTTATTTAGTTCTTGCCACTTTTAGTCCACCGTTAAAATTTTTGTCAAATAACCGTCCAAAACAGGGGTATTTTGGTCTTTTCATGCTTTGATCATCTCCTTAACCCACTGTAGTAGTTTTCCTTACACATTTTCATCCAATGAAGAGGTCCGGCGAAAGCCATGGCTTTGTAATGTGGCTCACATGGCTTTCGTTGGACCTCTTCATTGGATGAAAATGTGTAAGGAAAACCAATGTAAAGGGTCAAGGAGATTACCAAAACATGAAAAGACAAAAATATCCCTGTTTAGGATGGCCATTTGACGAAAATTTTAACTGTGGACTAAAAGTGGTAAGGACTAAATAAGACTGGCCGCAATGTGGCAAAAATTAAAGAAGTGGACTAAAATTGACAATGCCCTATGACAATAGGACCAAAAATAGAAATGACTCTAATTAGATTTATTAGTTGGAAGATTCTTTTAACTCTTAGACCAAGAACTTGATAGTCTAAGTATTTTCAAACTTGATGCTCACAATGCCTTCCTCAACGGTTGTCTAAGTGAGAATGTTTACATAAGTAACCACCAAGGTATATTGACAATAATTTTCCTACTCATGGCTGCAAACTACAAAAGTCTCTATATGGTTTGAAGCAAACACCACGTGCATGGTTTAAACGTCTTCAAATTTGTCTACTCTCGATTGGTTTCAATGCTTTGAAAACTGATGTATCATTGTTTAGCTATTATGTTGCTAATGCTCAAATATATTTACTTGTTTATGTTGATGACATACTAATAATGGGCAGCAACAAAAGTCTCTTGTCTTCCATAACAAGAGACTAGCTGAAAATTTCAAAATCCGAGATATGGGACCTCCAAGCTTTTTAGGAATCGAGACAATTCACAACAAAGGGGTGATGATCCTATCACAATGAAGGTACATGCTTGAAATACTCAAAACTATGGAATGGAACAATGCAAGTCAATCTCCACTCCAATTTCAACAAGTTAAGTATAACAAACTCATCTCAACCATATAACAATCTTACACAATATCGTAGCTTAGTTGGAGCACTTCAATATCTAACCATCACGCGTTCAAATCTTTCCTTTGTCGTAAACAAACTATGTCAGTTTATGCAATCTCCAACCAATGACCATTGGGTTGCTCTAAAGCATGTTCTAAGGTATGTCAAAGCTACTCTAGACTATGAGCAACATTTTATGAAATCAAACTCAGACAACATTCATGCATTTTTGAACTCTGATTGGGCAAGATGTCTTGATGATCGCAAGTCCACTAGTGGTTTTATTGTCTTTATTGGTAAAAATCTAACTTCTGGGCTTGTCTCAAACAAAGGACAGTTGCTAAATCCTCAACAAAAGCATAATACAAAGATATAACTGATGTCTCAACTCTCAACAAAGGTAACATGATTAGTTGCTTTAATTAAAGAACTTGGTCTTACTATGCAAAAACCACCAAAACTTTAGTGTAAAAACCTTGGTGCTACCTATTTATGTGCAAATCCTGTGTTTTATTGAAGAACCAAACATGTTGAAATAGATTACCATTTTGTTTGTGACAATGTAGCATAAAATGAACTACAAGTAAACTACATTTCAGCAAAAGGCCAACTGGCAGACATCTTCACCAAGCTACTAACCACAACAAAGTTCAATGATCTAAGGGACAAGCTCAACATTCTCTCTAGATAACCATAAACTTGAGGGGACATACTAGGACTATGTATTCTAGTCACACTAGAATTCATTCTCCCTCTCCCTATGTTATTGTGAATTTACCTTTTATCAATATTTGTATTCTTATAAATACATATCTTCTTGTACTTTATAAACTATATTGTTCAATAATAAAATTCTTCTTAAAAGTATAGTTCTCATCAAGTGAACTGTTTGTAAATCAAATAAAATAAAGTTATATTACAAAAGTGAATACATATAAGAGTTACAAAAAGTCAATTGAATAAAAATTGTAATAAGGGATCAAATGTGTGCAAATGTTAACAAAATCGTAAGAGCGCGTTTGGTTTGCGGAATAGGATATGGATGAAATAACATTTCCAAGAATAAGCATATTTATGAAAATATAATGATCTATTCTATTGCGAGAGACCTGAGTATTAGGCTCGAGAACTTCTCAATAATATCCTATATTTGGTAAGGGTGAGCAAACGGTCGGTCGGTTACATAACCGACCGAATAACCGAATAACCGATCGAGATTTTTGTCGACCGTAACCGACCGAATGTAAAGCTATGACCAACCGAAAACCGACCGTCGGTTATCGGTCGGTTTCGGCCGGTTACCAAATAACCGAAAAAAGTCAAAATCACAAAGTCAAACAAAAAAATTACATAAGCATCATGTTTAGTCACTTCACTGCCAAGATTGGCATCCTAATAGCCAAATTAATAAACCACAATGGCATACTGCCCACTGCCTAACACAAGAAGCCACTGCCAAAGACCAAAGTCCAACCTCCAAACTCACAACTCACAAACATATTACAGAAATAGTCCAAAGTCCAAACACCAACATTCAACACAATAATTTAAAACAAAATTACAAGCAAACTACATAAAACAGTTGATGAAAGATTGATGAACATTCTGCCAAATCCTTTGAACTTTTGAAGATTGAAAAACAGTCCATAAAAATGCAAGCTTCAAATCCTTAAAATCTTGAATTCCTTCAAAATTCAAACCTATCAAATGAAATATAATAAAGTTAGCAAAATACTGATTCCTTCAAAATATCAACTATCAAGTTAGCATTTTACCTTAAGATAGTAGAACTTTTCCAACTTCTATTGATCAATCACGGGCTCCAAACTAATCTTTGAAAATTATAAAATCAAATCAAATAATTTAAAAATAATTAGATAAAGATCAATAAGAAATAATAAGTTTATAACTTAATATTTTAACACAAAAAAATAAGAAGCAAAGAAAGATATACCCAAGTCAACTTTATCAATCTCTCCCGTTTGATTATTTGGTAATACTTCATTTATCTTTATAGTTTTATTATGCATTAAAAATGTATTCTATAATAATATAAATAAATAATAGTAGTATTATTATGTGTGTATATGTTTATTTATTTATAGGGTTTATTTTTATTAATTAATACATAATTTTCTTTTAATTATTACTTTATTTTTGTTATGTACTATAGTAGTAGTAGTACTCATCATCATTGTGTGTGAGTGTGTGTGTGTGTGTGTGTGTATATATGTGTATATATATATATATATATATATATATATGTATATATATTTCCTATTTCAATGTATATATAAATATAAATATAAATAAATAAATAAATATATATATATATATATTTATATTTATATTTATATATTTTTTAATTAATGAATACTTGGCCCGCGGGTTGCGGGTCAATTTCGGCCCGCCCCATTAGGCCCGCATTTTCATGACCCTAACCCTCCCCACGGTGGGGCGGGTGCGGGCCGCCCNACCCTCATTATTCTAAGACTTCTATAAGTAAAATCTTCAGAGTAGACAACTATCAACACTAATGTACCTCAACCCTACTACTACCAAAGGTGTCTATGAAATTCATGAATTACTCTATAAAACACAGCCATTTGTTGTTTCCTTAGATAACACAAATATAAGAAGATTATAAAAGCCAAAAACTACAACCGTTAGCACATCTTAGTAGCTCCGCTGCTAGCAAGAATTCAAGCACAATACTCTTAAATCTAATTTTTGACAACCAATTTAGGACAGGATGCCCAAAAACAGAAAATAAATAAATAAATCTTAACAAAAAATTTCAGCTTTCTCTGTCAAAGCAGATATGCAAGGCACGTAACCCATAAAATCAAACTCACAAAAAAAAATTAAAATTGCAATAATTTTCAGGAAAACAGAAGGACGGGAGACCTGAATTTTTTATTTTTTTTTCAAATTATCAACATGGACAACAATTAGACGAATAACCGAGATAAGAGAGTGCAGAAAACCCTGAATGGCTGAATGAGTCAGAGCGGTTCGATACGCTTGGGCTATAAACTCAGCGACTCCCGGATCCTCGAATTAGGGTTTCTAAATAGTGCAACCGAAAGGTAAGAACAAACTCAGAATCATACCTGAGGTTCAATTGGGGTCGGAGGAGAATCTGATAACAGGAGGAAGACGAAGGGTAAGCGTGACCGTATTCGGAGCTCCGATTTCTTGGACCTCGTTATCGGGTTTTCTCTTTGCTTCGACGAGTATCGCTGTTAAGACGCAGCTATGGATGAATCTAGATTCTAGGTTACTTACTTCAGTTAGTCTTCCGGAGAAAATAATTCCAATTGCCCCCTCCACCTTTTCATAATCACGAAGAAGTCCATGTCTATTCAAAATACAAAAATATTAGGGAAAAAGGTCAAATAGACCTCTAAACATTACACCAAAAGTCAATTAGACCCTTAAACTTTTAAAAGATTCAATTACCTCAAGCATGTCAAATTGAGTCAATGAAGCCCCAAAACAGGTAAATGACTTGTTATTACAAGTCACTTGTATCAGTCCAACAACTGGCGACAATTTCTAGCATTCGACGATGATTTCTGTCGACCGGCGACGATTGAGTCATCGCCGATCGCCATCTCTGTTATTACAAGTCATTTGGTCGCCTTCTCACAGGAGAAGGCAACCAGTTTCTGGTCGCATTCTCCTGGGAGAAGGCGACATTTTGCCAAAATGTTGCCTTCTCCGGCGCTTTCTTTAGCGGCTCGCTGGAGAATGCGGATTGTGACGTTTTCAGGCTATTTTTTACCAGTATCCTGTTGGTTACCGGTAAAATTGATGTATTTGACTCAATTTGACATGTTTGAGTGTTTAATTGAACATTTTAAAAGTTTAGGAGTCTAATTAACTTTTGGTGTAAGGTTTCCCTTTTCCCAAAATATTATAGTAATATTTAGATTTTAGGCACCTAAATCTATTCAAAAACCTAGGGCAAGAAGTAGGAGGCAAATTATTGCATGGATCATGGTCCACACAGCTGTGTGGACCAAAAATAAAAAGTACATTATTTTTGTACTGAAAGTACATTATTTTTGTACTGTAGGTACATTATTTGATAGTATACATTATTTGATATCAAATAATGTACCTTCAGTACAAAAATAATGTACCCTAAAATAGTGTACCTACAGTATAAAAATAATGTAACTTCAGTACAAAAATAATGTACTTTTTATTTTTTGTCCACACAGCTGTATTGACCATAGTGCATGCAATAATTATTGGAATGAGGAATACCCACATCGTCCTACCTCCAATCTCCATTGTCACAATTATTTTTCACCACTATGTTATTTAATTGTCTCCTCCATATTTGGCATAGCTTCAAAGATTAAGAGTAAGAAAAAGTTGAACTGATCGAAAAATCAAAGACTGAAAATTTAATTGTCCAAATATTTTGATTTTTTTGTTCGATTTTGGTTATTAAGGTTAAAAGAAATTCAGTCATTTTGATTTTTTGGTCAATTATCATTTTTAAAGAGACGCGTTGGCATTTTCGTAAATAACTGGAACTTTGGTGCACCTAGTTTCACTTACAAGTGCACCTAGTTTCACGTACAAGTGCACATATTTTCGCACTTATTTTCACTTACAAGTGCGAGTAA
>CM008332.1:15119539-15129733 GCA_002525835.2 Ipomoea batatas
GGGCCTTCATATTTGATAATGTTGGAATCATTAATTGCTAGTCTAGGAGAGAGATTCATTACAACGAAAGTTGGATGGAGACCTCGAGCCTTACCAATTTCAACCTAATTTTCCTACTATGAGAATAGGGGTAATTTTGGGGGCCTACAGTGCTTAGGTGCTTAAGGTTATGATTGATGCATCACGATAGTGGGGCAATTGTAGCCTAATTCTGTTTATTGATTATGAAAGTAGCTGAATTGAATTCTTATGTGCATTGCCCATAAATCCCTAGGTTAACTATTCTTTCCCAAATTCTGAGATTGTTAGAACATCAAGATTACAATTCCCCTAATCTGACCCATTCTCTTATCATTCAGGTTTTTTCCTTAGTCAATTTATTTATTTTTTTCCATTATTCAGTTATTTGTTGCTTGGATTCTAGTTGATTCACATACTCTAGTGCCTAGTATTCTTAATTCACACAATTACGTGCCATAGCCCCAATCCTCAGCGGAACGACATTCACATCCATATTTACACTCCATCTATACATCATCACATTTTGGCGCCGTTGCTGGGGATTGGTTAATTTGGTTTTAATTGTGTGGTTATTTTCTTACTGGTATTAGAGTTAGAGAATTTTAGGAGATCAAGTTTTATTTTATTAATTATTCAAAAAATAAAATTATTTGCACTAACCCATAACTAGTTCTTTCCAAAAGTGTCTATGGTTGTGTTCGACAGCAGGTTACCCTCCTTTTATGCATACTAGATCGAAAGGGAGCACGGATCTTCGTCCCTACGATCCAAATCTTGAGAGGAAGTTAAGGAGGGAGAAGAAGGTGTTATGTGATTGGCTTCGAGAGTTCCAGGACTTCGAAGTAGACATGGAGACCGGAGACAGTAGCAATACTGGCAGCCAGCCCATACTGGTGTCAACACACAGCAGCACCCGAGGCAGAGAGAGGTAGCTGGGGACAACCCTGGAGTTCGTGCTGACCCTCCAAGTCCAAATGTTCAGAATCAGGCACAGAACTTCAAGGCCGATCCAAACCCGAATGTCTATGTTGGGGGAGGATTGGGAGGTCCTTTCATGCAGCAGCAGCCTGCGTATCAGCAGCCAAACTATGGGCTTGGGATGCAAAATCTTCTCCATCAGATGAATCCCAATTTGGTCCAGCAGTTTGCCTAGCAGTTCCCACAAGCAAATCCCATGGCAGCCCATTTAGCTCCTGAGTTTACTGAAAAAGATTGCATTGTGTATCCAGGAATTGAGGCAAATAATTTTGAGTTGAAGACTGCTCTCATTCAGATGGTCCAGAATAATCAGTTTGGAGGAGCTCGGGTTGAGGACCCGAAAACTCATATTGTGAATTTTGACCGAATCTGCCAAACCATCAAGATGAATGGTGTTCCTAGTGAGGCCATCAAGATGAGACTGTTTCCCTTTTCCCTGAGAGATCAAGCACAGAGTTGGTTGAATTCCTTTCCAGCCAACCATTTCATTACCTGGGAACAACTCCATAAAGCTCTCATGCAGGAGTATTGTCCTTCGTCCAAGGCTGCCAAGTTAAAGAAACAGATCCAGAATTTTCAGCAGTTTGGCAATGAAGATCTTCCTGAAGCTTGGAAGAGATTTAAGAAGTTGAGGAGGCAGTGCCCAAAGAATTTGATGACCTTAGGTGACTTTATTTCATCGTTTTATGAGGGGTTGACTAACCGGTCAAAGATTATTCTAGATACTTCATCCTTTGGGGGTATTTTAATTGATATGGGACCGGTAGCTGGAGAGCAGTTGATTGAGAGGGTCACCTCTAATAATACTTACTGGTACACTGAGGGGGATGATATACCCAAGAGAGAAAAGACAGCTGGGATGTTCGAAGTTGAAGAAAAGATGGAAATGCAGGCTCAGCTGGATACCATACAACACATGCTAAAGCAGATAGTACAGGGCCTTACTCAAAGTGTCCAGGCAGTTGCTCAGCCTCCACTGATTCCACATAATCCTTATGTTCCTAACCCCTATTCTGTGCCACAGGTACCTCTTGTAGCCTGTTGTGCAATTTGTGGTGGAAATCATGCAGCTCAGACATGTCATTTGTTAGACTCCGGTAACCAAGTCCCTCAACCTAATGTGGAGCAAGTTGATCTCGTTGGTTATTCTAGACCACAAGGCCAGAGGCAAGGTTATGGGAACTATCAGCAGTAAGGAAGGAATTTGTTTGTTCCCTCTTGGAACAATCAAGGAAATCAAGTGAGGAACAATCCACCAGGATTTCAAGGTAATCAAGGGTATAGGGGTGGAAACCGAGCTCAGTGGAGAAACAATCAGAATTCTGGGCAGAATAATTAGAATGCAAATCAAGGGCAGTTCCAGCAAGGGAATTAGAATTTTGGGAACACTCAGGGTCAAGGTTTCTCTAGACCATCTCAGGATGTTGATATGCAGACTCTCATGAACCACATGATGGTTCAGATGACTCAGATAAATAAGTTACAGGCAACTATAGTCTCAGCAAGCCATGATAGAGAGCCTCACGACTCAACAACAAGGTGGTGGAAATCAGTTTTCTAATCAAGCCTCATCGTCAAATGGTAGACTGCCAGCAAGCACAAAAAATCCAAGGCACCAAGTGAATGCAGTCACCACTAGAAGCGGATTAGCTTTGAAGGATCCCCCTTTTCCTTCGAATGATCCAGTGCTTGAGAAAGTTGATAAGAAGGATGAGGGCGCTCAGGTTGAGGATGTTCCTGATGAGAGTGAGGAGGAGCCTATGGTGCAGAGAGATAGTGTTAAGGGGAAAACTCCTGAGCAGGATGAGAGTGTCCCTAGCAAGAAGTCTGAGAGGAACAAGAAGGCAGGTGACTCGGTTATACCTTGCAACCTGTTACCATATCCACAGAGGTTGTGGAAATCAAAGGAGTCTGATAGAGAGAGCAAGTTCCATAAGATGTTAGATAAGCTGGAGATCTCCATGCCTTTTGTTGAAGCAGTCACTCAGATTCCATCGTACAAGAAGTTCCTGAAGAATATTTTAGGCAATAAGAAAAAGCCAGAGAAGAGTGCGGTGGTGGATCTAAGCGAAGGAGCTTTGACCTGTGCAGTTCTTCAACATAAACTACCTCCTACGCTGAAAGATCCAGGTAGTTTTGCCATCCCTTGCATCATTGGTGGATTTGTAGTTGAGGTGCTCTGTGTGATCTAGGTGCCAGTGTTAGTCTTATGCCATATTCTTTATGTAAGAGGCTCAACCTGGGCACACCAAAACCCACCTCCATGACGCTACAGATGGCGGATCGCTCCATTAAGCGTCTGGTGGGAGTTCTTGAGGATGTCCCGGTCATGATTGATCAGTACTTTATACCGGGGATTTCGTTGTTCTGGATATAGAAGAGGATGCCAAGGTTCCTATTATACTTGGTAGACCTTTTCTAGCTACTGCTGGTGCACTTATTGATGTGATGAGAGGAAAACTCGTGATGAAGGTAGCTGAGAACAAGATCGAGTTTGACATATTCAAAATGGCGAAGCACCAGCCCTCGTATGTTGATGAGTGTTACTTGATAGAAGGGTTGGGTGAGTGCACTGATGAAAGTAGAAAGATTGAGTTATGGGATTTGCATGTTTCCCATATTGGTCCTAAACCCCCAGAGAAGTCAAGTGTGCTGAAACGAAAGAAAAAGTTCTTTGGTCCTGATGGTTTCTACAAAAGATGGATGGGGGAGCTGGCTAAGTTCAAAAAACCACCGGATCGCGTGGTCCCCAACCCCACCTGATATCCATGAGGTTGAGTCGAGCTGACGACCGTAAAATTAGCGCTTCATGGGAGGCACCCCATGTTATCCTTTACTTTTCGCACTTTATTTTTCTGCATTTTTCTATTTATTTTTAATTCGGAGAAGAGTTAGGATTTTTTCTTGCTTATGGGGTGTTTCTTGGGTTATTTTGGTGAGAAGTGTGCACTGTTTTACTTTTGAAAGAGTGGGGAATAGTTAGAATTGAAGAGGTTAGACCTTGGAACAGTTTAGAAGTGTTTTAGGACATATTTTGGACTAACTTGCAGGTGAAACCGAACTTGGGCGCGAAAAGAACAGAAGTGCGCAAAGAGAAGCCTGGATCACGG
Organism: Ipomoea batatas; assembly: GCA_002525835.2. Lineage (NCBI taxonomy): Eukaryota > Viridiplantae > Streptophyta > Magnoliopsida > Solanales > Convolvulaceae > Ipomoea > Ipomoea batatas. The sequence goes on from CM008332.1 coordinate 15,123,649, forward strand.
CCAAGATCACGGTCGTGACGCCGTGGCGTCGTTTTTCAGCAGAACAGAGCAAAGCAAGGCTTTGGGTCACGGGCTACATCCCGCCCGTGACCCAGGCCGTGAGGGTGATCCAGAAATTCCAGTACCGAGAGGCCAAACGAGGGCTCTAGGTCACGGCCCCGGGAGGTTCCAGTACTGAGAGCAGTTTTGAGGGCTCTAGGTCACGGGCCACATCCCGGCCGTGACCCGAGACGTGATAGCGGACCGAAAAAAAACGAGTGAAAAAAAATTTCAGTTTTCTGTTTGTTTTCATGCTTTCTAGTTCGAATCTCTTTATTGCTTTTGTTCGTGGGGCCTTGGTTGTCCATCGGGGACGATGTCCAGATTAAGTGTGGGGGGTACTATTTCTGATGAAATTTTGATGAAGTTTGCTTGAAGGACTCAAGTTGCAGCTGAAGGTAATGTGCTTTCCTTGTGTTGTGGCTGTGACCACTTTCCATTATGCTGGTTTGTGGTTTGTTTTGGTGGTATTTGTGTAGCCTAGCTTGTCAGGGATGAATCAAGGTTGAGCTTGTGTTTAATTTAGTCTCTTGCCAATAATTGGGTTAACCTCTAACCTAAATGTTTCCCCTGTGTGTTAAGCATTGCTAGTGAAGGCTTCTGTGGGATTCCGGTGATACCTGTTCTGTCATAGCTTGTCTCGGTGCTCTCATAGTGAAGTTTAGAATTTGCATGCTTTGAAGTGATTTAGGCCATTGTTGTTCGACCAAGCCTTTAAACCTACCATGTGTTACAATTATTTTCCCTAGTAGTCCCCTTTGAGCTTTGTATTTGTTTAATAAGTGCAAAAGGACTTAACCTCGTTCTTTGTATTGTTTTTTCTTGTTTAGCCCTATCATTTAACCCTTAGCCCTTAGCCATATATTTTCCATTCACCCTTAGAGAGAATGTAGCATTTGTTCTTTAATTTAGAGGAGACTTACCTTTTTGAGCTTACTTTTGATAGAGTTATTCGGTTATTCCTGTTATCTTTGTTCTAGTGTGGGGGTGTGGTGAAGGAATTGTTTGGTTAGTTTGAATTGAAGGAAATAAAATGTTGGTAAATTGAAAAGAAAAAAAAAAGAGAAAAGAATTGTGGTTGAGAAAATAAAGAAAAAGAAGGATGAATAAAAGTACAAGTCAGGTTGCTGGAATAATTGTCTTCACCCCCACTAGTGTAGAATACTCTTGTGTTTCCAATTATGTTTTGCTCTCTTGATTCATATTCTCCATGTATCCTCTAGGTTTAGTTGTGAATAGGTGTGAAATTCTCTCTCTTTTGTGCATGTTTCCATACCCCTTCTTTGTTTAGCCACTCACCCTTAGCCCCATTACAAGCCAAATAAAGTCTTATTTGATCTTAGCATGCAGTTTTAGAGTGATCTATGTGAGTATGAAGGGCATGTCTCTGGGAGTTCATTTTAAGCCAAGTCTTGCATAATCTCAACTGAGTACATGTGCATACAGGGTTCTAATCTACCTTAATTCTGGTGCCCGATTATTGGCTTGAGAGGGGAACTCACTTGTGATTCTGAGATGATTCTTGAAGCAGGTTAGGTTGCATGAGTTGGTTGGTGGAATGATTGGTTGAGCAAGAAGGAAGTGTGATTAGTTGTAGTGTCTGGAGGGTAGATTACCCTGGGTAATTGCTTGAGGACAAGCAAAAGTTCAAGTGTGGGGGAGTTGAAATCTACTATTTTGTACAATAATTCACCTCTTATTTTAGTTGTATTTTCCTTATCCTAGTGAAATTGGGAAATGTTTATGTGTTATATTGTCCAAGTGTTGAATTATCTACAAGGAACAACAAAGGAAGAATTTTGGAACATTTTGGACAAGTTTTGGAAGAAAAGAGAATTACAAGGAAGAAAGGAAACAAGAATACAAATTGGAAAAAATTGGAAAAAATTTGAAGTTGCCTAATGGGCAAAGGCCCATCTATCTCCTATATATTCTACCTATTCTCTACAATTGAGGGAGGTTCCCTTACAGAGTTCTGAACCCTAGTTAGTTAGATTATTTTCCCTTTCTCTTTATATTTCCCTAGCATAGTTAGATTAGTTTCATATTAGATTATTTAATTTCAAGCTTGAAATCTCGGATTGAAGTTGGATTTGTTCTTTATCAGCTAAGTTCTCTTATTCCTTTATTTACTTTCTTCTCAGATTTCTTGCAATGTTTATGGTTATTTATTATTGCTTTGCTTTGTTTACTCCAATCATGCGTGAGTAATTCGCCTACGGGTTTGGATTAGGGATCCATTGTTAATCTTGATGTTCAATTTATGATTACTGCATAAAGGGATTGAATCTTTTACCTAGGGTTTATGTTGATTTGGGGATATCTTTCTACTTGTTATTGATTGATGGCCACAATTAATTGCTAGTCTAGGAGAGAGATTCATTACAACGAAAGTTGGATGGAGACCTCGAGCCTTACCAATTTCAACCTAATTTTCCTACTATGAGAATAGGGGTAATTTTGGGGGCCTACAGTGCTTAGGTGCTTAAGGTTATGATTGATGCATCACGATAGTGGGGCAATTGTAGCCTAATTCTGTTTATTGATTATGAAAGTAGCTGAATTGAATTCTTATGTGCATTGCCCATAAATCCCTAGGTTAACTATTCTTTCCCAAATTCTGAGATTGTTAGAACATCAAGATTACAATTCCCCTAATCTGACCCATTCTCTTATCATTCAGGTTTTTTCCTTAGTCAATTTATTTATTTTTTTCCATTATTCAGTTATTTGTTGCTTGGATTCTAGTTGATTCACATACTCTAGTGCCTAGTATTCTTAATTCACACAATTACGTGCCATAGCCCCAATCCTCAGCGGAACGACATTCACATCCATATTTACACTCCATATATACATCATCAATCTCGAATGAAGTGATATTTGATATCAGTGTGCTTAGTCCTTGAGTGTAGCATTGGATTGTGAGTTATGGCTATATTACTTGTGTTATCACACTTTATGCTAATCTCCTTGGCTTCAACATCATAGTCCTTGAGTTGTTTCTTCATCCATAATACTTGAGCAAAACAACGTCCAATGGATACGTACTCGGCTTTACCTATGCTTGTAGTAATCGAAGTTTTGCTCCTTGCTAAACTAGGACACAAGTCTTCCACCTAAAAATTGACAAGTACCTAAAGTACTTTTGCGATCTATTTTGCATCTGGGAAAATCTGCATCTGAATAGCCAATTAGCTCAAAGGATCCACCTTTCGGATACCAAAGCCCAACACTTTGCATACCTTTAAGGTATCTTAGAATCTCTTTAGCTATTGTAAGATGACTTTCCTTAGGATTTGACTCAAACCTTGCACAAACCCCTACAACAAACGAAATGTCCGATCTACTAACCATAAGATATATCAATGAGCCAATAATTCCTCTATACTCAGCTTGATCAACTTCTTTCCCTTCGTTGTCAATATCTATTCGTAACAAAGTGTTCATAGGAATCTTGACCGAACTCTTTCCATCAATACTAAACTTCTTGATCAAATGCTTCTATGACACCCCAAAATCATTTTCTCTAAACTCCTATTTTATTAAGCTTTTAAAATAAAATTATATATGTAATTTAATTTCATACAATAAATTTTCGTTACACTAGAGTATACTTAAATATTTTAAACTCTCTATTTTAAATGATTTAATACGAAATATTTATATATTTATTCAAGGTTTTAAAAGTCCTAATTAAGGGATAAATTTATTTATCAAAATCTTGACCCAAAAGTCTATCTGAGACGAACATGTGAACCTAATAGCCAAATCTAAATTCAAAATGAACTTATCTTATTATAAAAATTAATTATATCATTTTATACCCGAGATTGACCCAACTTTTGACCTGAAATTATAACCCAAGGTTTTAAATTGCAAAATGACCAAACTACCCTTCCTAGTTGTGTAACCTCCTCCACCTAGGGTTTTGTGCCCCTATTTAAACAACACTATTCACTCTCTGCTTCTCTATTCCCTCCATTTCCCACCCTTCTCTTCTTCTTCAAGACATAGCATCGTCCTCCTTCCTCTTTCTCTAGATCAAGAAACTCATTGGTAACCATCTTCCTCCTTCCTCCTTTCTTCTACTACTTCTTCTTCCTTCCTCATTCCCTGTGTATGTTTGTTCATATGTGTATGAGCTTATGTATGTCATTGTTGTTATGTATATTGGTTTGGACATTTAGGTGGTGAAGGAAGTGGGCATCATTGAAGGTTAGAGAAGGGATTCGTGCTATTAGGCTAGCAAGCTTGTGGTATAACCTATTGCTTCTCAAAATCTATCATTTTTTCCCATTAAAATGATATATGTTTGTTGATATTCTGTGAAAATGTGGTTGTGTATATTGTATGTTTTGATCTAAAATGAAGTGTTTGGGTGTGGTTTTATGTGTATATTGATGTGGAATGATGGATGGAGGTTGTATTGTTGTGGTGGAGTGGTTTGGAGATGATTCCAGGTCTGGTTATGGTGATTTGCCAGTATAAAAATTGTTGCAACGTTGGATCGAGGCTGCTGCCTCTATTACCGGTTTGTCGTGCGGGGCTGGCCATGGGCCTCGGAGGCGCATCGGCCATGCACCACACGACATGGCAGGTCTAGGCGGGGTAGGCCTCAAAAGGCTGCCACGCCTAAGGCCGAGACCCGCAAGCTTTAAAGCGATGGGACTTCTAGTCCTACCGCGATAGGCCTGCGTGGTCATGAGCCTGGTCGTAATCTCGAGTGACCTGTGGCCATGGCCCTGCCACAAATCGATCTCGTGGGCTCGAGTTTGGTTCGGTGGTGTGTAGGTGTCTATGTGATCTGTGTGCAAAATTCTTCTTCATTCAAAGCATGATTTCCTATTAAGTGAAATGCGAGTACATATTGTTATAAGTGTTTAGCATGATAGTTTGACGTAATATTGTAACGAGCATATTTATGGCCCTATTAATGAATAATTGGTGATTTGTTGGCCTAAGGGCATGAATGAGAATACTTGAGTCATTATGGTTGTAAGTAGCTACACTTGTGCATATCTAATATATATGTGTTCGGTTTCTTATTTACCTAAATCAAGTTCATACTCTATGACTACTTGCATAATTTAGAAACCTATATTTATATGATTATGTTCTTTAAAGACATATAAATAATTATCTTTCTATTTTCAAAATAAAGTCTATTGTGAACCTATGTGTATATAAGTATATGTATTTACTTACACTTATTCTATGATTTGGAAACTATAGTTATGTCTTATATTAATATTGTTATATGAAGTCCTATTGTGAGAAGAAAGAGAATATGAATTGCTTATGAAGCTATTAATTTTTATTATGTGAGGAATATATCTATATATGTTTTGGAGAACCCGATTGGAGTTTCATCCTTTTAGAAGATATGTGGAATTGAATCGTGGAATTGAATTGATGAATGAGAATCCGATAGAAAAATCTTGGATATATGTTGTGAGTAGTTCGGTAAAAAAAAATCCAGAGTATACTTAGGGCTTGAGCTATTACTCGTTGGGCTTCGAATTCTAGTTAGAGGGTGTGCACACTTAAGGTAGCGGTCCTGATTCCAAATGATTATTTGAGTAAGGGAGAGGTTGTTAGGCCAGTAGAGAGTTGTTGTGCTTGGATTAGTGTCATTCACACTTGATATTAATCTTACTGAAATTCGCGTATGTTTAAGTAGGGTTATTATGGTAATTTTAGTATTTATATTACATGAATTGGAATGGTGCATTTTAGTACATAGTGTGGTGCGTTTGAATACATGTTGTGGTGCGTTTTATTACGTATGTTGGTGCATTAACTGTGTTGTAGAATGGTGTGTTTTAATCTATCCGTTGGTGCATTTTCATACGTAGAATGATGTGTAACTGTGTTGTGGAACGGTGTGTTTTAATCTATCCGTTGGTGCATTTTCATACGTAGAATGATGTGTAACTGTGTTGTGGAACGGTGTGTTTTAATACGTCGTCAGGTGCATTTTAATACATTGAATGGTGTGTATTTTAACATGTGTTTCTAATAAGTGTGGTGCATTTTAATATGT
>CM008332.1:15130340-15140530 GCA_002525835.2 Ipomoea batatas
TTTCTAGCAAAATTCGGAATTGCTAGTTTTGCTTGTAGATTTGATCTGCATGAAACTTTGGACAAGGGAACAGAAGTTCGGCGACACAGCAGTAAAACTATTGCAGACATGATAGCATTTGAATACATTCACTCATTCACAGCCAATAATCCCATTTCAACCAGTAATGTACGGTCCGCCGCCACCACAGAATACTTTGCCCCACTTCCTTATATTGTTCAGCCACGGCGGCTTAACCACCGCCAAACTCACACTCTCCGCCGCCACCACCGAATACTTCGCCCCAGACTCCAAAACCAAATCACTCTTCGCAATGTCGTACCTTATCCCAATCTCATCGTTGGGCGCTTGCAAAACCATTCCAGGAAGGATGAAACCAGCATTAACTGCGACAATTTGGTATTTGATTGTGTTCAAAAACGACGATTGTCTTGTTGGGAACTCTCTCATGGACGGCGCCGGCAACAAGAACGGTGAAGAAAGAAAAACAACGTAAAATGACTAAAATACCCTCATTATTTGGCATATTAATAATTTCCGGTCACATTTTGCTGATAATTTGGCCGGCGTGACTAAAATTGTGAAAAAAAACATAGTCAAGATACGCAATTAATATTTTTGAAAGTCGCGGATAGCAATTAACCCTACTACAGTAATCATTTGACCAAAATTGAAATTTTCTCTATACACACACACACACACACACAAATATTTTACATAGGTTGGATGGTTTATACTTAGCATGTTTATTTTAACGGGTTGTTTTCCTTGTAATCCTTCAATACCCTTTTCAGGTTCAGCTTGATGTATGCCGAGCACGTGCTTACAGATGGATTCACTAGTTGTAGTGTTTTCCTTAGTATTAGCCTGATAGACATGTTTAGCCCCTTCCCTTGACTAGTTTATATGTTTAAGTAGTATTTTGGAGCTTGACTCTATTGTTTTGTAGCGTTGACTACTTAACGTTTTGCAAGGTGCGTGGACACCCGGGCTGAGCCCCTTTGATTTGATGATATAGATTATTATGTGAACCCTTAGCCGAGTAGTTATCCCAGTGTGGATAATAACGGCGGTAACATCGCCATTACAATTTCGGATTGAATATGTTAATCTTTAATATTATTATTTAGCTTATGTCTATTACTGTTCTAGGCTCAGTGATTAGAAAATTTGGGTGTTACAACTTCGTATACTTTGTTTGATTGATGAAAATCCCTTATTCATTTTGCTTGACTTGCAATCCCAAGAAATAGTTGAGTTTATCCATCATACCCGTCTCAAACATACTTTTTATTAACTTGGGGAACTTCTCTCACAAAGATGGATTAGTGCTATCAATAATTATGTCATCCACATAAATTTAGACCAGAAGAATATGCTCACCATCCTTGATTGAAAATATGGTTTTATCAAGTTGACCTTTCATGAATCCACAATTGATTAGGAAACATGAGAGGGTGTCATATCAAGCTCTTGACGCTTGTTTCAATCTATACAAGGCCTTTTTCAGCTTGTAGACCTTGTCCTCACCCATATTTGTAATAAATCCTGAGGGTTCCTCTATGTGTACTTCTTCTTCCAACAACCTATTAAAAAATACACTCTTGACATCCATTTGGAATACTTTTAAGTTTTTTTGTGCATTATAAGGTAAGAAGATCCTTATTGCTTCCAATCTTGCTACATGAGCGAAGGTTTCATCAAAATATATACCTTCCGCTTGGCTGTATGTATGTATTTTAATGTACATTTGTTTAGTTTCTACGGTTACATATATACATATATGGTAGTGTTGCTTTATATTCCTATATTATTAAATAGGTATAATTGGCATGCGTTATATAAGCTGCTAGGCAAAATATTCTGAACTTCTATCATCTTCCTAATTTCTTCTTATCTTCATTTTCTTTCCATCCTTTTTTAGTTCACCATATTTGCGTCTGTCTCTCTCTCCTCAATAGCAATACCTTGGTTCTGTTCCTTTCTCTTATTTTTTTTAATCTAAACTAGTCAAGAGTTATTTAGCCAATCTTTCCCCCCCCCAACTTCTAGGCTCCTTCCGTCCAACAAAGTGATGCAGTCGACGGTGGGCCTTGTTTTTCGACGAACCAACGGTGATCGATCCACATACTGTTATGGTGGTTTAGATAGTGGTGACTAACTGTGTTGATAACGGAGGCAACAAGATTGAATTCAATGAGGGATGAGTAGTGACGGTAGAGCTTCAACAAGTTTGACCAGCGATGGTGTGGGGGTGTCTGACCGTCGACGCTGCTCGATTCCTTTGACGAGGCTTCCTTGACTGGCGAAGTAGTGCAGTGGCGAAGATCCTCTGGCAATATGGAAAAGCTAAAGGTTGACGAGGGACTACTGGTATATTTATATTTATGAATAATAAAAATAAATGGTTATGAGTTAATGATGGAGGGTTAATGATTAGAAAATTATGAGAGTTTGATATGAAGATGATGAGGAAGTGATTATGGATGCATGAGTTAATGATCTTACTCGATTAATTTTCAATGTGTGGTAGACTTGGAGTGTAATATGGATAATGGTGACGAGTAGATGATGATAATGCATACGTATTAGTAGTGTAAACAATGATTTGATTAATTTAGAAATTTTTTATCTAAGGTGTTAGTAGCTCACTAGTTTGAGTGTGTTAAAATGCTTAGAAGGTTATAAGTTCAAATCCAATTGTGAACATATTTTGGTAGATGATGGATTGTTCGCTTTTAGGTAAGATTTATGTCTACTTAAAATTTATTTACCCCAAAGTAAAATTGTTTTACTAAGTGTTTATGTGCTAATTTGTTGTTGAATAATTATGTGATTTTCGAATGATTTAAGATATTTAAATTGATTATTATGGACTTATGTGATTTGTGGAATTATGTGGATTATTATAAAATTTGTGACATGTTTTGGATGCTTATATATGTTATTTGTACGTGTTGTACTTTAAAAGTTTTATATATAACGACATAATAAGTTTGAATGGTGAAAAGATGGAAATTATTGGTATATGGTTGGTATATGGATAATAAGAATATGAAGCTATTAGGAATCCCGGGTCAATGATTTTGATAATACCAAAGACCCAAGGAGACCCCCCCCCAAATATTTACTTTGTCTTTTGTTTTCTAGGAGGACGAATCATTGGCATAGAACTCGTTCTAAACGAGTCCATACAAATCAAGAGTAACTCTCAGTCGAATTCTAAGCTATTAAGGATGATAACCTCGATTCGAAGACTTGAAGTTCAAAGACTTGATGTTCGAAGACTTGAAGTTCGAAGACTTGAAGTGCAAAGACTTGAAGACCGAAGATGTATAAGGTCGTATACTGGAAGGGCCAAACTCTTGAAGACCGAATAATCAAAGATGATTAATTCAAGGAGATGACAAGAGAATGATAAGGTCAATCATTCTCACGAGCACCCAAGGCACTAGGACTCTAAAGACATTCTCTGAAATTGCGTCTTGTCTATAGCCTTGAGGTTGGGTATGACCAGAATGTCAAACGGATCCTAGGGAATGATCCTGTTAGATAAATGAGGGAGTAGTTAGATCTTTCCTCTCCACCTTGCTTTCTTCCTATTTGAATTGTGTGGCAGTAGCATATTTCCTATGTATATAAATAGGTAGGAACTTTGTACAGTAAAGACATGAAATAAACGTACAATTTTATCTTCCCTTCCCACATTTAACATGGTATCAGAGCCAAGTTAGTGAGAGTGAGTGCCTGGGCTGGGGTTGGGAAGCAGGGGCGATGCTGGAGAGAGAAGTCCGATCGCCGTCACCGTCGCTGCCGAGGTTCGCCGCCACGCGCCGGCGCGTGAGGAAGTTTATGGCGACGTCGTCGGAAGTTGTTTGCACCGGTGAGCTCACCTCATCGTACTGAGTCCAGAATGGTAAGCTGTGTTGAAGATTTCTGATGTTGTTTGGGTCATTTGGTTAAGAAAGGTACGCATCAGTACTCTTTTTTGCGATGTTGTTTGGATTTTTGGTTAAAAAGATACCTAGCAGTAATTGTTAATCTGGGAGAAGTTTACTTGTTTGTGGGTTAAGGCTAAATGGCACAAGAGGAATATTACTGTTATTTCTACCCCGTCTAAGTTGATTGATGTTATTTTGGCTTCAAGTGGGTTTAATTTTCCTGAATAGAAAATTCTGATTAGGGTAAATATAGATGGTATGGGAATGAGTGACCATCTAGATAAAGTATGTCCGGAAGGTAATACAGATTGGGCAAATACTAATAAAACTTTATTGTCAAGAATAATTAACTGCATTGATAGGAAGATTATTTTGTCCATGCAACATTGCAAGACTGTAAAAGAAGTTTGGGAATTGGTAAACAATTGGTTTAGTGGAACAAGTAATTTGAGAAAAATTATATCAACTGTCTCAGGAGGTGTATCGTTCAAGTCAGAAAGAGCGTGAACTTAGAGACTATTACTACGATTTTAAGAGTCAATGTGTTACTTTGTGTGCTGCTATGCCGTTAACAACTGATTTGGTTGAAATGAAAAAGCAACGTGACAAATTACTTGTTTTTAGTTGGATTTGTGGATTAGATAAAGAATATGACGTCCTTAAGTCCCAACTATTGGGGAATAAGAACTTAGAGTCTTTTGATAAGGTATTTTCCATGCTTCAAAATGCATCGGGAAGTACTAGTTCAACTAAGCTCCATGAGAATAGTGTTTTTATGTCACAAGGAAGTGGTGTTGATCCGAATGCCCTCGTATCACACTGAGGGAATACTAATGAGTTATGGCCGAGGAGGAGGTAATAATCGCTACCGAGGACGTGGAGGACCACGGGTTTGTCTTAACTGTGGAGATCCGAGATACTTTCGAAATCAATGTCCTAAGCCGCCGAGGCAACAAGTGGTTGCTAGCACTACTTCCGCGTCAGAAGGTCATGTGGTAGTATTGACAGATGAAGAATTTGCTAAGTACACCCAAACGAGGATTTCCTCTTCCTCGTAGTCTCCGCCTAATGACATGGCTTCCTCCGCAACGTTTGTCCAAATAGGTAATCTAGTTGCTTGTGTTTCTTCTACATCTTGACAGTGGGTCATTGGCTCAGGAGCTTCTGAGCATATGACAGGTAATCACTAGTACAGATCTGGGCATCCGCTACCCTTGTAAAGGGCTTTCCGCTACCCTTCTACAAGGGTAGCGGATGCGAGGGTCGCTGAAAGCTATCAGCTTTCCGCTATCCTTGTGGAAGGGTAGCGGATGATTGCCTATCCGCTACCCTTCTATCTGTAGAAGGGTAGCAGATTCTTTTTTTTGTTTTTTATTCGATAAGCATCCGCTACCCTTCTATCTATAGAAGGGTAGCAGATGCAATTATATTTTATTTTTTTAATTATTCATCCTCTACCCTTCTTTCCTTGGAAGGGTAGCGGATTATTTATTTTATTTTTAAAATTAATTTATTAAATTTAAAATTTTCAAAATTATTTTAAAAATCCTAAACAGAATTATATATACTCACAAATTAACCATCAACACAATGCTAATCATCAACATAATATTATCACATATACACTTTTAACACATGCAATATAATAATTTCACAATATAATCCACCTAAATACTTTATAATAAGTTATAATAATTTATAAACAAAAGATAATACTTAATCTAAAAACAGGTTACATGCACTCTGAAGAGTATGTTGCCTATGACTTCAATTTCCCATATCCAATTTCTTCCTCTACACACTCTACCATCTGCCACCTGCTAATGATTCATCACCATCCTCCATTTTTATCTATGAAAACAAATGAAGTTAAGAAAAAAAATTAAGTAATAACAGATTTTGCACACAAGTTCAGTGCATCTTAGAAACAGGAAAAAAGAAAATTAAGAATGAATGAGCCATAACTTCTAACCTCAGAATTTGCCTTTTCAACATCTTCTACACACTCTTCAGGCCCCTGCCCTTGAATTTTAATCTATGCATCATCAAGTAATGCAAAATACACAAAACAATAAATTATTAATTAGTAACACATTTTGCAAAGAGGTTCGTTCACCACCTAATATTTTTATTCAAAAAGATTGAACAAGTCAGAGCTAATTCCTTCTAACCTTAAAATTTTCTTTTCCAAAATTCTTCTTTAGCTTCGCTTGAATATCCCTAACAGAAGCAACAATGGAAGGGTGGTGGCTAAATAGCACCTGGATATGCAAAAACGTAAATGTAGAACTCAATTAAAATATAAGGTCCAATAAAGCATTAAGTCAAATAAGCAGCTTGGAGTAGTTTTACTAGCTAAGATTTTTAAGTTCTTTGTACTGGATATAAAATTTTTTGGCATTATTGGATACATACTGGCATTTCGGTTGATTCATGATCAAACAACCAGTGAATTCTTCTTAAATTGGAATTCGCAACATTCAACATGGGTTTCATCAATTGGAATTAAAAGAATTGATGCAACTTCCTGGGGATAGTCAAAACCCATAATAAACTACCTAATCTCTGTTGATTTGAAATTCACATCGCCCCTACCCAAGTACCCATTATTCAACTAAAAGCAGTTGAATAGCAATAACACATTTCACTTTTGTTTAATCCACTAGGGAGAATCAAGATGTCTCAGCCTTCTGATTAATTAATTGCCTCATAATATTTTAGACTGTTTCAAGTGATTAAACCCTAAACCCTACTCCACACTCTTATAACTTAAACAATAAAATACAACAAGACAAAAAAAAACAAAAAGTAATATAGCTTTCGTACTCACCTAATAATCCATGATCCACCTGTGACAAATGCCACAACAGATGTCAAATAGGGGAAACCTTGCTCTAACCATAGTATCTAAATTCAAGCACATTTCACCAAGACAAGAAGAGCTTGGAAAATCAAACTACATACACAACAAGGTATATTCCACAGGTGCATCAAACTAAAAACAGGATTTTGAAGTTTAAATTTTGTTGAAGCATATCTACCTACAAATTTTTATCAAAAAAGGGGTAGGAAGGATGGGGGATATCTCTGTATTGCAGCACCAGCTACTGGAAAACACCAAAATTTCACTCATTCAGTGATTGTTAAGATGGAATTTACTTGAATTTCGGTGCTTTTGAAGATCCCTTTTTGAAGGTCCATGCTGCCAATGCATTAAGACCACTGATTTTCAATACAATCAGTAATGGAATAATAAGTAATCACTATTTTATACATGTCCATTAAACTACACATACAGGGAAAATAAATGCCAAGAAAGGGAGAGCAGTCTTGCATATAGCATACTAGTCCTAGAAGTTAACATCTGAACTCAACCAAATAGTAAGGAAATAACCCCCAAGATAATCCTTTATAAAAGGAATTAACCAATAAATAAACCTGCTTGCAGCATCTCCTCTCAGAAAAAATGTATAAACCGCAGCCATTAATACTACAAGCTAACTTAAACAAACTCAATTACATTATTACATATTAGAGCTAACCACAAATATAAATGCTATACAAAAGCTTACACTAAAATTTCCTTTTTTCATATTTTGTCTTCCCCAACGAAATCAAAGGGAAAAAGGAGTAAAGGAATCAAAGTCTCCAAAATCTTATTCCTTTTTCTCATGTCACCCTTTTCGTCATCCAACTACCCACACAACTCCAAAAACACCCACAATGTCGGTCCTATCATTTTATAGGCTCGGGGCAAATAAAAAACAAGGGCCCTATACCCTATAATTGCTCAATTTATTTTCATTTTTTTTCACATAAATGTTATTTAGGTAAACTTGTATAAAATAATTATTATAAATTGATCTTAAAAAATAAAAGAACAAAAGTACCTGTTGAGTGCTTGCACTCAAAGATAAGAGATATTTATTCCACTTATTTCATAGATCCGGCTTTAAATTCCTTCATAATAAAAGATTAAAAAATTAAAAAACAAAAATAAAATCAATCCTCAAATAATAAAACTAATAAATTTACAATTTCATTTTAGTCAAGAATCCTAAATAGAATTAAAAAGACAAATAAAATTCTTAATTCTTAAGATTAACTGGTTAAGAATCCTAAATAGAATTAAAAGATAGATAAAATTCCTAATTATTAAGGTTAACTAGTTAAAATTCCTATTACTTTGATTAATGGAATTAAAGTACAATTCGGCAGTTTGCAAAGAATATCCAGAGAATTTAGATAATTACTAATTAGAGGCTATTTAGTCTATTTTGAACCATTGCAGTTTGCAGAGAATGAGAAAAACCAAAGTCCAGAGAGTGAGACAAAACATAATAATGAATTTTGAATACAGAAAGAATACCCTTGAAGTAGAGGCGGTGGATCGAAATAGACTGCGACGGTGGACACAAACAGAGAATTTAGATAATTACATGATGATTATAAGAATTAATTTAAAAAAAAAAAAAAAAAACCTGTTGCGGTGGATGGAACTCGTAGAAGCAGCGGCGGTGCGTCTTAGGTCACCGACTTCGGTGGAGACGATAGAGGCAGCGGCGTGGGTGGCTGATGAGGGAGATATTGGAGTCCTTAGCTTGGTGTAGGCGTCGGCATTTTTCCGAGGCTGAGGGAGGCGCCGGCGTCGTGGGAGGATGAGGGAGGCGCCGGCGTTGTGGGAAGATGAGGGAGGCGCCGGTGTGGGAGGATGAGGGAGGAGAACGACTTTTGAGGATGAGGGAGGCGAACGACGTAGATCTGTGAAGGCGGAGGTCGTGAAGGCGGAGGTCGATAAGGTAGAGGACTAGGGCAGATCTGGTTTTGATTTTGATTTTTTGTTTTTCTTTTTAATTAATTTTGTTCCGCTGTCCCGGGTAGTGGATACATATAAATATCCGCTGCCCTTTCCCTTAGAAAGGGTAGCGGAAAGTCCATCATGTGTTTTTTTTTTTAACCGCTACCTTTGTATTTGAAAGGGTAGCTGTTTCTTATTCATTTATTTACAAGTATGCCACCACCCCCATTTTTTTTTTAACAATACACTACCCTTGTTTAAAGAAGGGTTGCCTAAAGCCCTATTTCTTTGCTCTATTTTGTACTAGTGAATTCTAGTGTTTTTTTCTACATATCTACCAATAACGAACTTCTAGTTATACTGTTACTCTAGCAGATGGGTCTGTAGCCACTGTATTGGGTAAGGGTAGTGTGATTGCAACTCCGTCTTTACCCCTTACTTCTGTGTTATATCTCCCAAAGTTCCCTTTCAGTTTGCTTTCTATTAGCCAAATTACTTGTGACCTGAATTGTTCTGTTGTGTTCTTTCCTGGCTACTGTCTATTCTAGGATCTTTTGACGAGAAGGATTATTGGTAAGGGGAAGGAGGTTGGCGGCTTGTATGTCTTAGAAGAATCTACGTCGCTTGAGAATAAATCTACAGGCTTAGCGAGCGTTGTTTCCCCCTTTCAGCTACACTGTCGGTATGGTCATCCGACCTTGTCAACCTTAAAGAAGATGTGTCCTTGTTTAGAGTCGGTGAATGTTTTGCAATGTAAGTCATGTGAGTTTGCAAAACATCATCGTGTCCCCTATACTCCTCGGGTAAATAATAGAGTAGACTCCTTATTCAAATTAGTTCATTCTGATGTGTGGGGGTCGTGTCGAGTCACGTCCAAAGGTGGTTTCAGGTATTTTGTAATGTTTGTTGATGATTTCTCTAGATGTACATGGCTGTATCTTATGAAATCTAGGGATGAGTTGTTTGGTATCTTTCAACATTTTTGTGCTGAGATTAGAACTCAGTTTAATAAAACTATACAGTGTTTGAGAAGTGACAATGCCCGAGAATACCTCCTTAAGTCGTTTTCTAGCTTTATGAGTCAAAATGACATTATACATCAAACCTCATGTAGTTACACACCCCAATAGAATGGTGTTGTAGAGAGAAAGAATCGCCATTTGTTGGAAATTGCCCGTGCTCTTTTGTTTCAGATGAAAGTACCTAAAGTGTTTTAGGAAGATGCTGTTCACACTGCTTGTTTCTACATTAACATAATGCCTTCCTCTATACTCCAAGGTCGAGTCCCGTATTCAGTTGTGTATCCGTCCAAGTCTTTGTTTTCCTTATCCACCAAAGTTTTCGGATGTACATGTTTCGTGCAAGATGTTCGTCCACTAAGGGGGAAACTTGATCCTAAATCACTTAAGTGTGTCTTTTTGTGATATTCTCGGGCTCAGAAAGGGTATAGG
>CM008332.1:15148057-15158570 GCA_002525835.2 Ipomoea batatas
ATTTTTGGTCATTGTGATTTATGGAAGGACTGTGTAGTCTTTTCGCAGTTTTGTGTTAATTTATTATCATTTTTAATGGTTAAGATTTGATTGGTTTTTTCCTTTTGCGATTGGTCTTCTCAGCCTCGACAGTTTTTCTTTTCTTCTTCCTAAGCATTCTTCGCAAAACTGATCGGCTCTGGCGTGTGCATTCTTCGTGAATATCAGGCGTGTCTATCTTCAATTTCCTTGGCTGATTCTTCTAACAGGCGGTCCAAGTGACTTAGGAGGATTTCATCAGGTGGTGTTCTAAGTATGTTTCAATTTTAATTTTTGGGTTTGGTTCAGGTTATTGTTTAGACATGAGGTGAAGGTGCGGCGGTGTGTTGTGGTGTTTTACGGCGACGGGTATGACTGTGTGTTTGTTTTTTTCCGGCCATTATACTAAAGTATGAACTCTAAGGAAGTTGAGTTTGTTTGTTTTTTTTTTGTTTTTTTTTTTCTTTTTTTTTCATGTTTTTGTGTTGGTTTGTGGTTTGTGTTTTGTGTTTTGCTTTTTAATATTACATTTCAAACTCTACATTGTTTGGGTTTTCTTTTTATTTATTTATTTTTCCTGTGTTGGTTCATGTTTTTGTTTTTAATTCAAGAATTAATTTCGCTATTCGTATATAAGTCGAGATCAAAATGTCAATTTTTTTCCATTTCATGTAAAAGTAGTAAGTTGTGGTAGGTGTTAGTGAGTATTGTGGTTATTCTGTGGGTTACTTATGTATATGTAGGTGTGTGCTTATCATTTTTGTGGTAGGTGTATACTAGTTTGTGTGTTGGAATTAAGTTGAAATGGGTTCGGATGTGTATACTAAATGTATGTGTTCAGGTTGAATTTGTTTTTGACAATATAAAAAAGTTTTAGATTTTAAACATTTTTTTTTCTTTCCTGTTTTTGTATTGGTTTGTGTTTTGTGTTTTGTGTTTTGTGGTTTGCTTTTTAATATTACATTATGAACTCTTCATTATTTTGGTTTGCTTTTTATTTTATTTTATTTTATTTTTGTGTTGTTCGTGTTTTTGTTTTTGTTTTTGTTTTTTTTGTTTTTTTTTTTTTAATTCAAGAGTTACATTCACTATTCGTATATAAGTTGAGATCAAAATGCCAATTTTTTTTTTCCATTTCATGTAAAACTAGTAAGTTGTGGTAGGTGTTAGTGAGTAATATGGCTATTCTATGGGTTACTTGTGCGTATGTAGGTGTGTGCCTATCATTTTTTTGGTAGGTGCAGACTAGTTTGTGTGTTGGCATTAAGTGGAAATGAGTTTGAATGTATATACCAAATTTGTGTGTGTTCAGGTTGAATTTGTCTTTGATATATAATATAAAAAAGTTTCAGATTTTAAATGTCTTATTTCATTATACCGTGATTTTTTTTTTGGGTTTGTGCGGGATAGACTTGGCATGTGTGCGTAGGTGTGTGTGTATCAATTTTATGGTAAGTGCATACTAGTTTGTGTGTTGGAATTAGGTGGAAATGGGTTTGGATGTATATATCAAATGTGTGTGTGTTCAGGTTGAATTTCTCTTTGACAATATAATAAAGTTTCAGATTTTAAACGTCTTATTTCTTTATACTGTGGTTTTTTATTTTTTATTTTGGTTATGTGCAGGACAGACTTGGCGTGAGTGCATAGTGACCCGTCATAATTGGTATGTGCACTTTATGCTATAAGTATGTGAATTCAATTGAGATGGCATTCCATTGTTTTTATGTAGTGTTTCATGTATGTTGATGTTGGTATGAATTGACATGCTTAATCTTAATTTATGGTTATTAACAAATTGGTGTTATTGAGGAATCTTACTAGTTTGTGTGTTACCTGTGCACATGTAGTTGTGTGCGTATCATTTTTGTGGTATGTGCGAGGTAGTTGGTGTGTTGGATTCACAGGAAATGAGTTTGGATATAAATATTAAATGTGTGTGTTTATTTTGAGTTTGACTTTGAGAATTTTAAAAAGTTTCATATTTCACACGAATTATTTCTTAATACTATGAAATCTTTTTCCGGTTTGTGCCGGACAAGTTTGGCGTGTGTGCATAGTTACCCATCATAATTTTGGTTTGTGGTCTTTATGTTATAAGTGTGTGCGTCAGTTTATATGTTTTTTATTTTGTTATTGTTTGGTTCTTTTTTGGTTGTTGGTGCGTTTTAATTTATGTGCATTAATTTACAGGGAGCATTGGTTAAGTTAATCAAAATGTGATGATAGATAGTTCGTCCTCTGACGATTTTGTATCTCCCTCGGTTGTGTTGGCCCCTCGTGCCCAACCAGACCCTCCTTTGGTCGCGTGCGGTTCTTGTCAAAACTATTAATGTTTCATAGTAAAACACACCGTCTTTTCAACGTCAATCGTGTGGGGGGATTTGCAGCTACTGTTGGCTGACAAACTTTCATAGTTTTATATTTTTATTACTTTAGTTTTCAGTTATCAAATCTAGGTTGGTTATATTTTTTTTTTACTGTCTAATTTCTTGGTTTGTTTATTAACTTCTTCATTGATTTAGCTATGTTGCATCTTCACACACAATTGTGTCTCTATGCGTGATATGTTTCCCAATTTATAAATTTGTAGTCATGTTCAAAATAACACACACATCTACCACGACCTTAGCGCATGCACGGGCATTACACTTATTGCTCAGTAAAATGCACACTCTGGTAACCTCCCACGCACACACTTTCATCCATATTTGTACTAGTGGTATTGCACTAATTGTTCACACAAATGCACACTCCGGTAACCTCCTATGCACACACTTTTTTCCATATTTGTACTAGTGGTCTCAATCGGCATAATACACACAGCTACCACCAGCATTGCACATGCACCGTCGTTATACTTCTTTTGATTTCAATACATTTGTTTGCGGTTCAAGTTATTTAGAATATAATGTACACATCTCCCACCATTAATGCAAAACAACATCCATACGGTATATCATCCACATTTACCATCATTATTATGCATATGGGCATTCGTTCAGTAAAATGCACACTCCACTAACCTTCAATGCACACACTTTCATGTTAGAAGCATTAAACACTAACTTTTGACTGTTGGTTAGTAGGGTGGTTTTAATCCATTCTCTTAATTAATTTGTTGTCTTAGCTTGTCTGGGATCAAATGATGTATGCACCCACACAAGAATAAATCAAACATAGTCGCCGTTTACGTTCACCTTAACGCACACAGCTTCGTTAGCGTATGCACACTCATGTAGTATAACACATGTTAAAAAATAAACCGGTTAGAATAATGGTCTGTACTATGGGCCCGTCTGACTTAGTGAATGCAACCACATTATCCTACTTAATTTATTTATTATTGTACTTTCTTTAGAAATAAACGTCATATGCCCCTACACAAGAATAAATCAAATTTTGTACTAATCCACGTCAAGTGAAATGCACACAGCCCCACCCGCGTTTGCAAACGCATGTAGTATGTGACATGTAACTAATTAAACATGTAGAATAATGCAAACATATACAATAAAATTTATAATGTTTCAATAAGGATGCAAAAATTTTTAAGAAATATGGCTTATCAATAGAAACAAAGTTAAATCTCTATGCATTATTAAATTACACGTGCTTGGTCTATGCAAGGTTAACTTCCAATTTCCGTTTCTTATTCTATAGGCAGTTCCGACTATCATGTCCATTCGCCAATCCACATGTCTTACACGTACACTCTTTCTTTCTCATCCCCTTGATTGCAATTTCCCTTCTTGATTTTATTTGCTTGCCAGATCCTTTGTTCTTCAAAACTTTAGGTGGGTGCACTACGATTGTCCAGGGGCTGGGATCCCGCAATATGTTTCCATTGTTGCGTGTTTTCCATTCTTACACCTACGTATCTCCTCATAATTTAAAATAATCGCTCTAAGGTATACATTCTAACAGACCTTTGCACTCATCAGAATTCTGAAGAGCACACACCTATGTATCCCATAATATTCCAAAATTACACTCACATGGCGAAACCCTTAAGTGCATTACCAGTAATTTGCACACACTGTCTAAGAAAAATGCACACTGCTACTATGACACAATCGGGGTTTTTACACACGCTAAACCCATAAACGTACACACTTACAAACCAAAATTAAATGAACCCACGCATAACTCCATGAATGCGCAAACATATACATTAAGTATTATGCATATGTCCAACAATACCCACGCACACATTACTCAGATTTCTGCACACGCTAGTCATCTCGAACGCACACACCTTCGACTATCCTAACCATTTAAAATAATCCCTCAAATCAAAACGATCCAAACTCTTTCTTGCACACACTTACGAATACCTAACGAAAAGTAGAACAATACACGAAACATGCAAAACCTTAGTTTTAGTGTTCATAGTAATTTGGATGCACTTCCCATGTAAAATGCACACTGCTTCTATGACACAATTGGGGTTTTTCCACACGCTAAAACCAAGAACGCACACACCTTCAAACTAAAATTAAATGAAGCCACGCCTACCTCCATGAATGCACAAAAATATACATTAACTATTTTGTATAAGTCCAACAACACCCATGCACACATTACTCAGATTTCTGCACACGCTAGTCATTACGGACACACACACCGTTGAATATCCTAACCATTTAACCTCTCCAATCAAAACATTCCAAACTTTTTTTTCACACAATTACGAATACCTAACGAAAAGTACATCAATGCACGACGCATGTAAAACCTTAGTTTTAACATTCATAGTAATTTGCGGAGGATAGTTTAACCTTACTTGAGTTACTTGAGTTACTCATCTAATTGATTGGTTTTTGTTGTTACTTTTTTAACCTTACTTGAGTTACTCATCTAATTGATTGGTTTTTGTTGTTTGGGTATAGTAGAACCCTAGTGAAACTGCTCACCTCCTCTCTTGTTTTCTCACCTTCTAGGATCTTTTATTTGGACAACCGACTTTATGTAGAGCTCTACGCTTTTTCGAAGATTGGTGTAATGGTTGCCCAATCCTAGCAAGATGGCTTTTCTCGATTTTTACCTCTAGGAGTGGCCTTTTGCCTTTTCTACTTTTCTTCATATAACCCCTCTTGCCTTTTCAACTTTTGATTAGGGATTGTTTCCTCTAAGCTCACCGAAAAGCTCACATTTTGCCCCATGCCCTATCAAGGTTTGTTCAATTCCGGGCTTCGCTTAACACTTATCTTTCTAAAATTAAAAGGTGCACACTCCTACTTCGAGAGATCATTGACTAAGGTCCTCAGAAAATAAGAGGTGAACATCATGCAAGCACACAAAATTTCACAAAATTTCCCATTTTTGGTCAATGCGAGGGTACTTTCCATGGCTATTCAAAGATAAAACTTTTTGGCACATACTTAGCATTCATCACAGATAACGTGAACAATGACACACTTTCGGGTACCCATTGCACCGACCTTCGAAAAAGCATGGAGATCCATGTGAAGTCGGGTGCCCGATGACGTTACCCTAGGAAGTGAGAAGAAAGAGTGACCGCCCAAGCCATTGGTGGTGATCGGTCCATGCCCCATCCTCACTTATTTTTGTGTGTGGGCTTTGGCGTTAAGGATGGAAGATTGATTGAGATGTGCACATCGGCCCCACTAGGGGGCTCGGCTTGAAGGCCTTCACATAATGAGAGGTGAATCAAATTTTCGATTGCATGCTTGATATTGTGAAATAACGGATCTTGATTAATCCAAAATGTGACCTTGGGGGTTTTGCTTTGTTTGAATATTCTTAGAGTGTATGGCACATATTTATCATCCCTTGTAGATAGTGTGGAAGATCTCATACCCTCCGGTAGGTTGCATCCAAAACATACTTGACCAATTGAACGATTGTGTAGCATAGATACTTGTGGCATCTAAATGAGAAGGGCTCGATTGAGAAATTGCTCGAGGACGAGCAACCTAAACTGTGGAAATTTTAATAGATGCCCAGAGTACCTACTTTTTTTTGACCAATTTAGGGTGATTGACATCAAATAAATGCCTTTAAGTGAACCAATATGGGGTGGTTATGCTTTGATGTGCTAACACTAGTGATCACACTTGCGTGCATAGGGTGAATTTTCAAAAGAAATGTGAATGTGATAAAACGGAAAGTCTATGACTCCCCGAGTGTCGATCTCGAATGAAGGACGTGGAGGTGTGTCAAGTCTTTATGCGTTCAATTGATTGAGTCATGCTAAAGATTTGAGTGTGGTGAATGATGATTCAAAAGTGCAGAGGTTTATAAGGTTGTGTGAGGGTGAAAGTAAAACAAATATGAGTAAATAAATGTAAGAAAGTAAGGGATTGGATAGTGCTCATCTATGTTGCGTCCTAGTGTGTCTAAGGCAATGGACAAACGAAGCAAAGATGTTGGCTATTCAGGAGTGTGTCTTCTTAGTCCTCTTCCACCTCTGTGTACTAGGGCTTCTTGGACTTAGGAGTGCCTTTAAGCAACCAAAGTCCTAAAAGACATTTTATCAAACACTTTAGCTACACACTTTCCTACTATTCTTAAGAAGTCCATAGGATCTATGATTGTTACAAAGCTTTCAATCCCAACTCTAATCAAAGACATGAAAGAGTCAAGAGCTCAATCTCTCATCTAGATTGGCCAAATCCAAAAAAGATATCATCAAAACAACAATGAATAGACAAGAATAGAAATTCCAACAATCCAAGCAATTAAATCCAAAATAAGACATAAGATCATCACACTAGCAACATATCTTCACACAATCCAAACCCTAGATTAAACTAGCCACTCATAATCAAGAATTCAAAGACAATAGCTAATTCAATCTAAGAACAAGATAAGGAAAATAAAATAGATTAAGATGTAATAGAGATCACCTAGTAATGAAATGTTTCTTCAATCCAAGCTTGTTGTCTTTCTTACAAGGTGAAATTGCTAAGCTAAAACTATCCTAAAAACTAAGAAATGAAAAGGGAATTTTCTAAAAATGAATGAAGGAGGAACTCCCCTGAAATTCTATCAAGGGGATAAATAGTCTCCGAAATTTCGCCCTAGAAAATATTCTCGCGCAATGTTCCATCCACGCCTCCCACACGCATGGTTGCGTGTGTGCTTGGCTACTGGAATGCTGCCACGCCACTCAACACGCGTGTGGGCTTCATTCCGGGTCCTTCGGGGCTCCAGACTTGCTCGGTTTGCTTCTTAAGCTCGTTCTTTGTTCCTAATAGCTCCCGGGACCTATGTACTGTCTCAATTCATGCCAAAGGTAGCTTTGTGTGCGGTTAATGAATTTAAAGCACAAATTCTCTCAGAATTATCATTTAAGGATACTGAAAATGCTATAAAGATTCAAATAATGGGTATCTTGGGAGCTTATCAACTAGCGAGATTGCTACTCGTAGAATGTTTTTGAAGTAATTCCATAGGTTCGGGATCATGGAAAAGTCGAGAGACAATGCCTACGATAAAAGGGAAAATGAACCGGCCGTGGCACACTCGAAACCAGCCCGAGCAAGCAAAGAAGCAAAATGAAGGAGGAATTACCCTGTCCACGCAAGCCCCACGCGTGGAGCTTGCGTGGAATCGTTCCAATAGCCCTCCACGCCAAGCTTCCACGCGTGGACTCGGCGTGGCGGGCATCTTATGCCTAGCGCGGGAAGTATTTAAAGAGGGATATATCAAGCTTGGAAGGGGGTTCAATCCAGTTTTTACATCTCAAATCTTAGATTAGAAAGTTAGGGTAGAAAATCTAGAGAGAGAAAATGGATAGAGCAAGGCTTGGAAGAAAATCCAAGTGTTGATTGTGAATTACATTGCTCAAATTTGGTACAAGTTTCCTTTAATTCTCTTGTAATTGCTTTCAATTTCTACTTGGTGAATTCATTTCCTTCTTTAGTCAAATTACATTCTATCTTACCTTCTTGTTGTTGGATTGAATTTTGAATTGGTAATGCCGATGATCATGCCTAGTAGTGGGTAGATTTTAGGATAGGATTAGGATTGAGGATTTTTGAACTTATGATTTGATATTGTCAAATGAGGATTTGATTTACCTTTGCTCTAGCTAAGTTATGTGTATGATTGTATTGATCTTGTGGAATAGAGGGCCCCGATCTCTCCAAGAACCTAAGTTCACGCATTTGGCGAGATATCGCAAGTGCATGAGAGCTTGATGTTCACATCTCCTGCCCTTTGTCCGGAAGGATGAGGTTCGGAGGAGATTCATAGACAAGGTGTTCGATAAAATTCCCCAACCGAATGAGGATTGGGAGACCGAGTGTGGCGCCACTCGGTATAGTGCGTTTCGTCCCTTTAACTAGACCGAATGGCAGCAATCCTTACCTTAGCTCGAGAGTGCAAAATCTGATAAGTCCTAATCCCATCCTCTTTGTTCTTGATAGAGTTTACATTTTTAGCTTTACTTTTGTTATCCAAGCATTTCACGATTTTCTTCAATAAATGTTGTGTTGGTAATTAGCGTTATATTGTCTACATTCTCCAAGCTGCCATCCTTGTGAACACGACACTCGGAAATTTTTTTCCTCATTTTAACATCTTCACTCACTCACTACAAACAACTCACCTCACGGTTCCTCACATAACCTTTTAACACTTTCATGTACCATTCAAATGGGTACATCCACCTAAAATAAGCAGGACCGCACTATCTAATTTCTCTCACCAAATGTATAAGCAAATGAACCATGGTTTCAAAAATGAATGTGGAAAGTACATCTTTAGCTGACACAACATAACAATAATGCCATTTTCCAATTCATCTGATTTGTCTGGATTAATAACTTTTTCACAAATAGCATTGAAAAAGAATCAAAGCCTTTATAATAGTATATCTCAACTTTTTAGGCAATATACCTCTAACAACCACTGGCAATAGTTGTTGCATTAAGGCATGGCAATCATGAGATTTCAACCCCACCAATTTTAAATCTTGCATATTCACAAGTGTTCTGATATTTGATGAATACCATTGTGGTAACTTCATTCCACGTAAACACTCACAAAAACTTATTTTCTCCTTTCTTGATAAAGTATAAGCAGTTGGAGACAAATATGTCTTCTTATCCCCTTGGCGTGGAGCTAATGTCGCTCGTATGTTCATTTCAATCAAGTCTAATCTAGCATTGAGTCCATCTTTAGTCTTACCTTTTATGTCTAAAAGAGTTCCAACAAGACTATCACACACATTTTTCTCCACATGCATCACATCAATACTATGTCTCACATCTAATGTCTTCTAATAAGAAAGATCAAAGAATATAGATTTCTTTTTCCATGGGCTCTTTTCATTTGGAGGTATCTCAACATTAGCTTTTGACCTCTTACCTCTTTGAGATTTTAGCTTTTGAGTCTTACCAAAAGTAACATTTATACATTACACATGTTCATAAACTTCAATCCAGTCAGTGGTTGTGGAGCATCTGTATAATCTTGTTGCCCATTGAAAGCCTTTTTTAATCGTCTATAAGGGTGAAATCTATCAAGAAACCTCTGGTGACCCATATAGATTGTCTTTCTACTATGAATAAGTTGATAATAACATGCATTATCTTCACATATAGGGCATGCCTTATGTCCTTTGACACTATACCCAAACAGGTTTTTATAAGCTGGAAAGTCATTGATTGTGCAGAAAAGCATAGCATGCAACTTAAAATTCTCTTTCCAATATGCATCAAACACTAACACACATTCATCCCACAATTTTTTCAAGTCTTCAATCAAAGGTGTCAAAAAGAGATCTATATCATTACCTGGTTCTTTTGGTCAGAAATCATCGAGCACAATAATATATATTTGTTCATAGAGGCTCGAATCCACCCCCTCCCCCGTGCAACCGGGTGCCACTAGACCACAAGGTCTTTGAATCACTTAATAATTCATCCAACTCATTTGATAGATCAGTGAACTCTTCTCCAACATCGCGAAACATTTCATCCAACCGATCTTCAAACTCATCATCTTCATTTGCTTCGTTGTCAACATACATGTTAGATGTACTAGTTTTTCATACGCGCTTTGCGCGGAGACTTGTGCCCAATATTTATACCCAAGTAGTAAATTATTTTGAAATAGATATAATGCGTTTTTTTTAGTTGTCGAAGTTCCATTGATATTCGAATAAAAATTTTTGTTGTGTATGTATTTGAAATTAATACAAGAAATTCAAATTCATTGTGTTGAATATATTCCACTATAATTTTAAGGGTACTCAACGTTGTATTACAACATTTTTGTCTTTGAAAATGAATAAAATTTGTTTAAATAGTCTTTTTCTAATTAGAGATATTTCCATTATAAATTCATATTCATGTATGGATATACATAATACTTGATTTC
Organism: Ipomoea batatas; assembly: GCA_002525835.2. Classification (NCBI taxonomy): domain Eukaryota; kingdom Viridiplantae; phylum Streptophyta; class Magnoliopsida; order Solanales; family Convolvulaceae; genus Ipomoea; species Ipomoea batatas. The sequence goes on from CM008332.1 coordinate 15,158,429, forward strand.
AACTATCTCAATTCAACAACTTCCACATATTGATATCCAAAATCTTGTCTCAATTCAACTGCAAATGCATTATGTTGCTGCTCATTTATAATATTAATATTTTTAAATAATAGTGTGTGTGTGTGTGTATATTTATAATTGT
>CM008332.1:15173801-15188892 GCA_002525835.2 Ipomoea batatas
ATTAAATTGCCCAAAGAATTAATTAGATTGCCCAAGGAATTAATTAACGATCGAAAGGCTTGAAATGAATTCACGGGGTGTTACAGCATCACCAAGGCGGTTCTTCTTAAAGGGCCAACTTCTGGTGGATTATACAAGTTACCCGTCTCTCAGAGTCAATTCGCGTTCGTCAGTGCCCGGGCATCACCCGTGATATGGCACAATAGGTTGGGTCATCCTCACGCGTAGGTCTTGAGTCGTGTTCTTGCAAGCTGTCCTGTCACATCAAATAAAATCCATTCATTGTCGCTGTGTTCGTCGTGTCAACAAGGCAAATCGAGCCGTTTTCCATCAGATAGAGTTGTTAAATCTAGTGAAAATGTATTAGATTTGCTTTACACAGATATTTGGGGTCCTGCGCCCATTATTTCTGCTTCTGGATTTCGCTACTTTGTATTATTTGTAGACGATTTCTCTCGTTTTTGCTGGTTTTTTCCCTTACGGTTAAAATCGGATATCTATAAAATATTTGATTTGTTTCGTGTGTCGGTAGAACGCCGTTTTTCGCGTTCTATCAAATCCATACAATCGGACCTAGGGGGTGAATACCGCCGTTTACACAAGACCTTTGAGTCTCTTGGGATTACACATAGGCAATCTTGCGCCTATACCCACGAGCAAAATGGGCGTGTTGAGCGTCGGAATAGACATATTGTCGAAACCGGCCTCGCTCTACTCGCAGAAAGTTCTGCTCCGCAAAAATACTGGGACTACGCTTTTGAAACCGCCACTTACCTGATAAATTGCCTACCTTCATCAGTCCTTCAGTTTAAAAGTCCTTACTACTGTCTTTATAAGACTCCACCACCATATAACTTCTTTAGAGTCTTCGAGTGTCGGTGTTACCCATATTTAAGACCATATAATCAACACAAAATCCAGTATCGATCAACACCCTATGTCTTCCTAGGTTACCCAGTGTCATATAGGGTTATCGTTGCATGGACCTATTAACTGGAAAAATCCTAATCTGTCGCCACGTGCGCTTTGACGAGTCTGTTTTCCCTTTTTCAGACTCACAATTGCAGGGTTCCTTGCGACCTGCAAGCACGACTCCCTGGGGTTCAGGGCCTATCATCACCAATCTGCCCGTTGCTAGTGACTGTGATGCCGTTCCTATAGCCGTTGACCCAGTTCCATTGGCTATACAGCCCGCCCCAGCTGCTTCCACTACTTCTACTCGACGCTCTCAGCCCACAGAGCGCGGCCATAACATGCGCCTAAGGCATATGACCCGTGGGACTAATGAACAATTTTTTGCTTTAAACGCAACTGTTGATCCGACGTGTTATTCCCAGGCCGTGGGACACGCAGAGTGGCGCGATGCAATGGACCAAGAGTTCAATGCACTATTGCACAATTCCACCTGGCGCCTTGTTCCTGCAGAACCTCACATGAACATTATAGGGTGCAAATGGGTTTTTCGCACCAAACGCAAGGCCGATGGTTCAGTTGAGCGTTATAAAGCTCGCCTGGTAGCCAAGGGCTATAATCAGGTTGCAGGAGAGGACTTCTTTGATACTTTCAGCCCAGTTGTTAAACCGACTATAGTCCGGATGTTGTTATCTCTTGCTGTCTGTCGTGGATGGTCTCTCCGTCAGCTTGACGTTCACAACGCCTTTCTCAATGGGCATCTTGCAGAAACAGTTTACATGAAACAGCCTCCCGGTTACGAGGATTCGTTACGACCAGATCATGTCTGTCTTCTGCAGCGGTCTCTATATGGGCTCAAGCAGGCACCGAGGGCTTGGTTTAAGCGGTTGCATGATTACTTGCTTTCGGCGGGCTTTTCAGGTTCTAAGACAGATGTCTCCCTGTTCCACTATGCAGTTGGCTCTTCTCGGGTTTATTTACTTATATATGTTGACGACATTATAATGACGGGAAACGATTCTGCGCTCATAACATCGCTTCTCCGCAAGCTGTCAACAACCTTTAAAATTAGGGATCTGGGTAAACCTACTTTCTTTCTGGGCATTGAGACCATCGACGACTCCGGAGGGCTACTACTGAGCCAACGGCGCTACATGACTGACGTTTTGACTCGGGCTGGAATGTCTGACTGTAAGCCCCTCGCTACACCGGCAGCGGTCTCTCAATCCGCCGACTTGTCTACTCAATCTTATGACAATCCGACTCAGTATCGTCGTATTGTTGGGGCTCTACAATATCTCACGATTACCAGGCCAGATTTGTCTTTTGCGGTTAACCGTCTCTGTCAGTATATGCATGCTCCCACCGTCGAACACTGGAGTCTTCTGAAACGAGTCCTACGCTACGTTAAGGGCACCATTGATTATGGGCTACGACTTGCTTCGTCTACTACCACAGACATTCACGCTTATTCTGACTCGGACTGGGCGGGGTGTCCTGTGGACAGAAAATCCACCAGCGGCTATGCAGTCTACTTGGGTTCTAATCTGATTTCCTGGGTCTCACGCAAGCAGCGCACTGTCGCTAGGTCTTCCACAGAAGCTGAATACAAGGGTATGGCTGACGCTGCGGCTGAGGTCACTTGGGTTCTTTCCTTACTCCGGGAACTGGGGTTACATACTGATAACCCCGCAACTCTTTGGTGTGACAATCTTGGTGCGATGTATCTAGCAGCCAATCCGGTTTTCCATACTCGAACTAAACATGTGGAGATCGACTACCATTTTGTTCGAGATAAGGTTGCGTCTGGTGAATTCAAGGTCAATTTTGTGTCGACGAAGGACCAGTTAGCAGACATCTTCACCAAACCTCTACCGGCACCACGTTTTGCTGCTCTACGGGACAAGCTCAATGTCGTTGCTCACCGCCCTTGTGCTTGAGGAGGTGTGTGAGTTATATTAATTATGTTATTATTATTATTTGTTATTAGTCTTGTTGTATGGTCAATATGTATTGTGTGGCTTAGAATACTTTGCTGTAACCATCCTATTGTATAGGAGTCAATCAGGTAGTTTAGAGATATAGGACTCTCTTGTACTGAACGTTCTGATTGAATCACATTATTCAAAACTCATCTAACATACCTCACACTTTCTCGAACTTTGTAAAAAGAATCACTAATTACTTTCAATCCATCTTGTACAATAATATTCAAGATATGTGCAGAACATCTAACATGAAAAAATTCACCATTACACAACAAATCATTTTGTAAACAAAGTTGTTCCTTCAAGATGTTTGCATACTATCATTAGCTGACGCATTATCCAAAGTAATAGAAAATAATTTTTTCTCAATTCCCCAATCTTTCAAACAACCAAGAAGCTTCTTAGCTAACTCACGGCCAGTATGCGGTGGAGACATAGCACAAAATGATAATATATTGCTGTTTAACTTCCAATCGTTATCAATATAATGTGCAGTCAAACCAATATATCCCTCAACTGTGCATGTTGTCCAAAGATCTGAAGTCAAACAAATTCTACTAGGAACTTTTGACAACACATTCTTCAATTTATCTTTTTCCCTCTCATAAAACATATAAACATCTGCTGCAGCTGTATTTCTACTTAAGAACTTGTAATCACCATTCAAATACTTATGCAACTCTCTAACCCAAGTATACTCAACCCAAGAATATGGAAGATCATGATAAATTATGGCCATACTAGTAAGCTCACGAACCCTATTGTGATCAATCTTTTTAGCACGCAACTTTCCTTCATAGTCAATAAGCATATTACCCACATCTTCATATTTAGGCTTTTGCTTACAAGTGCTTAAATGACGGCTTAGAGTTGAGGTTCCATACTGGTGTGACCCAATAGTGTATTCTTTATTACAATATTTGCATCTAGCCGTTTCTTTATCACTACTTGCAGTTTTTGGAATTCTTAGAAAATGATTCCAAACCTCTGAAGTGAGGCGCCTTTTTTTAACTTGGCGTTCAAGTTGTGAAGGTTGCGTTATTTCATCGTCATTGTCATTTGTTAAATCAACGGGAGAACTTTGTCCTTGAGAAGGATCCATTACGTACCAACTACCAAGTATCAACGTAACCCACCTAAAATTAATATGACAATTAACATATTCAATTCATCATTATAACATATTAACATATTACCATTACTATTCACACATACAGTACAGTGATTCACTGGACACATTAACTTAAGTAGTAAGTACACAAACTTAATGAAGCTTAGTAATTAAACAAACTTAAACAATTAAACATGCTAAATTGCTAAATATGATAATATCTTAATAATTAGTAATTTAGAATCTTACTGTGAAAAAAAAAAAAAGACATTAATCAATAATCACTAAACAATTAAACAAACTTAAACGAAGCTCAGTACACAAAGTCACAAACTGACAAACTTAAACAATAACCAAATAAACATTAAACAAAGTAATCAAGCTAAATCATAATGAAAACATCTCATCACAGTTTGGACGCAGAACAGAGGAAGATGGACGCAGAGGCCTTGAGAACAGAGTAATGAAGCTCAATAAAAAAAGACATTAATCAATAATCACTAAATAATTAAACAACCTTACCTGCGGACGTGCGGAGGCCAGAGAGGAAGATGGACGCAAAACAGAGGCGAGCGCTGGCGGCACCGGTTGGAGTCGCGGGCTGACTGCAGCGGCTAGAGACGCGACGACAACGGCTGGCGTGCTGGCGGGCGGGCGGCGGCAGCGACTGGACTGCACGGACGGCAGTCCTCGTCTTCTCTCTGGTCTGGTCGACAAACGGCGGAAGTGCGGAAGAAATTTTCGAATTACGATTTTAGGGATTTAGGAATTACGATTTTAGGGATTTAACTCATTTAAATTTTAAGGGAACAGGCCGAACAGTAAAAACATAATAACATATATTTATATTTTTTTTTAAATAATGCCTGGCCCGCGGGCCTATATTTTTAAAACCCTAACCCGCCCCACTGCGGGGCGGGTGCGGGCCAACCCGCGGGCCTCGACCCATTTTGACAGCCCTAGACTGGAAGCATGGATTGGAGAACGAGTCGAGGGGCGAGGCTGGAAAGTCGCGGAGAAATCTTAAGATAGGTCGGACCTGACCCCATCGAGCTAGGGTTTAGGGGCTGACCTATCTCCGCGTTTGCAAGCGTCAAAGATTCTCAAAAGACCCTTAGGGGTCGAAGGAGTGATTTCGAAGATGAATCAACCTGTTTAGTAAATGCGTACAGAGAAAGGGAAAGCAAAACACGAGCAAAAAGATGATGATGTACCATTCATCTAAAGCCCAAGGGCTGGATAATTACATTCAAAACAAAAAAGGGCCAATGATGCACCCCTCTAGCAAAAGATACCAAACGACGAGGCTATTATAGGTTAAGCCTCAAACCTACTTGGGCGAAGAAACGACATCAGAAGAGACAACCGAAATCGCCGGTGCAGGAGTAGAAGCATAGTCGTAGAATTCCTCCCAAAAGGCAGCGATGCATGGCGGAGCACCATCGAGGGTACCCCAGTCCAACATGGCATCGATCTCATCCAGGAACTCCACGTAGTCAGGGTCCGGAATTAGCGCCTCTGAGGAAACAAGGCCGTGAAACAGCGGTTCCATCTCGACGGATGGCGATTCGAGGGGTACAACGACCCAATCGTCTTCTTCCTGCTCAGGCGAGATATCGATTGGCAGAAGGGGATCATCGCTGGGCTGAAGGTCACCGGACGTTAGACGCTCCTTCCGATCGGCCATCCAGGCTCTGGCCGCATGCTCCACCAGTCGCGGAGAAGATCGCCGGGGGATAGAGCGGAAACTTTACGTTTGGGAGCCATGTTCTGAAGTAGGAAAGTTGTTGAACGTGGGAGGATGAGCAAAAATGGGAAAACAACGATATTTATAGGAGAAGACTTACCTTGGAAAAAGCCAAAAGGCAGTTACACTCGAGTGAAGAGAGTTAAAGCGATGTGACAATGTTAGAAGCTTGCTGATCGACAAGAGATAGGATCAAAAGGCATTAAATGTAATGGATTTGACCGATGGGACCGTGAGAATATGGAGTTAAAAGCTTAAGCTCGGGCAGGCACGAGCGATGACCATTGCGCAAGAGACCTGGTCACAGCTACTTTTTCGAGTCGTGCTTCGCGTAACTGGAGAAAGTAGGTGACTAGGGAGAAGTAAAAAACTTTCCCTCAGTAGAAGCGAGCTTGAGACGATGAACGCGTACAGGGGATGGGTTGATGTTGGAGGACGAGCTAGCATTACTTTTCTGAGTTATACTTCATGTAACTCAAGAAAGTAAGGGACTGGGGAGTAAAAAACTTTCCTAGATATAGAGAGGCATTGCATTTCCCCGAGCCGTGCTTTGCGTAGCTCGGGAAAATGAGGGACTAGATTATGGAGGATAGGCTACGGCTCGGTACTAGAAGCTTAGAGTAGGAAAAAAAAAGGATGACCAATGCGGAGGAAGAGAAGGCTCGAAGGTAGATATGATGACACGGTAAAGGTCGGTCGATGATCGGTCGGTCGGCCGATCGAAGGATCGTTGAGAAGGTAACAAGGCAGCTGAAGATCTTAGATTGAGAGTGATTGAACATAACTATTGAAACAGCTAATTACCATGGAGGAAGGTCGGGCCAAAGAAGTAAGAAAGAGATAAATCAGACTAGACCGACCTAGAAAGGGCTGAGGCAGGAAAGGCGGTGCAGGAGTGGCGGTCACGAAATGTTTCCTAAAGAGACTCGACAGCGGAAGGCGGGAAATATAGAAGGACGGTCGGATAGACTAGGAAAGTGCCTAAAATGTTGACATTGTGAGTTTTTCGTGGGGTTGAGGTGTCAAAAGATATGTGTGTGTTAAAACGGAAAGTCAATGACTCCCCGAGTGTCGGTCTCGAAGGAAGGACGTGGAGGTGTGTCAAGTGTTCGGGTGTTTACGTGATTGAGTCATGCAATGGATTCGAGTGTGGTGAATGGTGATTTGAAAGCGAAAGGAGTTCATAAGATTTGGTTTGTGTGAGAAAATGGTGTAAAGTAAAAGAGATTGAAAATTATGTAAAGAAATAGGGATTGGATAGTGCTCATCTATGTTGCATCTTGGTGTGTCTAAGGTAATGGATAAACAAGACAAAGATGTTGGCTATTCAAGAGTGTGTGTTCTTAGTCCTTTTCCACCTTTGTGTACTAAGGCTTCTTGGACTTAGGAATGCTTTCAAGCATCCAAAGTTCTAAGAGGAATTTTATCAAACACTTTAGCTACACACTATTCTACTATTCTTAAGAAGTCCATAGGATCTATGATTGCTTCAAAGCTTCAATCCTAACTCTAATCAAAGATATGAAAGGGTCAAGAGTTCAATCTCTCATCTAGATTGGCCAAATCCAAACAAGATATCATCAAAACAACAATCAATAGACAAGAATAGATAACCCAACAATTTAAGCATTTAGATCCAAAAATAGATATAAGATCATCACACTAGCAACATATCTTCACACAATCCAAATCCCTAGATTAAACTAGCCACTCATGATATGAAATTCAAGACAAAAGCTGATTCAATCCAAGAACAAAATAGTAATATATAATAGAAATGTAATAGAAATCACCTAGAGTGAAGTGATCCTTCAATCCAAGCTTGTTGTCTTCTACAATGGAAATTATCTAGAGTACTCCTAAAATTATCTAAAGTCTTTCCCAAAATTGGGAAAGGAAAATGGAAAAGGTAGTTCTAAGAAAAAGGAAAAAAAGCTCTCTAAAAATGGAAAATCCTCCCTGAAAATCTATCAAGGAGGTTAAAATAGTCTCCGAAAAGCAACCCTAGGGAAATTCGCGCATTGCAGTCTCCACGCCGCTCCACACGCATGTGATCGTGCGTGGGAGGCTACTGGATTGTGGCCACGCGCACTCACACGCGTGTGGAGGTCTTCTCGGGTCATTCGGGGCTCCGATCTTGCCTGGTTCGTTCCTTAAGCTCGGTTTTCGTTCCCATTGGCTCCTGGGACTCCTGTATCACCTAATTTAGGCTAAAAGTAGCTTTGCGTGTTGGTTAGTGAATTTAAGGCATATTTGATTGAAATTTTCTTGGAGTATTCAGATACTCAACCAATTGATTTACAGAGTCTTCTAACTGTTTGATCTAATTACTAGACCAAATTAGAAGACTATGTGAACAAATATCTGAACTAGTGAACGAAGCAAGATCAGAAAGATAAGTATGAGCAGTTAGAAACAACAAAAAATAATAATGCAGTAAAGACACTTAGACTTGGTCACCCAGTTCGGAATCGCCATTCCTACATCTGGGGGGCATCACTCTGAACGCCCAACTCTTCATTGATCAAACTGAAACGTCAACAGTTTACAGTAATGAAACACACGGCAACACTAGAAATCATCAATCACCAATCTAGCGTTCAGCCTTGAAGAGTTGCGTATCACTTAGATCTCCCGATCTTCTTGAGCTGAGGCTCCCCCTCAACCTTAGCCAAATTGACATTCAGAGTGGTTGCATGCCCGGTTCATCATAATGAAACCTATCTTGAATCAAAGGTAGGCTTTGTCAAGATATCGATTTAACTTCATTAAGAGAGGCTCGTCTCCATTTGACTCTTGAATACTTCAATCAGATCATCGCACTTCTCTTCTGAGAATTCTGTCCCTTATATATGATGATGAAGACAGTTATATTTCATAACTGAATTTGTTGCACTTCTTGTCATATTCTGCTCAGCCAGTCGTCTGCTAATTCTTCTGAACCTTCTGCTGAACTACAAAAGATAAAGTACAAAGACAACCAAGCGTTATTCCGAACTATCTGTTGATCTAAAAGAATTGACCTAGAAACTTGTTACAAAAAAGAGAGGAGAAAAGAATTTTTCTTCCATTGTAATTTTATTAACATTGATCACAATTCATCATGTAAGGATGCTAAAAACGTGACAAAACACCCTAATATGTACTCTAATTATGGGTATCTTGGAGGCTTATCAAATGTAATAAGGAAAGAGTTCCTAAAGTAGTTTAGAAGTTTCTATGGGAGAAATTCCTCTTAGCTTGTATAAATAGGGGTTCTAGGTCTCGAGAGAGACATAAGCAATTTTTCACACTTATAAGCCATTTATGTACTCAAAGGCAATTCGTAATACAAAGAGGGCTGAAAAGTTACTCTAGTTTTTCGAGTGTGTTAAGTCGATTTTCCGGTGGTGTTGGCCTGCCGCTCGATCATTCCGTGAGAGATAAAACCAACAACAACGATTTTTAACCATTGACTATGTGCATTTTTCTTGTAGTGTTAATAAAACTCATTGTACTTAATTTTGTAACATCCACTCTTATATGAAATTAATAACAATTACAAAATTAAATATGTGGTTAAAAATTAAAACTGCAGTTAGAAAATTAAATCTCGATTAAATTAGTGTTAAATTATGTAATTCCTTAACTGGTGAGATTTAATGTGCTCAATTAATTTTAGTAGACATTGCCAATCTATAGAGATGCGCTAACAGTAGAGTTCTCTATTTAGGGTAAAGGTGAAACTTGAAAAGGTTGCACACCAGTAAAAACTACTATTCCAAATCAGAAGACAAGTCTCGAATTGTAATCTTGATCAGTTTCGGTAGACATATCTGCTCAGTAGACAAACTAATCCGCAAATGACTTTATTGGTAGACATAGTCAACGCAGTAAAGTCTTGGTCAAATGATAGAGCCTTAGTCAAACAACAAACTTTATAGTCAAGAGTACAAATTTAGAATTAATTCCTCATTCACCTATTATCCATCTTAAGTATGTATATAATGTATCATAGTAATCGTTTCAACTAGGAGAATTTGAATCTACTTTGATTCAACCCAAATCAAAATTGGACTACACTCAAAACATTGCCTCAAAATAGCCACTATAAATATCTTATTTAAACTAACTTTTCTAACAAATACAAGAAATGATAATGGTATCCATGATTTTTCCAATTTTAGATGAAAGATATGAGCTCTCCATTCTCACATTTTTATTTAATCACTTGGCAAAAATCCAAACTTAGGTTTGGAAGAGTTTGTAAAGCTGGATTGAGTGCGATGAGAGCAATATAAGATAACTTCTTAACTATATTAAGACATTGATTGTGTTTATAAAAATAATAATAATAATAATAATAATAATAATAAACCATTGATTTAATTTTGTCCATTCGAATAATCATATTTCATATATGTATTTAATTTATTTCTTTCGTTAGTTAAAGCAAATCAATGCCACCTTTCTAAAACCTTGCTTAATTAAGTTCTTAATTAGGTAATTAGGGAGTATCAGAGCTGTTGACGTTACTTTATGCAACGTTATTGTCCATTGACGTGACTTCTTTTGGGGTCTGAAAATTAAATCAAACCTTATGATGTAAAGCTCTTTCTTGTTCATTAATACAGATAGAGTCAAGTATACCTCAAAAATCATAAAATTTCAAAAGTAGAATATGAAAATTAAAATATTATATCTAAAATTAATAGGTTAACTTTTAAATTTGAAACACAACATGAAAACGGTATATTGTTGATGGATAATACACTAGCCCTGGGCTACATGAACCGGCCCAAGAGAGCAAGTATACTTTCTAGAGACTTCGTATCTACAGAGTCTCAAGAAAGTGGGGACTGGATGATGGATAATACACTAGGCTTGGACTACATAGACCGGCCCAAGAAAGCAATTGGATCAAGAAAGCCCAAGAAGGACCCTCAACACAAAGCTACAGAAGAGTTCGATAAGGATTAGACTTAGCACTTGTAATATTAACAAGATTAGGGCTTATTAGTTATAATATAACAGGGACTCCCAATATGGGACGATCCAGGATTCTTATTCCTTGTAGGGCTCTAGGCCCAAAATATGTATAAATAGACCCTCCACACATGGAGAAGGGGGGCAAGCAATCCTGAGCAATACAATACCTATATTCTCTCCATATATTTTTCCTACATATTTCCTATATTCTCGCTATTCTAACAGGTAGTGTTGGTCTGCCTTTAACTACCCAAAAGTCATAAAACCAACAATTGTATTCAATAATGTTTGAAGGACAAAAAATTTATCATAAGTTTCGCTAAATAATGCTAATGTAGTGTGCTATCATTAACCAATTTAGGAAGAATTCCTTTCATTCAGAGTGTGTACTGTGGGGTCTTAGGGGAAGGTCTATGGCTCTATCACAAGAAGGGGCTAGAGAATATCATCGTGGATCGGAGCTGGACTCCATTTCACGGCCTTGAGTGTTACTCCTTAATTGGGTTTGGCTGCTAAGTTCTTCTATCTCAAAAACATGCATGTATTTAGAGAAGGAAACAAATATGCTAATTTCTTAGCCAACATGGGAGGAGATTGGGGAACTACTTTCTTAGAAGATCTCCTGATTGACTTGGTAACACTTCTGCTTGCAGACGCGGATAGGTTTAAAAAAAAAAAATCTATTCATAAAATTGAAAGTGAAATAAACTCTAAAAAGATATATTGGACTCCACAAATTCAATTAATCTATAAATAAAAACAAAACAAAATGTTTGCTCATTTGGAAAGATGCCATGTGACTGGGAGCGAGTTTTATTTCTAATGTATACAACATTACATTCTGATCTGTAAGAATAAGAAGCCAACAAGTGGGTCCAAGTAGAAATAAAAGAGAATAATAATGATTTTCAATTATTGAAGAACAACATGGGAAGGCATTAACTAAAACTGGCCAAACTATCAAAGGGCAAATTATACCGAGCACCACGATGCACATAGCAATGTGCACCACGTACGTAAACGACGTCATTTTGAGCATTGTAAACTAACTGTTCGTTTTTTTGGAAATTACGTTTCTCAGTTCAGCCGGTGTCTGTATTTATGATAATATTCTGTGTATTCCAGGCAATCATTTTGTGTATTCTAGGCAACCGTTCTGTGTATTCTAGGTAACCGTTTTGTGTATTCATGTTAGTAACATATGTTGTGATGTGTTTGCGCATTCGAATGTTTAGGAGGATGAATTCTGTGTATTTTGTGTCAATATTATGTGTATTCATGTTATTAACACATGTTGTGATGTGTTTGTGCATTCGAATGTTAAGAGGATAAATTCTGTGTATTTTGTGTCAATATTCTGTGTATTCTAGGCAAACATTCTGTTTATTCTAGGTAAACGTTCTGTGTATTCTAGATAATAATTATGTGTATTATAGATAATGAATTCCCTAGAGTCATCCGCGTCCACTAACATTGAAACGACGTCGTTTTACTTTCGTGGTGCACATTGCTATGTACACCGTGGTGCAGGGTATAACAATTGCTATCAAAGTGTTCACACACTTAAATTCACTTACGTACAGGTTCCATATTTGCAATCTATTTGATACCACTTACATAATCACATTGGTATTTAATTTTTTTTTTAAAATTAATTTTTGATTTACTTGTCGAGTTATTGACAAGTGTGGTATTTTTGTATTGAATTTTTGACTAATAATTTGACTACAATACACCCTTTACAGCCAAAGATTATATTAAAAAATCAAAAATCGAATTGACAAATCAACTAATTGTGCACAATTTAAAGGTGAAACTAAAATATAAGTTTCCCTAAACTTTATCATTTTGATAAGAACTGGTTGATAGATTGATAGCTACACTTATTGATACAAGTATCATTATATTGCGTGAACAAATTGGGAAAGTTGTGGTTAAATGCCAACAAGCCTTCATCTTGTTGGGATTTTATTGACATGACCAAAAACTTCTGGGATTGAAAGTTCAGTATAACCTTTTGATGTAAAGCTTTTTGTTGGCAATTACTATTATTTATTAATGGAATGGTAGGGCTAACTAGAAAGTTAACAAATTTCTGAAGATGAAAATCCAGTTTTTTTTTTTAAACGAAAATCCAGTTCAGTAAAAATACTTATTTCTGTGTCAACTTATATGTATGTCTCACCTTATTAGAAATTTAATGTTTCATCAATTTGTTAATTTAGATTTTAAAAAAAAAATAAAAGAATTGTTTTTCTTTGTAGCTAGGTTGTTGGTTCCATTTGTTTAGAAATGTTGTAATATATTGTAGTGAATATATACTCTTCGGTTGTAATAGTAATATTCAATACAATGCATATATTCATATATGTATATAGCAATTAAAAGAATCCATAGAAGTAAGGTTGTGTTTGAAAACTTAGAAAATAATTTCTGTGTTTGGTAAAGAATGGAAAGTGTAAGTCGATCAAAGGAAAATGATTGTTTGATCAAAGGAAAATACTCTCATTTTCTTAGACAATGACTTTCCATCTTTTTTGGGAGAAGTCGTCATTTTTCAATTTCTACCACCACCGTCGTCGTCGTCGTCGTCGCCGCTACCACCACCACCGTCACTACCACTACATACTAGTATACCACCATCACCACTACCATACTACCACCACCACCACCACCGCAACCACTGCCAACACACCACCACCGCACTACACCATCACCACCACCACACCACGGTCGTGCAGTGGTGACAGTAGTGGTAGTGGTGGTGTTATTTGCTATATTATAATAATAATAATAATAATAATAATAATAATAATATACCACCACGACTAACACTACCACCACCATCACCACACTACCATCATTTATATTATTACTAGTATTTTCTATGCGTGATGCACAAAAATAGATGCCCAATTAAGGTTAGTAATCTATATTAAAATACTATATTTATTTAGATTTAAGATATTTATATTATTGTATAATAATAATAATAATAATAATAATAATAATAATAATAATAATAATAATAATGTAAACCATTTTTTAAAATTTGATATTTATATTTTAGAAAATAACTTATATAGTACTCCAATATATAATTTCTATTTTTTTTTTTTGAAAACCAACAAACCGCATATATTAACTTAGCAAAGAGTTCAAAAACAAGGGAGGAGAGAACCTCCAAACAGAACGGGTGGCAGCAGCCCCCTCTTCCTTAGCTAAAGAATGGGCTACCCGATTGGCATCCCTGCTAACAAAATTAATAAAACAACCTGAAATAGATGAAAGTAAATGAATACAAGACTGGACCACGTGACCGGCATACGTACGAGCTTCAACCTTGTGCTGAAGGTTCCAGACCAGGGTCTGACAATATGAGAAGACAATGATGTTTGAATAGTTATGCTCCTTTAACCAAGATAAAGTCTCACGAACTGCTAAAGCTTCCGCTAAATAGGGATCGTGAGGACATAGCAAAGGGCCATATATAATTTCTATATATTATTGCCATTGAAGAAGATAAGAAAATATGTAGTGGATGCATGTGCATGGTAACAATAATTGAAAAAGATAACAGAAGTTATAAAAATTAACAAGAAAAAACGGACATAAATAAAGGATATAACTTTCATTCACATTTATTAATTTTTAGATTATAAATGTTGTTAAATTCTAAACAAAACAATTAAAATGTTTAATTATACAATTTTACTAATTTTTTGAAAAATGAATCAAACACACTAAAATAGTTTTATGAAATGCAACCAAATACTGAAAATGAAAATGTTTTCTGAAAAATGATTCATTTATCAGAAAATATTTTGCAAACATTTTTTTCCCTCCACTAAGACTCAAACCCACTCCCCTCCATGTAAGAGTGTAAATCATGTGGCACTAGACCACAAGGTCTTTGGCAAGTCTTTCTAACATTATTTCACTTAAAACGTATACGTAAAACGTGTAATATTTTTTAGTTAAAAATATAAAAAATTAAATTCATAGAATCATTACACATCTCACATGAGGCAGTCTCACACAAAACATACTCTTTAAAAATATGCTATGTGATTTGAAATGAGTCTCAATTTATTTATTTATTGTTATGTTTCTGTATACAATATTATTAAATCATTTTTTATTTTTTATCAATCATAATCCATGATATATAAATGAAGTATCCTTAGAAGTAAATTAAAGTATATAAATTTAACATCATTTTTATATCCATGAGTATGTAGATGACATTGTGTGTTCCAACTTAATTAGAGAGCTTAGATTTGAGGCCTAGAAATGCACCTATTAGTCTTTGTGAGGTTATATTATACATCTCAACTTTTTACCCTTTATTTCCTATTTGATGTG
>CM008332.1:15219593-15237456 GCA_002525835.2 Ipomoea batatas
GTGGTGCATATTGCTATGTGCACCGTGGTGCAGGGTATAACGATTGGTCTGCACGTGAATCTTAACTCCACCAAAAGTCAAGCTCAGGGTAACCATTTCACCCATGATTCTAGTGGTATAACTGACTCACTGCCGTAGAAATTTTATTTCAATCACATTAAAATTGTAGAGTCCCAATCCAACTCCAATTACAACCCTTCATCAGGCACTATAAATAGATGCATGAACTCATCAGCTTCCCCAATAACGAAACAGAGAAGAGCAAACACAAGGATTAGCTTCCCTTGAGCAAGGTAAATTTATACTCTTACCTTTACTTCATTTTCCATATATGCATTTTCATTTACAGGAACAAGAAGATCCAACAAGAACAGGCTGTAGTGCATGAATCCTTTCGCAATGCACGAGAATGGACAACCGGTCACCGCCCCAACTCTACTTTTGACGCTGTTGAATTTGCTTCAAACTCCCCAGAGCTCGCTTCTCGCCTTCAAATGCTTCAAAGAAGAGTAACGGAAAATCTGCCAAGTAGAACAACCACCGGAGCGCAGTAGCAATGATACAGCCGGAGTGTGGGTTTCTACTTGGAATGCACAGATCCCGGTGCTGATGGAGTTCTTCGCAAACGTCCGCTTTCGTTGTTGTTGGATCACATCGCGGAGATTCTACTTTTCTACTGTGGATGTCGCTGGAGTTTAGTTCCCACCGTTGACTGCACCGCCAGGCTTGGTCCTCCTCTATAGACGCAGCTTGAAACGGTCGACCATCGACACTACGGAATTTCCGCCGGAGTCCCTTTAACTTTCGTCGCTGATGCTCCTACGAGTCTAGAACTTCTTGCCAATCTCGTGGAGCAACCACCATAGAGCGGAACCATTGCATTACCGCCGAGGGTGGGTTTCCACTTGGGGTGCTTGAAACCTAGTGCTCTTCACTGGAGTACCCACCGGAGTCTTCCTTCTTCACCGTCGATGTTACGTTACGCACTGGAGGCCAAGGCTATGCATGCTATTTTTTTTTTCATGGTGATGCCGCTGGACAATGGATCGGAGTTTACTATTCAACCGTCGACGCTGATGAGTTCTTCCCACTCCCATCATTCAGGTCTTCGGAACTCTTCGACATTTGCCGCCGAAACTGCTGGCGTCCGCTGTTAAAGCTTTTGTTTTCTCTGTCGTAGTCTTGCTAGAAGATGCAGTCTTTCACTTTAATGTACTGAGAGAAAAAATGGTGGACTGTTTTTCTTGGAGGAATTAACGCCAACGGTGCAAAGATGGAGTCTAGAGTTTGTTGGAGTTTTACTTTTGCTTGCCTTCGTTTCTATGCCGTCCATGCTGCTGTGATCGAGGAAAAGCTTCATTTTTCAGACTTCTTGGTTACTGGAGAAAAACATTTATTCATTTACAGGGCTCAAGATATTCACGTGATAACACAGTGATGCTATTGTCATTCTTCTTCACAAAGATGCTGTTGTGGCGTTTAGGGAGAATGAAACAAAATTTAAGCAGGGCCCACGTATATCACCTTCCCTCTACAGCACCACCTCACCACTCTCACTTTTCATATA
Source organism: Ipomoea batatas (assembly GCA_002525835.2). NCBI lineage: Eukaryota > Viridiplantae > Streptophyta > Magnoliopsida > Solanales > Convolvulaceae > Ipomoea > Ipomoea batatas. Next base: position 15,221,161 of record CM008332.1, read on the forward strand.
CATAACATACACTTAAATATTTAATATATATGTTTCAGCTTTCCTTTTCGTTTTCTTTTTGTTTTTTTCTTCTTTGGTTTTTTTTTTTGGTTTTGTTTTTTTTTCTTTTAGTTTCTACGTTTTTTTTTGGTTTGCTGTTTTTTTTTTAAATTTGCTTTTGCATTCATAAATTTCATTTTTCATTCTACTTCGTTTTCTTGTTTTTTTTTTCCTTTTTTTTTTGTTGTTGTTGTTAAATCCCTCACTTTACATCTTCCCAAAATCATATTACTAATAATAATAATAGTAATAATAAATTTAATTATCATCATTATTAGTATTTTGATTTTGCGGCGACCATCTCAACTTTGACACGGCTCGACATGGTGCACTTTCAAGATCAAGAAAAAGTGACCTCAAAATTAAGTCACATTGGTAGTTAATCAATCTCTAGCACTACATTCACCGCCAAAGCTCGTAGTGTCATATCCTTTATTTCTTGAACTATCAAAACAAATTAATCTTCCAATTTAATACAAGAACATTTTCTTTCATTACCACTGAACATGAAAAACGAACCATAGCAGCTGGAAATTAATCATATCCTTGAAGGATTCAATTAACATGAGAAACTATGGGCAGATTCGTGACTTCACTTCACCTTAATGTTTAACCCATTAAAACTTAAATTCAAACTTTGACGTCTTCAAGAAAGTTTTAACCCTGTAATAAATTAGCCTTCCAAAGACACTCAAATCACTTAAATCAAACTGCGTAGATCAAGATACGATTGAAACGCTAAGCACTGGTCAATTGTTGCGGGAATACATGCCTTGATAATTTCCTTCAACTTCAAATCTTGTAATAATTTCTACACTTCTTCCACCTTGTTTCCATGCCACTAATTAATGCATCCTTGACTTGAATATGCAATGTGAACGAAACTTCCATTTTTTTTTCTTTTATGACTGAACTTAGACAATAAAATTTCAAAGCTGCCTACGTACTCCCATGAAGGAGATCAAGTCAAACGTAGTTCAAATAACTTTTTGAATAGTTAATGCCGTACACAGTTTAAACTCTTGTGGGCCAGGAGCTCATCATACGCAGTTTAGACTCGTGCGGGTCAGGAGTGTCTATGACTTGGGCCCACCCATAGACAAGTGAGATGTTTAACAGTTTAACCACATGAAACATTTTTGGTGGATAAGTCATTCATCAAATAGTCCCATTAGCTTCGGGATGATAGATCTTTAAGAATTTCTCATTAATAGGGCCAACTCGCGCACCATTTTCATCAATCAACTTGTACGCGCCTCCCGCAACCAGGGTCTCGTCATGTGTAGTAACGTGGGATGAAAGCGCCACCTCATTTTGGGTTGGTACCACCCCATAACTTGAATCAAAGTTTTCTTCATTTCCTCCTTGTAAGCGAGTGTGTATAATGGTCTTTGGCTCGACCTTCAAGACTTCGTCGCATGAAGCATGGATATCAATCTCCCGTCTCATACGAGAGGGAACTGCGCTTCTAAGCCTTTTCGAAGACACTATTTCAATAGAAGTGTTGATGTGTTCTTTTAAAACTCGAGCAGCTCTGAGTCTGTCATGTATCGACTTCCTTTTAGCAGGTTTGGGATTTGACCCAAGCCTATGAAAAACTGACCGTCGTGGTTGTACTTCTCCGATCCTATCAAAGACTGATCGTCTCTTGTCACCTTCCTCCTCGTCAGTAAAGGAGATGCAATTACTTGTGGCTCTGTTTATGAAGATTCACACTGGTCTAGGGGAGACATAGCCCAGTCCTTTACGTGAATGCGGCTCTTGTTGGTTTGAATTTCCTTTACCGCCGGCTTCTGGGATAAGCTTCCCCAACTTCTGCGGCTCCTTTGGATTGTAGCCGACTTTTGCAAGAAGTTTATATGCATTAGGGTCAAAACCATCAGTGCGCTTGACGGGCAACATTTGATCTTCGTTATCCCAGTTTTCTTCTCCAAGCGGTTTGACTGAAAGAGCTTTGAGTGGTTCAATTATTGCAAGTGGGAGGACAAGTTCCTTGTTGCAATTAACTCGTTCTACGGCTTGTTTTCCCTTCTGCTTCGGATTAGGGGGTGTATTATCATTGCCTTCGTCAACATGATCTTCCACATCTTGTTTCTTCAAGTAAAAGTTTGCATCTGCAAAGTATGATTCTGCTTCAGTGAATGTACTTTCATCGGCAATAACTTTTTCTATTACGCCATTTTTCTCAAACATGAGGCATTGGTGCCATGATGAAGGGACCACTCCGTTCTCATGTATCCAAGGTCGGCCTAGTAACAAATTGTAAGACGTCCTTGCATCTATCACATGGCACAAGGTACTTGAGTTCAACGATCCGACCCTGAGATCAAGTCTAATAACACTTATGGCCCTTTGCCCACCTTGATTAAACCCTTGGATCACTAAGCGGCTCTGAGAGAGCTCATCGGTAGAGAATCCAAGTTCTTTCAAAGCTCGGAGTGACAGAATATTCAAAGCCGATCCTTGATCAATCAAAATTCTCTTAATTTTCTGCTCACATGCATAACCTTCCACGAATAGCGGGCGATTGTGAGGTGTTCCTCCGAGCAATATATCTTCATCTTTGAAGATTATATCTGTGGTGTAAGACATGGCTTGAATGTTTCTTTCAATCACGGGGTCCAAACATTCTCCCACTTCAACATCTTCCTCATTGGTATTCAAACAAGTTCTAGGGATATTCGTCCCATGCAGATGAAACCCGTTCGACATGTATTGACCTAGGTTAACTGAGGTTTGTGGCTTGTTGGAATGTCCTTTCACCTTCAAGTCATGGACAGGATCCCTTGCCAACTTTTTCTCAACCCATTGCTTCGCCATCCTTTTCAATGGTTTAATGCGACCAACAACTTTCCTTTGACTTTTATGGGTAACAACTACCCAACCTTTCTCTTGAGTATGATCGATCTGTGGCGATTTTAAATAATGTGAATTAACATGCTTTACTCTAAATGGAAGTGGGCGTTTATGTTGCTTGCCCCCATTCTTCTCCCCACCTTCCAAAAGTAATGGAGCAAATCTCCCACATGAAATTTGGTTCGTGCTTGCGCTAGCATCCGCAAGCTCTATCTTCCCATTTCGAGCAAGCGCCATTACTTTATCTTTGAAAACGAAGCACTTTTCAATTGGGTGGCCGGGGAGACGGTGATATTTACAATAGTGGGGTCATCCACCCTAGAAGCTTCCTCGGGGTGCTTCATCTCTGGCAAATCAATTAATTTGAGTCTCAACAACTCGTCAAACATAGGAGAAACGTCTGAATCAAAAAATGGATATTGTTTCTCCTGCCACTCTTCAACAATTCTAGTTCCCCTTGATGAACGAGGGAATGATCTAGGCCTAGGTTTCTCAGCCACTTTCGTGAAAAGTTGCATTGATATAGCATTCACATTCATCGTCTCCTTCTTCTCTTGCTTTTGAAAGGGTTTGCCCCCTTTGTTAACATCTTGGTTCACAAGCGCCTTGGACGAGCTAGGCATGCTCAGCATGCTGAGCCCACCGCTAGCTTCAATGCTTAACTCCATGTCATGAGCTCGACTAGATAACTCTTCAAATGTCTTGGGCTTGATCCCCTGCAGAATGTAAGAGAGCTCGAAGTGCATGCCTTGGATGCACATTTCAATTGCAGAGCTCTGTGATATCATCTCTTTACAGTTGAGGCACAACTCCCACCATCTCTCAATGTAAGCGCCTGCGCGTTCACCCTTCCATTGACGAGCGGTGGTGAGCTCCAAGAAGCTAACAGTCCTTCTTGTGCTATAGAAGCGAGTCAAGAATTCACGCTCCATGTCACTCCAGCTGTCGATGCAACCATGCTCCAAGTCAGTGTACCAATCAAAGGCGGTGCCCTTCAAAGAGCGGACAAATTGCTTGACGAGGAAATCTTTGTATGTTCCAGCATCGTTGCAAGTTTCCACAAAGTGGGCGATATGTTGCCTCGGATTGCCTTTTCCATCAAATTGTTGAAACTTGGGAGGTTGGTAGCCCAGCGGCATCTTCATTTCTTCTATCCTTTGGGTGTAGGGCTTAGAGTAAGTGTACGATGGTTGCTCTCCCTCGAGCATTCCCTTGATTGCTCCCATGATGTAATCGTTCAATTGCTCGACAGGTATCATGCCCCTAGAAATTTGAATACTCCTTTCAGTAGGATGTGGGCAAGATATTGTCTCCTCTATTCCTGCCATGGGCCCACTGTGATGATGTGGTGAATCGACGTCAATAACTTCTTCTTGGGTTTGAGGCCGCTTCTCGGAAGCTCGACTGGTTTCGTCATATCTCCGGCTTTCAACCTTTTCACTAAGATCATTGAGCTTTCTTTCTTGACTGTGAAGAAGCACGCTCATTCCCTCGAGAGTTTTGATGATGTTTGCTAACTGTTCCTCCACCGAAGCTGTATTTGTTGCCATAGTAGGCATGACTGTGTAGACGTGGGTCCATTCCGAAGCTGGTTTCCACATCAGCGATGGCTGAGATATGGGAGATGAACTTCCGCTGCTAAGGGAATCGCTTGATGGAGTAGGATGCTTGCTACCAGTAGTTGTACTTGAGGGAGTAGGACTCGCAGGGCCCTTGCTGCTGGCAGTTTCCGTTGTAGCAGACGAACCCTTGTCGTATGCAGCGTTCCGTAACCTGTTTGGAGCTGCCTCCAAGCCTTCGAACAATGTTGCGGGCGATGCATTGGGTCTCGTCCAACTCCACCCATAGGTCCCTCGCTCGACTTCGAGTTAGTGGACCTTGTGCCTCGCGCCTGTCGGAGCCGGCCACAGAAGATGATGCCTTAGAGGGCTTTATTTATAGTGGAGTGTGTAACCAACTTTCCTCAACAAACTCTTTAAATAATTAATTAATTAATTAATTAAGGGAATGAACATTGCCACAATAAGTCCAGGTTCAAAACTCTATCATCTAATTCAAATTCAAATTAATTATAATTATTAAATTCAAATATAATAAAATTATATTTAAATTATAATTATAATTATTATTGAATTCAAATATGAATTGAGTTTGAGCCAGTTAATTAATTAATTCAATAACCCAAAATACAAATTTAATTGGGCAAAATTAAATTAATTCAATGGCACAGTTAATTAAATTGGTCCAATAATTAATCTCGAACTGAGCCCAATAATAATTTCGTCAGCACATTTTAAGATTCAAATTTCCCGCGTCTACAATTATAATATTAAACGCGTGCATTTCTTTGATTATAAGATTAGTGCAAAAGTATTACTCAATTAATTGAATAATATATGACTTGTTTGTCTACAATTATCTTTAAAATATCGATATGTAATATGACTTATGTACTTATATTATTACTGAAATAAATATGAAAAATGAGAAATAGTTTAATTATAATTATTATAAAAATAAATTCAACAACCAATGTTTAGCTTAATCTATCTATACTATATATAAAAACAATAACCTCCTCCCAAATTTTCCCGCCCAATTATAGGGGCGTTTTAGTAATTATATATATTATTAATATTGATTATATATATTATTCCTAAATCGTATCTTAATAACTACGTACATATGATAGTAATTATATATATATTATTAATATTAATTATATATATCATTCCTAAATCCTATCTTAATAACTAAGTTCATACGATGCACGATATATATATATATATATATATATATATATATAGTATTATCCTATTATACCTATATGTAATTATGAAATTAGCAGTTATATACGTTTATATGGAAATAGGTATTATATAAATAAATATATATATCTTACAATACTACACATGTCTTTCCGTAATTTCATCCTAATCCCATTATATCCTCTTCATTTTAGTAATCATTATGCACTTATTTCCATAACATAATCTTAATTCGAGTATATATTCTCCCATCTTCTTCTATTGTTGCAAAAAAATTCTTCATCCCCCGAGTATATATTCTCCAATCCTCTTCCATTGTTGCAAAAAATTCTTCATCATTCCCCATAATTTTTTTCCCTTTTCTCGCCAAAAGGAAGAAAAGAACTAGCAAACAAGGATTATCAACTATGAGTGTTTCGAGTGTGCGCAGTGAATTTTGATTTATAGGGTAAGTATTCATGTTCACCAAAATACTTTTTCCCAAAAGTAATCATTTTCGTAAGTGTTTAGTATTCATGTTTACCAAAATACTTTTTCGCCAAAAGTAATCATTTTCGTAAGTGTTTATGTGCACCATCTTTCTAAAATCCCTCAAAAATAATTTCTATAGTATTTGTGAATAATTGTTATTTGACTCATGACTTTATCTAATATTTGTATGTGTTTAGAGCAATCTTCATCTTCTCCATCTACGGATGCTCATGTAATTCGGGAAAACAAATGAAGACTATTGCGGGAAGGATCTCTCCATAATATACAGATTGCAGTGTCTGCAAACGTATATGAAAATATTTTTTTAGTTAATGAATATAAGCAAATCTTTCAAAGTATCAATTTTTGCAATAATTAATATATTTTAATTATTATACTAATTAAGGAATTAAATAATTAATTATAATTAAGCTAATAATGAAATTAAGGAATTAAGTAATATAAGGAAATAATTCTAATTAAGTTAATAATCAAAAATAAGAAATTAAGTAATTGAAAGTAATTATAGAGTATTTAAATGGTAACTATAAAGAATGTGTGTAGATTCGTGTTACTTTTCCAGTTTCTAGAAGCGTCATCGGCGTCGTTGCCGGTGGTCTGCTCGGATGCAAGGGAGTCATAACCCCGAATGACCCTGTTTTTTTTAGATCCCAATAAAGCACTTCATGGGAATGGACCCAAACAAAGAAAAAGCGAATTGTGTTGAAGTAAAAATGGTGTAGGGAAAACCGTTTATGTTTTTTCTAAAAGAAAAGTTAATTAATTAATTAATTTTTAATAGTTTTCTTTGTTTCCTATTTTTGAAGAATAGAACTCAGTTACGGTTGAACTGCTGCATTAATCTAAATTGTTGATTTCTTTGCACAGGTTGGGAAGCTTGAAGAGGCAGTGAATCACGGTAGAAGTGAATTTCACAAATTTAATAGGTTTACAAAATTCGAAGACTTAGTTAAGGAGATAGGGAATGCTTTAAGTTGGGGACGTGTGCTCTACATAACTTCCACCAGTAGGTTCTTCCTGTTTCTTTTCCTTGGCGCCTTCAATCTCAGAGGATCTCTATGAAAATTTTCTTATTGCGGAATAATAATAATAATAATAATAATAATAATAATAATAATAATAAAACAAAACATCACCATCATCTTTATCAACACCCATAACCTTTTCTTTTTCTTTTCCTTTTCTTTTCTTTTTTCTTCTGACGTTCCATTCTTCTTTCTTCCTTTTCTTTTCTTTTTATTTCATATCTTCTCATAATAATAATAATAATAATAATAATAATAATAATAATAATAATAATAATAAGAGTTTATTACCGAAATGGTCTCTCGACTATTTCAAAATTACCAATTTGTTCCTCGACAATTTTTCGTGCCCAATTAAGTCCTTCGACTTTGAAAAATTTAACCAATTTGGTCCTCCGTTTATTTTGCCATTAAATATCCGTTTAATTGGGACCAAATTGGTAATTTTGCTATAGTCAAGGACCAAATTAGTAATTAATTTTTCACTGAAATGGTCCCTTGACTATAGCAAAATTACCAATTAGGTCCCGATTTAACGGATTCTTAACAGCAAAATAAACGGAGGACCAAATTGGTTAAATTTTTCAAAGTCGAGGGACTTAATTGGGCACGAAAAAATTGTCGAGGACCAAATTGGTAATTTCGCAATAGTCGAGGGACCATTTTGGTAATAAACTCTAATAATAATAATAAGAAAAAGAAGAAAACGTTACCTACTATTTCATCATCTTCTTCTTCGACCGGTGGGAACAGAGAGAGATAGTCGGAGGAAGAGAACTCGCCGAAGGAGGAAGAACTCGCCACCGTCGCAGTCTCCGTTCGCCTCTCATCTATGGAGGAGGAGAGAGTTCATACTATTTAAAAAAAAAAATACATATGCAACAATAACAACCAAAACCATTGTGGCATATATATATATATATAATTGATTGCTAATTTTATGAAAAAATATATGGTTAACTAATATAATCAATAATTTACCCAAAATAATTGTCCAATTTACCATTACTATTTATTAATAAATAAATAAATTAATTAATTAATTAATATTTTGACTAAAATGCCCCTAAGTTTGGGCGGGAAAATTTGGGAGGAGGATAATACTTTTATATATAGTATAGATAGTATAGATTATTATTATTATTATTCTTATTCTTATTATTGAGTTAATACCCAAAATTGTCCTCGACTATAGTGGTTTTTCTCAATTTTGTCCTAAATGACTTTGGTATCATAAAGTGATCCCAGACTTTAGTGTTATCACCCAAATTTGTCCTCCATTAGTGAAGTTGTCAATCCGGCATTAAGTTCAGGGGCAATTTGGACAATTCATGTTTAAGTCTTCTCTTAGTCAATTTGCCCCCTTGGTCTATGTCGTTTGTCTACGCACTTCCCCATTCTTCCCTTAGTCTTGAATCAAAATGCACAAATTAAGAACCCTAGAACCCATTTAGTCTTCTCTCAGTCAGAAAACCAAGAACCCTCGAGCTCGTGAAGTAAATCTTCATTTGCAGCCACTCAAATTTCTTCCCTAATCAATCAAAGGCGTGGACTGAGAAGTTGGAGCAGTTACCAATGGATTCTAGACGGCAGAAAAGGGGCGAAGGCACTCCAAAATACGGTAAGCATTGTTGTATGTTTATGAATAACAATTTGGCTGGTAATGGGTATCTATGTATGTTGGTTTGGTAGAACTTATATATGGAGTAAGGGTTAAAGAGGAGCACTATGTTTGTGTATTTCGAAGCTAGCATAAAGTAGTTTGTGTTTGTGTATTTGTAAGCAAGCAATGGTCCCCATGTGATTTGTGCCCTGTGTTTATATTCAATTGCAGTGCAGGGACCACATGTGTCCAGATTTGTGAACCATAAAGCATATGTATGCACTGTGTTTATATTCAATTGCAGTGTAGGGACCACATGTGTCCAGATTTATGAGAATGATTATTGATTAGTGTTAAGAAATGACCCCCATTTATTCTGTGTAAAGCATCTGTATGTTGCAATGTTGGGGACTACATGTCTCAATTTTTTTGACTGAGTAAAGCATATGTATGCAATATTGACTGCAATATTTGTCTGCAATGTTGTGTATTTTTTTTAAAGCAATGTACTGTGTCATAATTTGTGCAGTAGTGTGAATTGGTGGGTTGTTTTGTTTTATATTGAAACAGGGGAAGAAAATGAGTATTTCACACTGAGGTTGAAACATGGTGGAAAGATTAACCATGGACCAAAAACACAATATGTAGCTGGGGAGACAGACTGCTGGGACTATATGTCAGTTAATGAGTGGGGTATGATTACACTAAGGGAAAAAGTAGAAGAGTTAGGGTATGATCCTCTAGAAACAAAGTTGTTTAGCAAAAGTATAAGTGGTTTGCTTGAGTTACATTCAGATAGTGAGACATGGCCTTTAGTTAACTCTCTTTGTATTGGTAAGCCTAGAGAGTTGGAGATATGGGTACTAAAGTCAGAGTTCACAGAAGCATCTAACATAGGAAGTGATATTGAAAAACATAATGTGGACTCTAACACTGATGGAAGTGACGATGAGGATTATGAGGATAAAGTGTTAGAAGAATTTTATGACTCTGATTATGATTTGGTTGAAGGGAAGAAAGATGATAGAGAGTTTGATAAATATGTTGATGTAACAGTGGAATATGGGGGTGTACAAAAAAGTCCAGTAGCTGATCATGGAGTAGAGGGTGCTAAAGTAAATAATGATGGAGTGGACGGTGGTACAGCAGCTGCTGATGGATTAGATTTTTCTGATGAAAATGAAGTCAATGATGGTGACAATGATGAACATAGGTGGCCTGTTTTCAAAGCAAAAACTGACATGGAAAATCCCATCTTTTGCATTGGGTTAACATTTGCTAGTAGAGAAGAGTTCAAAGAAGCTATACAGAATTATGGGATTAAGAATGGGAAAGATCTTAAATTTGAAAAGATTGACAAATTGAGAGTGACAGTGAGCTGCAAAAGAGAAGGCTGCCCTTGGAGAATCAACTGTAGAAAGTTAAAGAACACATTCACATGGAGAGTTTTAAGTTATAATGACAAGCATGAAAGTTGTGGGTGGGTATATGAGAATAGAATGATCACTGCAACCAAGGCTGCTAAGAGATGGAAAAATGAAATTAGGCACAATAGTGATTGGAACATTGTGGAGTTTCAAGGTAAGGTTAAAGCTGATGACAAATTCAATCTAACAACTAGATAGTGTTATAAAGCAATGGCACTAGCAAGGGGTGACATAAAAGGTGAACAAGAGGAACAATTTAAAAAGTTGTGGAGCTACTATCTAGAAATTCGAAAAACAAACCCTATGTCAAGTTGCATTGTAAAACTAAGTGACAATGAGGAACCTGGAGGTAAAAAAAGATTTTTGAGGTTGTACATGTGTTGGGAGGCATGTAGGGTGGGCCATAAATACTATAGACCTATTATAGGAGTTGATGGGGTGTCACTTAAAGGCAAAAAATGAGGGCCAATTACTGACAGCTATTGGGATAGATCCAAATGACAACATTTTTCCTTTGGCATATGCAGTTGTTGAAGGGGAAAACAAAGAATCTTGGATTTGATTTTTGAAACTTCTTAAGAAAGACTTGGATATTTCAGTAGTGAATGAGAGTAATTTGACTTTTATGTCAGACAAACAAAAAGGGTTAATCCCTGCATTTGAAGAAGTGTTCCCAAATGCAACTCACATATTCTGTGTGAGGCACTTATATGGTAATCTCAGGGTGGTAGGGTTCCATGGAAAAGCAATTAAAGATGCTCTCTGGACAACAGCTAGGGCAACAACTGTGAACACCTTCACCAGGGCATTTAGGAATATTCATCAATTGGATGTAGATGCATTTCAATGGTTATCTGACAAGCATCCAAGTGAATGGTCAAGGTATCATTTCACTACTTCAGCACAATGTGATGTATTGGTCAACAACATATGTGAGTGCTTTAATGTAATGATTATGGATGCAAGGAAGCTGCCACTTATACCATGCCTTGAAGCTTTGAGAAATCACTTAATGTCTAGGTTGTTCAACTGTAGAAAGAAAGCTGCTATTGAATGGAAGTCTACAATATGCCCTAGAATTTTGGAGAAAATTGCAGCGAATGAAAAGGCAGCTGCAGGTTATTTATGCAATCAATGTGATGAGGATTTGTTTGAAGTTAGAGGGATGTGGGAGGATGGTCAACAAGTAGATTTGAGAAAAATAACATGTAGTTGCAGAAGATGGGAATTAACAGGAATTCCTTGCAAGCATGCAATTATGGCTATTTGGTTGAAGAAATTACAAGTCATCAACTTTGTTAACCCAATGTATTCTACAAAATGTTACATGAAGGTTTATGCAGGTTCTATTAATCTTATGGCTGGGCTAGATGAGTGGCCATTAACAGATAGAGAACCACCACTCCCCCCATTGTACACAACATGTAAGGCAGGTAGACCAAGAAGATTAAGGAAAAAAAGTGCAAGAGAACCTAGCAAGGAACCAAGAAATATGACAACAGTGCAAATGAATCAAATTAAATTGCATTGTAGCAAATGTAAGCAGTCAGGCCATAATGCAAGGAGGTGTCCAACAGATCCAACCATCAAGGAAAGATTGGTAAGTTCTCAAAAAATTCCTAACTGTATTCAATTGTTTATTGTTTATTAGTGTTGGTAACCAAAATTTATTTTTCAATGTAGCTCAATCCAAAGAAGCGGATTAGAACAAAGAGAACTCCTCAACCAATTAATGAACCTGTGAATGAACCAGCTAATGAAGCTGTTAGAGCAGAGGTGAATGAACCTGTGAGTGAACCAGTTAATGAAGCTGTTAGAGAAAAGGTGAATGAACCTGTGAATGAACTAGTAGCTGATGTGATTGCAGTCAACACTCAGCTAGAAATGGACTTTGATGAAGCTGATTTGTATGTCCAACTTCCTATACTTGAACTAGTGAAGGAGCCAGTTAGGCCAACCAGACCCAAGATTCCTTTCATTCGAAAGAAAACTGCTGCAGTTAAAGCTCCTGGACTGAAAAAATCAATTGCTGTTGTGCTGAGGAAGAAGCCTTTTACTAGATCTAGTGCCCAGTTCATCTCTAAGTTTCATGGAAATGAGAATGAACCATTGGAAATTGATTAAGTAGTTCAGAGTTGTATTTTGTATAAGAGACCCTTCTTTTGTTATGTTAGAATTACATAGGGCTCTTTATGTTGTTTTGATGAACCATGCTATTAGTGATCTCAATACTAAGCTAGTACTGAATCGGTATTTTGTATGCTGTTTTGGTAAACCAATTTGCAGTAATGAATTGGTATTTTGCATTAATGAATATGTGATTTCCAGTAATGAACTTTGCATTATTTTTGGGTGTGATTTGCAGTAGGCTGTTGGAATGGTCTTATATAACCAGCTGCCATTTGACATTTAAAATGAAACCAGCTGCTAGAATGGCCTTATATAACCAGTTGCTGCAAATTACATTAACCACCTGCCAAATGACATTTAAAATGAAAATGCAATTTTTAATGCAAATAAACTTTCATTAATTCAATCTAAGTTGAGTTACACTTGTTTTTCTTTCTCCATACATCCCAAACACAAGTTGAATATACATCATCACACACAACACTAGTACTACTACCAACATAAATTTCCCATTACACTTGGAGTCTTCATTGGCAGCTTCTTCAATCCTTGCATGTAGCCTCTTAATTTCTTCCGCCTTTCTATTGATATTCTTTAATAGACCCGGTATTATCTTCTTCGACCTCGGACACATAGGAGGATAATACCATTCCATGAAACCACAACCTCTTTGGCCCTATTAATTTTTTCCAAACCAAATCAGTACAAAAATAAAAAATAAAAAATTCTGGAACCCTAAATTTCAAATCAAATTAGTACAAAAAATTTACCATGTTGCCTGAGCATTCCCAATACCTCCTTCCAGGATTTTCATTTGTCCATGAAGTTTTGAGTTTCATTTCTTGACCACAATGACAATTTTGAAATGAAATATACTCACCATATTACAATTGTTGCCTCAATCCACTTGAAGACGAAGAACCACCTTCGATCGTTTGTTTCGGATTTCCTCGTTGCCTCATTCTTGCTGCTTCCTTCATTAGGGTTGTTCCTCAAATTTCTCGTACGCTCATCCTAATTGTTTGTTCCTCAGTTCAGAGCATAAATAAGGGCAGCCACAAATGGAAGACCAGTCAAATGGAGACTTAAACATGAATTGTCCAAATTTCCCCTAAACTTAACGCTGGATTGACAGCTTCACTAACGGAGGCCAAATTTGGGTGATAACACTAAAGTCTGGGATCACTTTATGAGACCAAAGTCGTTTAGGACAAAATTGAGAAAAACCACTATAGTCGAGGACAATTTTGGGTATTAACTCTATTATTATTACTACTACTACTACTACTACTAACATTTCAATTCTTTGTACTCCTATTCGTGCATACCAAACACTGTAAGTTCAATTCTTACTTTATTCCAAACTTATTCTTTTCTCATCGAATTACAATTCTTTTCCCTCATAATTCCCTCCTCCCAACAAAACGCCTTGTAAAGATCACAACATATAGAATCTATATCTATATCTATTTATATATACTAGTATTTTCTATGCGCGATGCCCAAAAACATATGCCAATATTTATATTTTAAAAATAACTTACAAATTGTTACTGAGTTGGGGTATCCAACCCAAGAAGACCAGTATCTAGAGCCCGCAGACTGACTAGTCCAAATAGATATGTGGCCCGGGTTGCATGCGTTGATGTGGCCTAGTTTATGAAGGCAATCGGAAGGCGACGCCCGATCGGGTACGCCCCATAAGGTGGTTACCATGTAAAATTTGGTATCTTAGGCAAAATTTGGAGAATCTTGTCTAATTCAAAATTTGGTAACTTCTATGTCAGTTATGCAATTCCAAATTACCTTCCTAAATTCATATTTGCTAAAAATTCCTCTTATTTTCTTATGTAGGCTCATTATTCCTGTATAAATATCCTCCTGGGAGCACATTGTTGGGGGTTCCGATTTGAACGCAAGTGTAATTGTTCTTTAATTGTGCTTGTATTTTCTCTTTAATATTTTCTTTGAGTTCTACAGTAGTGTTGGTTAGTCGAAACGGTTGTCGCGTAGCCGTAAAATCAACATTGGCGCCGTTCATGGGGACTAATACAAAAAGTCTCATTTTTACCTGTCTACATGGCACTGACTCGATGTAGTCGATGCTCGGGCTAGGCTAATCTGAACGTTATTACTGCGGCGAATGGGAATGCGAATGGAAACTCGAAACGGAACGCCAATAGCAATGTAGTTGTTATTGTTCTGCAAGAAGTCGACCACGCCTCAGTAGGGGGATTTAACCAGCAGTTAAGTTGTCCACCATCGGATTTGCGTCAGCAGCTCAGTCGCTGTAATTCAACAGAGCAATCGGTGGCTAATAATTACCAACTAGTCATACCATACCTTCGGCAGCGATGCCAATTTAGGGTTAGGGCTAACCCGAACCCAAAAATAAAATAATAAAATAACTAATAAGCCCGTAGATTTGTGGTCATGCTTGCCACAATTGTAGCATTTTCCTTGGAACTTGCCCTTGGAAACACCACCTTTCGGACCCAGCTTCTACTTGCCCTTCTTGGAGATCTGACCATGCTCCACCACGTTGGCCTTGGCACCTCCCACGAGAGGTCCTTTTCCATCACTGTTCCTGTTCCCCTCCTCAACTCGGAGTCGCTGGATCAAGTCCTCCTAGCTCATCTCCTTCTGCTTATGCTTCAGGTAGTTCTTAAAGTCCTTCCATCCTGGAAGCAGCAAGTGGATCATGGACGCCACTTGGAAGACTTCACTAATCACCATGCCCTCGTCACGGATCTCGTCGAAGAGCAACTGCAAATCTTCAACCTGACTAAACACAATCTTTGAATCCACCATTTTGAAGTCAAGGAACCAGCCAACGACAAATTTCTTTGCCCCAACATCCTCACTTCGATACTTGTGGTCCAAAGCTTCCCACAATGCCTTTGCTGTGCCAATCTTACGATAAACATCGTATAGGGAATCACACAACCCATTCAGAATGTAGTTGCGGCAAAGGAAGTCCGAATCCTTTCAAAACCCAACTGCCATTACTGATTGAGGGTCCTGTTCCTTCAACTCAGGAACCCTCTTGGTCAAGAACCGTGACAAGCCGAGAGTAGCAAGGTAAAACAACATCTTTTGCTACCACCTCTTAAAGTACGAACCCGTAAACTTGTCTGGCTTTTCGGCCGAACCACTTGGTACCGGTGGTACCCTCATCGTGGGGATATACCCCTTAGAGTTGACACCTCCCTGTGAACCTACGTTCACTCGTGCTTGGGAATGAGCAACATTGTTGTCGTTCTCACCACTGTTGTTTTCAACAACATTAGGATTTTCATCCCAAGGTTAGATATTGGCAACACGGGTTTTCCATTTCTTTTCAAGAAATTTGAGAATAAAAGAAAGGGAAGAAAAGGATAAATAGGTTTTAAGATTGTTGGATATTATCTCGAAAAACAAAAGAAAATGGAAAATACAAAATACCTACAAAAGGTAAATAATAGGAAAATTAACCTACACAATTAGTCATTACATGCACAATTTTTCTGAAAAAGTAATTACCAAAATGGTCCCTTGACTATACCAAAATAACCATTTGGTCCTGATTTAACGGATGTCTAATGACAAAATAAACGGAGGACCAAATTGGTTAAACTTTTTAAAGTAGATGACTTAATTGGACACGAAAAATTATCGAGGACCAAATTGGTAATTTCTTTCTTTCACTTTCTATCCCTGTTAATAGAATGGATTATGCAGTGCTTAATCGATGTGGGACTGTAGGGAAGTTGAGAATCGACACTTAATTAAATAATTTAGAATCGACACCTAAGTACCTAACCCATTCGTCTTATTCAATAATTTTTGTTCCAATTTGATTAATCGTCTATTCAAATATTCAATCTGCATGAAGCCGGGAATCGACACCTAATCAAATAATTTAGAATGGACACCTAAGTACCTAACCATTCGTCTTCTTCAATAAATTTTTCCCC
>CM008332.1:15255779-15267410 GCA_002525835.2 Ipomoea batatas
CCCGACTGGACGGATGATTCTTTCGGTGTTTATGTTATGATGAGAAAAGTGGCATGATCGAGCAAATCTTGGGTTGCTTTAAGGCTTTGAGCTATTACTTGATGGGCTTGGAATCACAGTTAGGGGGTGCGCACACTTAAGGCAGCGGTCCTGATTCCAATGTATGAGGTTGATGACTGGGTCCCCTACGGAGCAGTCACCCTTGTGTGATTTCTCATCCTCCCTTTGAGTGAGGAGTAGTTTATTTGACTAATGGAGAGTCATTGAGCCCGGATTTAGAGTCGTTCACACGTAGTGAAGACCTAACCTTCCCCTTTTATGACATATGGTGAGATTGATGAAATGAATGAGTTTCCTCCAGTATTATGATAAGTACTATTATTTTATCGAGGGTGAGAGCATTAATGTTATATGATATTTTGAAATGCTTTCTTGCTATGATCTATCTATACTTATATTATAATAAAGAAATGATTATATCCTCAATCTCTTGAGCTATCGTATGTCATTTTTTTATAAAGAAAGGGCCTTGTTTACTATTTATGAATATCCTCTAGTATATTACTCATATTTGCTCATTCTCTTGAATTGATGAAGTTGTATAACTTGTGCATTCAATTGATTGAGTGGTCATCTTATAAGCATGTAGATGGTTAATGTCTTCATAAATGTTCTATAATGTTCCCACATAGGTTCAAGTATATTAGTGATCTACATTTGTATGTATATTTGTTATTCTAAGTCTTCCGTGGTGTATTTTATTTTGAAATGTCAAAACTATCTATTTTCCCTCAAACCTATATTCTATAATTGGTTTAATTATTCTATGAACTTATGTGGTATTCACTACTTGATGCTCTATGTGATTGTTTGAACCACTCGTTTTCAAAACCTATATAAGTATAAACCTATTTTACAGGGTTGAGTGATTTATACTTAGCATTTATGCTAACGGGTTTATTTTCTACTTGCTTTATTCACCCCTTTCAGGTTTGGATTCTTGAATGATGACTGCGTTGCTAGGAATTAGATTAGATTAGTATTTTGTTATCTAGCTCCTAGGTTTTAATCCATTCCTTAGCTTGGATGTTTTCAATATAGACTTATGTTATGATTACTTCCGCTGCTTTGTTGGTGCTTTGACACTAGGGTCGTCTAAGAACCCCTTTGATTTAGAATGTTTTTGGGATTGATTAGACTTTACCTTAGTTGGGTAGTCAGACTTGTATGTTTGGCTACGGCAATAGCACTCCCGATATGCTAGTTATTAGACTCTGATGTTTTGAAATCTATTGCTTAATCCTCTTATTTATGTTTTAGAATTCATATTACTCTAGGCTCGAATGTGTTAAAATCGGGGGTGTTACAGTGCATTTTTCTTGTAGTGTTAATAAAACTCATTGTCCTTAATTTTTTTCTTTTAATATCCACCCTTATGTGAAATTAATAACAGTTACAAAATTAAATATGTGGTTAAAAATTAAAACTGTAGTTACAAAATTAAATCTCAACTAAATTAGTGTTAAATTATGTAATTCCTTAACTGGCGACATTTTATGTGCTCAATTAATTTTAGTAGACATTGCCAATCTATAGAGATGCTCTAACAGTAGAGTTTTCTATTTAGGGTAGAGGTGAAACCTGAAAAGGTTGCACACTAGTAAAAATTACTATTCCAAAAGACTTCAACTTTCAGAAGACAAGTCTCAAATGGTAATCTTGATCAATTTTCGTAGATATATCTGCTCAGTAGACAAACAAATCCGCAAATGACTTTATTGGTAGACATAGTCAACACAGTAAAGTCTTGGTCAAATGATAGGGGCTTAGTCAACATTTCCTTATTTTCCGAACATAATATCAAACAATACATATTCACATAATCAAATAATTCATATGCAAAATCTAAACATTATATAACAAAATAGCAATTCAAAGTTCAAACATACTCCTAAGTACTAATTGTGAGGTAAAGAACAATTGCAACAAAGACCAAAAGTGCAAGTAGAGAATAAACTATATAAAAAAATTAAATAAAAAATTTAAGAGAGATATCAGTGAGAATAAGAATTGACCGATGGAGCAAGCATCAAGAGAATTAGATTTACTTCTTTTTTTTATTATTATTATTATTATTATTAGTACTATTATTATTATTAAAATGAATTAGGTTCGGTTTGGTTTTTAACCAAACCGTTCGATTTTTTGGTACATTACTAGTTCGGTTCGGTACGATTCGGTTTGGTTCGGCCCGAATTGCCCACCCCTATATATCATAGTACTCATCTCAACTAGGAGACTTTGAATTTACTTGATTCAACCCAAATCAAAAGTGGGCTACACTCAAAATATTGCCTCAAAATAACCACTTTAAATGTCATTTTTAACTATTTTTTTCAACAAATACAAGACATGATAATGGAATCCATGATTTTCCATTTTTAGATGAAAGCATATGAGCTCACCATTCTCACATTTTTATTTAATCACTTGACAAAAATCCAAACTTAGGTTTGTAAAGCTGGATTGAGTGTGATGAGAGCAACATAAGAACATAAGATAACTTCTTAACTATATTAAGACATTGATTTAATTTTGTCCATTCAAATAATCATATTTAATTTATTTCTTTCGTTAGTTAAAGCAAATCAATGCCACCTTGCTAAAACCTTGCTTAATTAAGTTCTTAATTAGGTAATTAGGGAGTATCAGAAGCTGTTGACGTGACTTTATGCAACGTTATTGTCCATTGACGTGACTTCTTTTGGGGTCTGAAAGTTAAATCAAACCTTATGATGTAAAGCTCTTTCTTGTTCATTAATACAGATAGAGTCAAGTGTACCTCAAAAATCATAAAATTTCAAAAGTAGAATATGAAAATTAAAATATTATATCTAAATTTAATAGGTTAACTTTTAAATTTGAAACACAACATGAAAACGGTATATTATGTTCAATAATGTTTGATGGACAAAAAATTTATCATAAATTTCGCTAAATGCTAATGTAGTGTGCTATCATTAACCAATTTAGAAAGAATTCCTTTCAATCGGGGTGGGTAGGTCTGATAGCTTTGTGGCAGAACTGTGGGGTCTAAGGGAATGTTGACGGCTTTGTCACGAGAAGGGGCTAAAGAACATTATCATAGAGTTGTACTCCATAGCACTAATAGAATTCTTGGCAGATAAGCAGCTAGCTTAGGTGACGATGAGTGTCTCCTTAATCCGGGACTTTAAGTTTTTGGCTACTAAGTTCTTCCATCTTAAAATCATGCATATCTTTAGAGAATGAAACAAATGTGCTAAGTTTTTAGGCAACATGAGACAAATTGAAGATTGAGGAACTACTTTCTTAAAAGACCCTCGGTTTTCTTGGTAACACTTCTGCTTGCCGAAGTAGGTAGGTTTACACCAAAAAAAATTATATTCATAAAATTGAAAGCGAAATAAACTCTAAAAAGATATATTGGACTCCACAAATTCAATTAATCTATAAATAAAAACAAAACAAAATGTTTGCTCATTTGGAAAGATGCCATGTGACTGGGAGTGAGTTTTATTTCTAATGTATACAACATTACACTCTGATCTGTAAGAATAAGAAGCCAACAAATGGGTCCAAGTAGAAAGAAAAGAGAATAATAATGATTTTCAATTATTGAAGAACAACATGGGAAGGCATTAACTAAAACTGGCCAAACTATCAAAGTGTTCACACACTTAAATTCACTTACTACGTACAGGTTCCATATTTGCAATCTATTTGATACCACTTATATAATAACATTGGTATTTAATTTTTTTTTAATAAAAATTAATTTTTGATTTACTTATTGACAAGTGTGGTATTTTTGTATTTAATTTTTGACTAATAATTTGACTGCAATACACCCTTTATAGCCAAGGATTATATTAACAAATAAAAAATCGAATTGACAAATCAACTAATTGTGCACAATTTAAAGGTGAAATTAAAATATAAGTTTGCCTAAACTTTATCATTTTGATAAGAACTGGTTGATAGATTGATAGCTACTCTTATATCATTGCGTGAACAAATTGGGAAAGTTGTGGTTAAATGCCAACAAGCCTTCATCTTGTTGGGATTTTATTGACATGATCAGCTTCAATTCTGGGGTTGAAAGTTCAGTATAACCTTTTGATGTAAAGCTTTTTGTTGGCAATTACTATTTATTAATGGTACGGTAGGGCTAACTAGAAAGTTCACAAATTTCTGAAGATGAAAATGCAATTCAATAAAAATACTTATTTCTGTGTCAATTTATATGTATGTCTTATATATTAGAAATTTAATGTTTCATCAATTTGTTTAGATTTAACAAATAAATAAAAGAATTGTTTTTCTTGGTAGGTTGTTGGTTAGTTCCATTTGTTTAGAGGTGTTGTTATTTTTTGTAGTGAATATATACTCTTCGGTTGTAATAGTAATTTCAATACAATGCATATAATTCATATATGTATATAGCAATTAAAAGAATCCATGGAAGTAAAGGTGTATTTGAAAATCCGGAAAATAATTTTTGTGTTTGATATAGAATGAAAAATGTAAGTGAAGGAAAATGACTATTCGGTCAAAGGAAAATATACTCTTATTTTCTTAGAAAATGACTTTTCATATCTTTTTGGGGGAGTCATTTTCCAATTTCCACACCACTACCACCGCCAACACACCACCACTACCACTACCACCACTACTACCAATACCATGGTGGTGGTGGTGGTCCGGTGGCGGTGGTGGTCGTGGTGGTGGTGTTATTTGCTATATAATAATAATAATAATAATAATAATAATAATAATAATAATAATGAGTTAAAACCCAAAATTATCCTCGACTATAGTGGTTTTTCTCAATTTTGTCATAAACGACTTTGGTCTCATAAAGTGGTCCCAAACTTTAGGGTTACCACCCAAATTTGTCCTCCGTTAGTGAAGCTGTCAATCTGGTGATAAGTTCAGGGGCAATATAGTCATTTCATGTGGAAAATTTTCATGTTGAAGTCAAATCCTCACTTTTGCGGAACAAGATTGATTCAAAACAGACCATTTGGGATAAGATTGATTCAAAACAGACCATGTGCAAATCCCAAGAACTTCGATTTGCTTAACAACTTCACCACCACTTCCATTTCTGAATGCCTGCACTCCTCTACGGCTACCACACACGCACCGCCACCTCGGACTACCCTCTCCATCTCCTTCACGTATCGGGTTGGGAACAGGGCCCGGTCTAAATACGGGCTAAACTCGAAATCAAACGCATTGTCGAAAAAGGCAGATTGTGAAGATCCGCCTTGCTCACCAGGGGCGACGAGTCAACAATCTCGATTCCAGTGACATCGCTCAAGCCGAGATCCTTCAACGGCATGGCCTCCGCCGGCCGAAATCACTAGCGCACGGTTTGGGTTCAGGCCTTAGTGGACCATAGGCATCGGTTGCGTTTTAATGACGAAGGTGTATGCCCGTGGGTACGGTGGAAGTCACATGTGGATCTGGGGAAGTGTTGGTCTGCCTTGAGGCGGCTGCCGATGATGTATACGCAGGTGTCGGGGGTACGGAGGAAGAGGAAGAGGAGGATCAGCGTAGCAATGGTGAAGCAAACGAAGGAGATCGATCTTGTTCAAGAAGACCTGGATATGTCTATGAACATGAAATGACTACTTTACCCCTGAACTTAACACCGGATTGACAGCTTCACTAACGGAGGACAAATTTGGGTGCTAACACTAAAGTATGAGACCACTTTATGATACCAAAGTCGTTTAGGACAAAATTGAGAAAAATCACTATAGTCGAGGACAATTTTGGATTTTAACTCTAATAATAATACACCACCACCACCACTACCACTGCCATACCTTCACCATCATCACCACACTACCACTACCACCATTTATATTATTACTAGTATTTTCTATGCGCGATGCGCAAAAATAAATGCCTAATGTTAGTAATCTATATTAAAATATTATATTTATTTAGATTTAATATATTCATATTATTGTATAATAATAATAATAATAATAATAATAATAATAATAATAATAATAATAATAATAATAATAATAATAATAATGTAAACAATTTTTATAAATTTGATATTTATATTTTAGGAAATAACTTATATAGTAATCTAATATATAAATTCTATATATTATTACCATTGAAGAAGATAAGAAAATATATCGTGCATGTATGTGCATGGTAACAATAGATGGAAAAAATAATAAAAGTTATAAAGAAAAGGCTATTTTTTACCAAAATATTATACAGTATAACTCTTATATCATAATGTATTTTAAAAAAAAATAACAAAAAAATGGACATAAATGAAGGGTATAACCTTCGTTCACACTTATTAGTTTTTAGGTTATAAATGTTGTTAGATTCTAAATAAAACAATTAAAATATTTAATTATACAATTCTACTCATTTTTTCAAAAAATGAACCAAATACACCAAGATAGTTTTTCTAAAATGCAACCAAACACTGAAACAAAAATATTTTCTGAAAATTTATTCATTTTTTCAGAAAATATTTTTCAAAAATTTCTTATTTCCAGATACACCCTAAGTTCATCATGGCCATTAAGACTTTTTAGCTAATGAAGTAAGTTGTAATTTCACTATGAAAGAAATAGAAAATGAAAAGCATTTTGCCCATTTGAAAATGAATAAGTCTCCCTTGACATTATTTCACTTAGAAAGTGTAATAATTTTTAGTTATATATATTCTTCAAAGGTATTAATGTGTGTAGAAATTATATATTAGAGTAATTTAAGAAATAAGTTTGATTCTATTTACATTTTAATTACATATTGCGTTAATTATATTTAGTAAATTATCATATTTAAAATTCTACTTTAATAATATTAATCATATCATAATTATTTCTTTCAGTGATGATATGATATGCTGACTTTATCTTCTACAACTATAAATTAAAAAAAATATATATATACTCTTACATAAAATAGTATATTAATATAATTAAAATTTTAACATTGAGTATTAATACTGAGCATATATTTTTGCACATTGCACATATAAAATACTAGTAAATATAATATCTCTCAAAGATATCATTAATATTTTCTATACTCGTGATAACAATTCAAAATTTAGAAAGAGTAAAATTAAAGACTTAGGCCATGTTTTAAATAATCAGCCTATCAGCCAATTTTGGCTTATTTGATCACTATTAGTTGTTTGGTTAATAAGCTTTTTGTAAGTTTAAAATACTAAAATTCAAAAGGTTACTCAAAGCAGCCTTTTCAATTAGTTTTTTGAGAAAATAAAATTATACCAAACAGCTATCAGCTAACAGCCAATCTATCAAACTACTTTTTACAATCAGCTAATGTTATTAACAAATCATACCTTTTAACTCAAACAGCCAACCCAATCAGCCAACAACCATTTACCAAACAGGCCTTACTTCATAGTGTTAAGCTGTTGCAGATTTAAAAAACATAACATTAGCAATTTAGTACCATATAGCCTCTCTTCAAAGTGCAGGTAGAACTGCAAATATAAATAATAAAATAAAATAAACACATAATACACCCGCAATGTCCTAAAATAGGAGCAGACAAGATACCGAATTTGAAAACAAAATAGCCTAATATAATACATAGAAATATTTTCACTACCCAACGACTAATACAAAGTAAAAGAAAAAAATTACAGATAAGTTTTTGTCTCACATACAAACGCGCCCAAAGAACATATATACCAACAGCACACAAAATATAATCATACCAGGGATTGCACGATTGCTGAAGAATTTTCAAATTAATAAGATAGAGGAGGATGCTTGGCAGTGATTTTGTGAATGTCGTAGAACGAGGATGAATAAAAAAAATAGAAGAAGAGAAAAAGCCAAAAAGGTTTTAATTGAGAAGGGTAAAAGATGTCATTTATTTAAAACGGAAAAAAGGTTTAGAAGCTACTAGCTTATTATTGAAATACTATCTAGGTTAGCGTTTCAAAATAAGCTATTATTTTAAACTGCTAGCTTATTTTTGAAACATTATCAATCAAAGTTTATGACTTATTAGTAGTTTAAAATAAATTATAAACTCTTAAATAAGTTCTGCCAAACAGAGTCATAGCAAGTATGTGCTGAAGTACACGCTATGTTTTGGACTTCTAATTAACTAATGAAATGTGTATACACCTGCTTGAGTTGTTGTGATTTGCACTAGAAATTTATAAAACTTTTGGAACATCTAAACAAAAATTGCTTTTATATCAATCATAATAATGCCATACATTATGTAGTAAGAAAGTAATACATTTTAAAATATTACCAAATTGAACTCATCCATTCCTTTAATATTGTTAACTTACAGAATGCACCTCACTAAATTTTTTAGATGAGAAACTCGTAACCTGCTAAATGGTATGTACTGAGTAAATTTTATTTTTGTGTAATTGTTCAAAAACCACATAAAAGAGATAAATCATTCTAAGAAGATTATTGCAAATCAAGAACTTCATTTTTGTGTAGTTGCTCAAAAACTTCATTTTTGTGTAATGCTTAAATAGTTGAAGTTTAACTTTGCATTATCAATGTTGAGATCAGAAATTCAAACTGCTTGAACCTGAACCATATGTCTATTTATATCTATCCATTTTTTATACTTTATAATTATATTTTCAAGAAAATATCCATCTTTGTTAAATATTAAGTATATTCGTAATAGTTTTGTTTTTATAAATATTATTCTTATATTATATTTGTAATTGTATTTTTTTTTTTTGAGTTCTACTAACTCGGTTACAATGTAATATCTGTTCATAGCTACTTTCTCAACCTACTGAAGCACGAAGAGTCAACAGATGCCTCCACTGAGGCTCGAACCCACTCCCTTCCACATGGGAGTGTACACCGGATGCCGCTTGACCACAAGGCCTTTGGCATATTTGTAATTGTATAAAAGATGGCCAAATTTAAATTATTATACAAGAGCTCTATTTTTTTTTCTAGATTGACAGTTTTAACACGATGCATGTTATATCATAAGATGTTAGGGATATGTATTACTCCGTAGTATTTATTTCTAACATATTCTTGAAAGTATATTCAAATACAAATACAAGCCATGTAATTGATTAAATATTTAGAACGTAACCTTCTCAATTAAGTGAATGAATTATGATTTAGTGACTATAATCTTGCTTACATCATAATTTCACAATTCCTACTAACCATGCTTCACGTGGAAATTCAAAATCTAGGAAATTAGTAATCTCCAACGCTTTTTTTTTTTTTTTTTTTTTTTGGTGCCCAAGAGGGCCAAAGTCCCAGGGTTAGAAGACTCTTCTAGTAGCAACACTTCCTCCACCCCTAGCAAAGATGTATGTCACTCACGCCTTTAGGGGGTGAGGGTAATCCAGGATCGTGTTCCCCCACCCACTGTTTTGACCCAAGTTGGTCAGGTAATCTGCGCATTGATTCCTTTCATGGAGAACATGCGTAATCTCACACTCTCTGATGTTTCTCATGATGGCTTTGCAGTCAGCAATCAATGTTTAGGCTCCCGAATGAGAATCAATCTCCCCTCTAATTGCAAGAACTATAACTTCAGAGACTGTTTCCACCACGACCCTACAAAGTCCCCGATCTCTGATAAAATGAGACCCTCCCTCAAGCCTCAGAGTTCCACGATGAAACAATTTGTGACCCAACCATAGCTGTGAACCCTACAACCCAGGCGCTATTATGATCATGAACCACACCCCCTGCACTTGCCATCTTGGAGAGCTCGTTCGTTGCACCATCCGTGTTGAGCTTGAGAGAACCACACGCCATCTTCAACTAAATAAAATATAATTTTATTACGTGTAAGAATTTATGCTGAAAAATATTTTTCTATAAAATATATATCATTGCTGTTTTGGTTTGGTGTAAAGTCAGTGTCAATGAGACACAAGTTACCTTAGTATGTAACGTGATTTAGTAATGTAGCTCCGACGCTCCGTACTATTCTCGCTTAGCTTATGATATTCTTTGCCTAGGTATATAAGTATGTACTCTACCCCAAAATAATAATAATAATAATAAAATAATAAAAAATTTGTCCGGATAGTTGGTATTTATAGGATTAAAAATTAATTTTTTTATAATTTTATAATTAATTGATTTCTTTTTAATTTGATCGAAATAAAATCTTATCCAATTTGAATTAGTGTACAATTTCATTTTTAAAAACTCCATTTGTCTCATTGGACACTAATCTTAATAAAAATTAATTATTTTCATGCAATTGATTATTAGTTATATTACTTTTTCATAAGATGTAGTATTATTATTAATATCTTTAACCTAGCTATTTCTTTTTGGTAATATTTCAATCTTTCTTTTTTCTTGACCTAGGATGAATACCAATTGATCCCTATTATAGTATATATTATAAATGACAAAGTCAATTCAAGTTATATATATATATTTTTTTTTTGGTATTAGTTAATGTTTTTAGCTAAGATTAGACTAATGTTTAAATTTGTTGGTCCCAAAGAGAGAGAAAGTCTAGAAGGGAAAGGGGGTGATCAAAATTTATTGCAAGAGTATAGTGTCGACCTAGTATTTAAATGGTAGTATCTTAAGGTAGACCCTAGGGGAAAATGAAGATTTAAAATAATAAGGCTAGACCATGATTTTTTTAAAATAAAAATAATTATTTGCCAAAAGAATTAAACCAAAATAAATTGAGGAAATTAAAACTATGAAAACTAAATTAAAAGAAAATTACTCTAGGTAATTTAAATCAAAACACGCATTTATGAGATCAAGAAAGAATAAATTGTGGTCGCATGGGCACCTCAACTGATTACATAGGTGAAGTTTGGGAGGAAAGATCAGGGATCGAGTCTCACGAGCAGTAGCGTGGGAGCAACTTTTCAAAGTGAGGGGCTCCTTGTGGCAGTTGTGGGCAGTGAACAAATGTCTAGCTCCTGTGTTCAATTGAGATAGGAATCCTATCCTAATAAACTCCTCATAAACTCTTTGGGGGTGTTTGGTAAATAGTTGATTGTAGAAAAAGGTTTGATAAATTAGTTGATAGATGATTACATGCAAAATGACTTTCTCAAAAACCTTATCAAGCAACTTTTTGAATTCTAGCATTTTGGAGCAAATAAGCTGTTACAAAAAAACTAATTAATCAAACATTTATATTGATTTTTTAACCAAGTCAAATAGCTAATAGTTTTCTAATAAGTCTAAATTGATTGATAAGCTAACTATGTTACCAACATGATCGTTATCTTGCTTGCTGACATTTTATTGCTACCTTGTACAAAATGACAGAAGTTTTAGAAAACGTC
The DNA here is from genome assembly GCA_002525835.2 of Ipomoea batatas. Lineage (NCBI taxonomy): Eukaryota > Viridiplantae > Streptophyta > Magnoliopsida > Solanales > Convolvulaceae > Ipomoea > Ipomoea batatas. Next base: position 15,267,130 of record CM008332.1, read on the forward strand.
TTCTACAAGTAAATGTCATCATATCTATTGAAAGCTAGATCTATGTTTGAGACATAATCAACAAGACTTATCTGGTACATTCTAACATTTTAAGAAAAGTTAGCGAAGCGTATATTACTTTTCACTAAGACATAAAAAGCATTAACAAAAGAAAGTTGAACGAAGTCACAACAAGTAATGCTTCTAAATTGCCTTTAGTACATAATTGACTCTGTTAGTTATAGAACATTTCTTGCTAATTTTATCTGGTCTCTCTTATTAACTGATTGATTAATTAACTT